>JAQPZY010001142.1:817500-1395313 GCA_029931535.1 Margaritifera margaritifera | reverse complement strand
CAGGAAGGCTTATGCATGTAGATTGGGCCCCATCTACATGAATATGCTTTCCTGTCCATGGAATGGAATAAACATAAAACAACACAAGCACTGGAGTACATTGCTTGTGTTCTTTTGTGTTTGTTTCATTCCAATGTCAGGAAGGTTTATGCATGTAGATTAGGCCCCATCTACATGAATATGCTTTCCTGTCCGTGGAATGGAATAAACATTAAAAAAAACACAAGTACTGGAGTAGATTGCTTTGTTGTTTTGTGTTTATTGCATTCCAATTTCAGGAAGGCTTATGCATGTAGATTGGGCCCCATCTACATAAATATGCTTTCCTGTCCGTGGAATGGAATAAACAGCAAACAACATAAGCATACGAGTGAATTGATTGTGTTGGTTTGTGTTTTTTGCATTCCAATGTCAGGAAGGCTTTTGCATGTAGATTGGGCCCCATCTACATGAATATGCTTTCGTGTCCCTGGAATGAAATAAACATGAAACAACATAAGCATTGGAGTGAATTGCTTGTGTTGTTTTGTGTTTGTTGCATTCCAATGTCATGAAGGCTTATGCATGTAGATTGGGCGCCATCTACATAAATATGCCTTCCTTTTCGTGGAATGGAATAAACATTAAAACAACACAAGTATTGGACTTAATTGCTTGTGTTGTTTTTGTTTGTTGTATTCCAATGTCAGGAAGGCTTATGCATGTAGATTGGGCCCCATCTACATAAATATGCCTTCCTGTCCGTGGAATGGAATAAACATTAAAACATGACAAGCATTGGAGTGAATTGCTTGTGTTGTTTTTTGTATGTTGCATTCCAATATCAGGAAGGCTTATGCATGTAGATTGGGCCCCATCTACATGAATATGCTTTCCTGTCCGTGGAATGGAATAAACATGAAACAATACAAGCATTGGAGTGAATTGCTTGTGTTGTTTTTGTTTGTTGCATTCCAATATCAGGAAGGCTTATGCATGTAGATTGGGCCCCATCTACATGAATATGCTTTCCTGACTGTGGAATAGAATAAACATGAATCAACACAAGCATTGGAGTAAATTGCTTGTGTTGTTTTTTGTTTGTTGCATTCCAATGTCAGGAAGGCTTATGCATGTAGATTGGGCCCCATCTACATGAATATGCTTTCCTGTCCGTGGAATGGAATAAACATTAAAACAACACAAATATTGGAGTACATTGCATGTGTTGTTTTGTGTTTGTTGTATTCCAATGTCAGGAAGGCTTATGCATGTAAATTGGGCCCCATCTACATGAATATTATTTCCTGTCCGTGGAATGGAATAAACATTAAAACAACACAAGTATTGGAGTACATTGCTTGTGTTGTTTTGTGTTTGTTGTCTTCCAATGTCAGGAAGGCTTGTGCATGTAGATTGGGCCCCATCTACATGAATATGCTTTCCTGGCTGTGGAATGGAATAAACATGAAACAACGTAAGCATTGGAGTGAATTGCTTGTGTTGTTTTGTGTTTGTTGCATTCTAATTTCATGAAGGCTTATGCATGTAGATTGGGCCCCATCTACATAAATATGCCTTTTGCTCCGTGGAATGGAATAGACATTAAAACAAGACAAGTACTGGAGTAGATTGCTTTGTTGTTTTTTGTTTGTTGCATTCCAATATCAGGAAGGCTTATACATGTAGATTGGGCCCCATCTACATAAATATGCTTTCCTGTCCGTGGAATGGAATAAACATGAAACAATACAAGTATTGGAGTACATTGCTTGTGTTGTTTTGTGTTTGTTGTATTCCAATGTCAGAAAGGCTTATGCATGTAGATTAGGCGCCATCTACATGAATGTGCTTTCCTGTCCGTGGAATGGAATAAACATTAAAACAACACAAGTATTGGAGTACATTGCTTCTGTTGTTTTGTGTTTGTTGTATTCCAATGTCAGGAAGGCTTATGCATGTAGATTGGGCCCCATCTACATGAATTTTTGTTTCCTATCCATGGAATGGAATAAACATGAAACAACACAAGCATTGGAGTACATTGCTTATGTTTGTTGCATTCCAATGTCAGGAAGGCTTATGCATGTAGATTGGGCCCCATCTACATGAATATGCTTTCCTGTCCGTGGAATGGAATAAACATGAAACAACACAAGCACTGGAGTACATTGCTTGTGTTCTTTTGTGTTTGTTTCATTCTAATGTCAGGAAGGTTTATGCATGTAGATTGGGCCCCATCTACATGAATATGCTTTCCTGTCCGTGGAATGGAATAAACATTAAAAAAACACAAGTACTGGAGTAGATTGCTTTGTTGTTTTGTGTTTATTGCATTCCAATTTCAGGAAGGCTTATGCATGTAGATTGGGCCCCATCTACATAAATATGCTTTCCTGTCCGTGGAATGGAATAAACAGCAAACAACATAAGCATACGAGTGAATTGATTGTGTTGGTTTGTGTTTTTTGCATTCCAATGTCAGGAAGGATTTTGCATGTAGATTGGGCCCCATCTACATGAATATGCTTTCCTGTCCCTGGAATGAAATAAACATGAAACAACATAAGCATTGGAGTGAATTGCTTGTGTTGTTTTGTGTTTGTTGCATTCCAATGTCATGAAGGCTTATGCATGTAGATTGGGCGCCATCTACATAAATATGCCTTCCTTTTCGTGGAATGGAATAAACATTAAAACAACACAAGTATTGGACTTAATTGCTTGTGTTGTTTTTGTTTGTTGTATTCCAATGTCAGGAAGGCTTATGCATGTAGATTGGGCCCATTCTACATAAATATGCCTTCCTGTCCGTGGAATGGAATAAACATTAAAACATTACAAGCATTGGAGTGAATTGCTTGTGTTGTTTTTTGTATGTTGCATTCCAATATCAGGAAGGAGTTTTGCATGTAGATTGGGCCCCGTCTACATGAATATGCTTTCCTGTCCGTGGAATGGAATAAACATGAAACAATACAACAATTGGAGTGAATTGCTTGTGTTGTTTTTGTTTGTTGCATTCCAATATCAGGAAGGCTTATGCATGTAGATTGGGCCCCATCTACATGAATATGCTTTCCTGTCTGTGGAATGGAATAAACATGAATCAACACAAGCATTGGAGTACATTGCTTGTGTTGTTTTTTGTTTGTTGCATTCCAATGTCAGGAAGGCTTATGCATGTAGATTGGGCCCCATCTACATGAATATGCTTTCCTGTCCGTGGAATGGAATAAACATTAAAACAACACAAATATTGGAGTACATTGCATGTGTTGTTTTGTGTTTGTTGTATTCCAATGTCAGGAAGGCTTATGCATGTAAATTGGGCCCCATCTACATGAATATTATTTCCTGTCCGCGGAATGGAATAAACATTAAAACAACACAAGTATTGGAGTACATTGCTTCTGTTGTTTTGTGTTTGTTGTATTCCAATGTCAGGAAGGCTTATGCATGTAGATTGGGCCCCATCTACATGAATATGCTTTCCTATCCGTGGAATGGAATAAACATGAAACAACACAAGCATTGGAGTACATTGCTTATGTTTGTTGCATTCCAATGTCAGGAAGGCTTATGCATGTAGATTGGGCCCCATCTACATGAATATGCTTTCCTGTCCATGGAATGGAATAAACATAAAACAACACAAGCACTGGAGTACATTGCTTGTGTTCTTTTGTGTTTGTTTCATTCCAATGTCAGGAAGGTTTATGCATGTAGATTGGGCCCCATCTACATGAATATGCTTTCCTGTCCGTGGAATGGAATAAACATTAAAAAAACACAAGTACTGGAGTAGATTGCTTTGTTGTTTTGTGTTTATTGCATTCCAATTTCAGGAAGGCTTATGCATGTAGATTGGGCCCCATCTACATAAATATGCTTTCCTGTCCGTGGAATGGAATAAACAGCAAACAACATAAGCATACGAGTGAATTGATTGTGTTGGTTTGTGTTTTTTGCATTCCAATGTCAGGAAGGCTTTTGCATGTAGATTGGGCCCCATCTACATGAATATGCTTTCCTGTCCCTGGAATGAAATAAACATGAAACAACATAAGCATTGGAGTGAATTGCTTGTGTTGTTTTGTGTTTGTTTCATTCCAATGTCAGGAAGGTTTATGCATGTAGATTGGGCGCCATCTACATAAATATGCCTTCCTTTTCGTGGAATGGAATAAACATTAAAACAACACAAGTATTGGACTTAATTGCTTGTGTTGTTTTTGTTTGTTCTATTCCAATGTCAGGAAGGCTTATGCATGTAGATTGGGCCCCATCTACATAAATATGCCTTCCTGTCCGTGGAATGGAATAAACATTAAAACAAGACAAGCATTGGAGTGAATTGCTTGTGTTGTTTTTTGTATGTTGCATTCCAATATCAGGAAGGCTTATGCATATAGATTGGGCCCCATCTACATGAATATGCTTTCCTGTCCATGGAATGGAATAAACATGAAACAATACAAGCATTGGAGTGAATTGCTTGTGTTGTTTTTGTTTGTTGCATTCCAATATCAGGAAGGCTTATGCATGTAGATTGGGCCCCATCTACATGAATATGCTTTCCTGTCTGTGGAATGGAATAAACATGAATCAACACAAGCATTGGAGTAAATTGCTCGTGTTGTTTTTTGTTTGTTGCATTCCAATGTCAGGAAGGCTTATGCATGTAGATTGGGCCCCATCTACATGAATATGCTTTCCTGTCCGTGGAATGGAATAAACATTAAAACAACACAAATATTGGAGTACATTGCATGTGTTGTTTTGTGTTTGTTGTATTCCAATGTCAGGAAGGCTTATGCATGTAAATTGGGCCCCATCTACATGAATATTATTTCCTGTCCGTGGAATGGAATAAACATTAAAACAACACAAGTATTGGAGTACATTGCTTCTGTTGTTTTGTGTTTGTTGTATTCCAATGTCAGGAAGGCTTGTGCATGTAGATTCGGCCCCATCTACATGAATATGCTTTCCTGGCCGTGGAATGGAATAAACATGAAACAACATAAGCATTGGAGTACATTGCTTATGTTTGTTGCATTCCAATGTCAGGAAGGCTTATGCATGTAGATTGGGCCCCATCTACATAAATATGCTTTCCTGTCCGTGGAATGGAATAAACAGCAAACAACATAAGCATACGAGTGAATTGATTGTGTTGGTTTGTGTTTTTTGCATTCCAATGTCAGGAAGGATTTTGCATGTAGATTGGGCCCCATCTACATGAATATGCTTTCCTGTCCCTGGAATGAAATAAACATGAAACAACATAAGCATTGGAGTGAATTGCTTGTGTTGTTTTGTGTTTGTTGCATTCCAATGTCATGAAGGCTTATGCATGTAGATTGGGCGCCATCTACATAAATATGCCTTCCTTTTCGTGGAATGGAATAAACATTAAAACAACACAAGTATTGGACTTAATTGCTTGTGTTGTTTTTGTTTGTTGTATTCCAATGTCAGGAAGGCTTATGCATGTAGATTGGGCCCATTCTACATAAATATGCCTTCCTGTCCGTGGAATGGAATAAACATTAAAACAAGACAAGCATTGTTGTGAATTGCTTGTGTTGTTTTTTGTATGTTGCATTCCAATATCAGGAAGGCTTATGCATGTAGATTGGGCCCCATCTACATGAATATGCTTTCCTGTCCATGGAATGGAATAAACATGAAACAATACAAGGATTGGAGTGAATTGCTTGTGTTGTTTTTGTTTGTTGCATTCCAATATCAGGAAGGCTTATGCATGTAGATTGGGCCCCATCTACATGAATATGCTTTCCTGTCTGTGGAATGGAATAAACATGAATCAACACAAGCATTGGAGTACATTGCTTGTGTTGTTTTTTGTTTGTTGCATTCCAATGTCAGGAAGGCTTATGCATGTAGATTGGGCCCCATCTACATGAATATGCTTTCCTGTCCGTGGAATGGAATAAACATTAAAACAACACAAATATTGGAGTACATTGCATGTGTTGTTTTGTGTTTGTTGTATTCCAATGTCAGGAAGGCTTATGCATGTAAATTGGGCCCCATCTACATGAATATTATTTCCTGTCCGTGGAATGGAATAAACATTAAAACAACACAAGTATTGGAGTACATTGCTTGTGTTGTTTTGTGTTTGTTGTCTTCCAATGTCAGGAAGGCTTGTGCATGTAGATTGGGCCCCATCTACATGAATATGCTTTCCTGGCCGTGGAATGGAATAAACATGAAACAACATAAGCATTGGAGTGAATTGCTTGTGTTGTTTTGTGTTTGTTGCATTCTAATTTCATGAAGGCTTATGCATGTAGATTGGGACCCATCTACATAAATATGCCTTCTGCTCCGTGGAATGGAATAGACATTAAAGCAAGACAAGTACTGGAGTAGATTGCTTTGTTGTTTTTTGTTTGTTGCATTCCAATATCAGGAAGGCTTATACATGTAGATTGGGCCCCATCTACATAAATATGCTTTCCTGTCCGTGGAATGGAATAAACATGAAACAATACAAGTATTGGAGTACATTGCTTGTGTTGTTTTGTGTTTGTTGTATTCCAATGTCAGAAAGGCTTATGCATGTAGATTAGGCGCCATCTACATGAATGTGCTTTCCTGTCCGTGGAATGGAATAAACATTAAAACAACACAAGTATTGGAGTACATTGCTTCTGTTGTTTTGTGTTTGTTGTATTCCAATGTCAGGAAGGCTTTTGCATGTAGATTGGGCCCCATCTACATGAATATGCTTTCCTGTCCCTGGAATGAAATAAACATGAAACAACATAAGCATTGGAGTGAATTGCTTGTGTTGTTTTGTGTTTGTTGCATTCCAATGTCATGAAGGCTTATGCATGTAGATTGGGCGCCATCTACATAAATATGCCTTCCTTTTCGTGGAATGGAATAAACATTAAAACAACACAAGTATTGGACTTAATTGCTTGTGTTGTTTTTGTTTGTTGTATTCCAATGTCAGGAAGGCTTATGCATGTAGATTGGGCCCATTCTACATAAATATGCCTTCCTGTCCGTGGAATGGAATAAACATTAAAACAAGACAAGCATTGGAGTGAATTGCTTGTGTTGTTTTTTGTATGTTGCATTCCAATATCAGGAAGGCTTATGCATGTAGATTGGGCCCCGTCTACATGAATATGCTTTCCTGTCCGTGGAATGGAATAAACATGAAACAATACAACAATTGGAGTGAATTGCTTGTGTTGTTTTTGTTTGTTGCATTCCAATATCAGGAAGGCTTATGCATGTAGATTGGGCCCCATCTACATGAATATGCTTTCCTGTCTGTGGAATGGAATAAACATGAATCAACACAAGCATTGGAGTAAATTGCTTGTGTTGTTTTTTGTTTGTTGCATTCCAATGTCAGGAAGGCTTATGCATGTAGATTGGGCCCCATCTACATGAATATGCTTTCCTGTCCGTGGAATGGAATAAACATTAAAACAACACAAATATTGGAGTACATTGCTTGTGTTGTTTTGTGTTTGTTGTATTCCAATGTCAGGAAGGCTTATGCATGTAAATTGGGCCCCATCTACATGAATATTATTTCCTGTCCGCGGAATGGAATAAACATTAAAACAACACAAGTATTGGAGTACATTGCTTCTGTTGTTTTGTGTTTGTTGTATTCCAATGTCAGGAAGGCTTATGCATGTAGATTGGGCCCCATCTACATGAATATGCTTTCCTATCCGTGGAATGGAATAAACATGAAACAACACAAGCATTGGAGTACATTGCTTATGTTTGTTGCATTCCAATGTCAGGAAGGCTTATGCATGTAGATTGGGCCCCATCTACATGAATATGCTTTCCTGTCCATGGAATGGAATAAACATAAAACAACACAAGCACTGGAGTACATTGCTTGTGTTCTTTTGTGTTTGTTTCATTCCAATGTCAGGAAGGTTTATGCATGTAGATTGGGCCCCATCTACATGAATATGCTTTCCTGTCCGTGGAATGGAATAAACATTAAAACAACACAAGTACTGGAGTAGATTTCTTTGTTGTTTTGTGTTTATTGCATTCCAATTTCAGGAAGGCTTATGCATGTAGATTGGGCCCCATCTACATAAATATGCTTTCCTGTCCGTGGAATGGAATAAACAGCAAACAACATAAGCATACGAGTGAATTGATTGTGTTGGTTTGTGTTTTTTGCATTCCAATGTCAGGAAGGCTTTTGCATGTAGATTGGGCCCCATCTACATGAATATGCTTTCCTGTCCCTGGAATGAAATAAACATGAAACAACATAAGCATTGGAGTGAATTGCTTGTGTTGTTTTGTGTTTGTTTCATTCCAATGTCAGGAAGGTTTATGCATGTAGATTGGGCGCCATCTACATAAATATGCCTTCCTTTTCGTGGAATGGAATAAACATTAAAACAACACAAGTATTGGACTTAATTGCTTGTGTTGTTTTTGTTTGTTCTATTCCAATGTCAGGAAGGCTTATGCATGTAGATTGGGCCCCATCTACATAAATATGCCTTCCTGTCCGTGGAATGGAATAAACATTAAAACAAGACAAGCATTGGAGTGAATTGCTTGTGTTGTTTTTTGTATGTTGCATTCCAATATCAGGAAGGCTTATGCATATAGATTGGGCCCCATCTACATGAATATGCTTTCCTGTCCATGGAATGGAATAAACATGAAACAATACAAGCATTGGAGTGAATTGCTTGTGTTGTTTTTGTTTGTTGCATTCCAATATCAGGAAGGCTTATGCATGTAGATTGGGCCCCATCTACATGAATATGCTTTCCTGTCTGTGGAATGGAATAAACATGAATCAACACAAGCATTGGAGTAAATTGCTCATGTTGTTTTTTCTTTGTTGCATTCCAATGTCAGGAAGGCTTATGCATGTAGATTGGGCCCCATCTACATGAATATGCTTTCCTGTCCGTGGAATGGAATAAACATTAAAACAACACAAATATTGGAGTACATTGCATGTGTTGTTTTGTGTTTGTTGTATTCCAATGTCAGGAAGGCTTATGCATGTAAATTGGGCCCCATCTACATGAATATTATTTCCTGTCCGTGGAATGGAATAAACATTAAAACAACACAAGTATTGGAGTACATTGCTTCTGTTGTTTTGTGTTTGTTGTATTCCAATGTCAGGAAGGCTTGTGCATGTAGATTCAGCCCCATCTACATGAATATGCTTTCCTGGCCGTGGAATGGAATAAACATGAAACAACATAAGCATTGGAGTACATTGCTTATGTTTGTTGCATTCCAATGTCAGGAAGGCTTATGCATGTAGATTGGGCCCCATCTACATAAATATGCTTTCCTGTCCGTGGAATGGAATAAACAGCAAACAACATAAGCATACGAGTGAATTGATTGTGTTGGTTTGTGTTTTTTGCATTCCAATGTCAGGAAGGATTTTGCATGTAGATTGGGCCCCATCTACATGAATATGCTTTCCTGTCCCTGGAATGAAATAAACATGAAACAACATAAGCATTGGAGTGAATTGCTTGTGTTGTTTTGTGTTTGTTGCATTCCAATGTCATGAAGGCTTATGCATGTAGATTGGGCGCCATCTACATAAATATGCCTTCCTTTTCGTGGAATGGAATAAACATTAAAACAACACAAGTATTGGACTTAATTGCTTGTGTTGTTTTTGTTTGTTGTATTCCAATGTCAGGAAGGCTTATGCATGTAGATTGGGCCCATTCTACATAAATATGCCTTCCTGTCCGTGGAATGGAATAAACATTAAAACAAGACAAGCATTGGAGTGAATTGCTTGTGTTGTTTTTTGTATGTTGCATTCCAATATCAGGAAGGCTTATGCATGTAGATTGGGCCCCATCTACATGAATATGCTTTCCTGTCCATGGAATGGAATAAACATGAAACAATACAAGCATTGGAGTGAAATACTTATGTTGTTTCATATTTATTCCATTCCATGGACAGGAAAGCATATTCATGTAGATGGGGCCCAATCTACATGCATAAGCCTTCCTTACATTGGGATGCAACAAACATAAAACAACACAAGCAATGTACTTCAATGATTGTGTTGTTTCATGTTTATTCCATTCCACGGACAGGAAAGCATATTCATGAGGATGGGGGCTAATCAAAGCCTTCCTGATTTTGGAATGCAACAAACAAAAACAAGACAAGCAGTTCACTCCAATGCTTGTATTGTTTCATGTTCATTCCATTCCACGGACAAGAAGGCATATTCATGTAGTTGGGACCCAATCTACATGCATAAGCCTTCCTGACATTGGAAAGGTAAAGAAAGGTGTACAGCCTATCTTTAGTTTTATTTATTGAATCTAAATGTCCTGTGTCACTTTGGACCAATGCAGAAAATGATGACAAAATGATTTCACAAAAGCAAGACAGAAGTAATATTGCACCAACCAGTAATTTACTAGTAAATTATTGGAAACCATTTTACATCTCTGTTGTTGCTTTTAACCTTGTGAATATTTTAACACTGCTGATTTCCCCATGGAGGCCACAGAGAAAAAAACCTGTTAATGTACTCCAATTAATGTGTTGTTTCATGTTTATTCCATTCCACTGACAGGAAGGCATATTCATGTAGATGGGGCCCCATCTACATGCATAAACCTTCATGAAATTGGATGACAACAAACACAAAACACAAGCGAATACCTTCAACACTTATGTTGTTTCATGTTTATTCCATTCCACGGACAGGAAGGCATATTAATGTAGATTGGGCCCCATCTACATGAATATGCCTTCCTGTCCGTGGAATTGAATAAACATTAAAACAGCATAAGTATTGGAGTACATTGCTTGTGTTGTTTTGTGTTTGTTGTATTCGAATGTCAGGAAGGCTTATGCATGTAGATTGGGTCCCATCTACATGAATATGCCTTCCTGTCAGTGGAATGGAATAAACATGAAACAAAAGCATTGGAGTACATTCCTTGTGTTGTTTTTTGTTTGTTGCATTCCAATGTCAGGAAGGCTTATGCATGTAGATTGGTCCCCATCTACATGAATATGCTTTCCTGTCCGTGGAATGGAATAAACACTAAAACAACACAAGTATTGGAGTAGATTGCTTTGTTGTTTTGTGTTTATTGCATTCCAATTTCAGGAAAGCTTATGCATGTAGATTGGGCCCCATCTACATGAATATGCTTCCCTGTCCGTTCAACGGAATAAACAGCAAACAACATAAGCATACGAGTGAATTGCTTGTGTTGGTTTGTGTTTTTTCCATTCCAATGTCGGGAAGGCTTTTGCATTTAGATTGGGCCCCATCTACATGAATATGCTTTCCTGTCCGTGGAATGGAATAAACATGAAACAACAGAAGCATTCGAGTGAATTGTTTGTGTTGTTTTGTTTTTGTTGCATTCCAATATCCTGAAGGCTTATGCATGTAGATTGGGCCCCATCTACATAAATATGCCTTCCTGTCCGTGGAATGGAATAAACTATAAAACAACACAAGTATTGGATTTGATTGCTTGTGCTGTTTTGTGTTTGTTGTATTCCAATGTCAGGGAGGCTTATGCATGTAGATTGGGCCCCATCTACATGAATATGCTTTCCTACCCGTGGAATGGAATAAACATGAAACAACACAAGCATTGGAGTGAATTGCTTGTGTTGTTTTATGTTTGTTGCATTCCAATGTCAGGAAGGCTTATGCATGTAGATTGGGCCCCATCTACATGAATATGCTTTCCTGTCCGTGGAATGGAATAAACTTTAAAACAACACAAGTATTGGAGTACATTGATTGTGTTGTTTTATATTTGTTGCATTCCAATGTCAGGAAGGCTTATGCATGTAGATTGGGCCCCATCTACATGAATATGCTTTCCTACCCGTGGAATGGAATAAACATGAAACAACACAAGCATTGGAGTACATTGCTTGTGTTGTTTTGTGTTTGTTGCATTCCAATGTCAGGAAGGCTTATGCATGTAGATTGGGCCCCATCTACATGAATATGCTTTCCTGTCCGTGGAATGGAATAAACTTTAAAACAACACAAGTATTGGAGTACATTGCTGGTGTTGTTTTGTGTTTATTGCATTCCAATTTCAGGAAGGCTTATGCATGTAGATTGGGCCCCATCTACATGAATATGCTTTCCTGTCCTTGGAATGGAATAAACATGAAACATAAGCATTGGAGTGAATTGCTTGTGTTGCTTTGTGTCTGTTACATTCCAATATCCTGAAGGCTTATGCATGTAGATTGGGAGCCATCTACATAAATATGCCTTTTCTGTCCGTGGAATGGAATAAACATTAAAACAACACAAGTATTGGAGTGAATTTCTTGTGTAGTTTTTGTTTGTTGTATTCAAATGTCAGGAAGGCTTATGCATGTAGATTGGGCCACATCTACATAAATATGCCTTCCTCTCTGTGGAATGGAATAGACATTAAAACAAGACAAGCTTTGGAGTGAATTGCTTGTGTTGTTTTTGTTTGTTCCATTCCAATATCAGGAAGGCTTATGCATGTAGATTGGGCCCCATCTACTTAAATATGCTTTCCTGTCAGTGGAATGGAATAAACATGAAACAATACAAGCAATGAAGTGAATTGCTTGTGTTGTTTTTGCTTGTTGCATTCCAATATCAGGAAGGCTTATGCATGAAGATTGGGCCCCATGTACATGAATATGCCTTCCTGTCCGTGGAATGGAATAAATATGAAAAGACACAAGCATTGGAGTATATTGCATGTGTTGTTTTGTGTTTGTTGCATTCCAATGTCAGGAAGGCTTATGCATGTAGATTGGGCCCCATCTACATGACTATGCTTTCCTGTCCGTGGAATGGAATAAACATTAAAACAACACAAGTATTGGAGTACATTGCTTGTGTTGTTTTGTGTTTGTTGTATTCCAATGTCAGGAAGGCTTATGCATGTAGATTGGGCCCCATCTACATGAATATGCTTTCCTGTCCGTGGAATGGAATAAACATGAAACAACACAAGCATTGGAGTACATTGCTTGTGTTGTTTTGTGTTTGTTGCATTCCAATGTCAGGAAGGCTTATGCATGTAGATTGGGCCCCATCTACATGAATATGCTTTCCTGTCCGTGGAATGGAATAAACATTAAAACAACACAAGTATTGGAGTACATTGCTTGTGTTGTTTTGTGTTTGTTGCATTCCAATTTCAGGAAGGCTTATGCATGTAGATTGGGCCCCATCTACATGAATATGCTTTCCTGTCCGTGGAATGGAATAAACATGAAACAACACAAGCATTGGAGTGAATTGCTTGTGTTGTTTTGTGTTTGTTGCATTCCAATGTCAGGAAGGCTTATGCATGTAGATTGGGCCCCATCTACATGAATATGCTTTCCTGTCCGTGGAATGGAATAAACATGAAACAACATAAGCATTGGAGTGAATTGCTTGTGTTGTTTTGTGTTTGTTGCATTCCAATGTCAGGAAGGCTTATGCATGTAGATTGGGCCCCATCTACATGAATATGCTTTCCTGTCCGTGGAATGGAATAAACATTAAAACAACACAAGTATTGGAGTACATTGCTTGTGTTGTTTTGTGTTTGTTGTATTCCAATGTCAGGAAGGCTTATGCATGTAGATTGGGCCCCATCTACATGAATATGCTTTCCTGTCCGTGGAATGGAATAAACATTAAAACAACACAAGTATTGGAGTACATTGCTTGTGTTGTTTTGTGTTTGTTGTATCCCAATGTCAGGAAGGCTTATGCATGTAGATTGGGCCCCATCTACATGAATATGCTTTCCTGTTCGTGAAATGTAATAAACATTAAAACAAGACAAGCATTGGAGTGAATTGCTTGTGTTGTTTTTTGTTTGTTGCATTCCAATATCAGGAAGGCTTATGCATGTAGATTGGGCCCCATCTACATGAATATGCTTTCCTGTCCGTGGAATGGAATAAACATGAAACAATACAAGGAATGGAGTGAATTGCTTGTGTTGTTTTGTGTTTGTTGCATTCCAATGTCAGGAAGGCTTATGCATGTAGATTGGGCCCCATCTACATGAATATGCTTTCCTGTCCGTGGAATGGAATAAACATTAAAACAACACAAGTATTGGAGTACATTGCTTGTGTTGTTTTGTGTTTGTTGCATTCCAATGTCAGGAAGGCTTATGCATGTAGATTGGGCCCCATCTACATGAATATGCTTTCCTGTCCGTGGAATGGAATAAACATTAAAACAACACAAGTATTGGAGTACATTGCTTGTGTTGTTTTATGTTTGTTGCATTCCAATGTCAGGAAGGCTTATGCATGTAGATTGGGCCCCATCTACATGAATATGCTTTCCTGTCCGTGGAATGGAATAAACAGCAAACAACATAAGCATACGAGTGAATTGCTTGTGTTGGTTTGTGTTTTTTGCATTCCAATGTCAGGAAGGCTTTTGCATGTAGATTGGGCCCCATCTACATGAATATGCTTTCCTGTCCGTGGAATGGAATAAACATGAAACAACATAAGCATTGGAGTGAATTGCTTGTGTTGTTTTGTGTTTGTTGCATTCCAATGTCATGAAGGCTTATGCATGTAGATTGGGCCCCATCTACATAAATATGCCTTCCTGTCCGTGGAATGGAATAAACATTAAAACAACACAAGTATTGGAGTGAATTGCTTGTGTTGTTTTTGTTTGTTGTATTCCAATGTCAGGAAGGCTTATGCATGTAGATTGGGCCCCATCTACATAAATATGCCTTCCTGTCCGTGGAATGGAATAAACATTAAAACAAGACAAGCATTGGAGTGAATTGCTTGTGTTGTTTTTTGTATGTTGCATTCCAATATCAGGAAGGCTTATGCATGTAGATTGGGCCCCATCTACATAAATATGCTTTCCTGTCCGTGGAATGGAATAAACATGAAACAATACAAGCATTGGAGTGAATTGCTTGTGTTGTTTTTGTTTGTTGCATTCCAATATCAGGAAGGCTTATGCATGTAGATTGGGCCCCATCTACATGAATATGCTTTCCTGTCCGTGGAATGGAATAAACATGAAACAACACAAGCATTGGAGTACATTGCTTGTGTTGTTTTGTGTTTGTTGCATTCCAATGTCAGGAAGGCTTATGCATGTAGATTGGGCCCCATCTACATGAATATGCTTTCCTGTCCGTGGAATGGAATAAACATGAAACAACACAAGCATTGGAGTACATTGCTTGTGTTGTTTTGTGTTTGTTGCATTCCAATGTCAGGAAGGCTTATGCATGTAGATTGGGCCCCATCTACATGAATATGCTTTCCTGTCCGTGGAATGGAATAAACATTAAAACAACACAAGTATTGGAGTACATTGCTTGTTGTTTTTTTGTGTTTGTTGTATTCCAATGTCATGAAGGCTTATGCATGTAGATTGGGCCCCATCGACATGAATATGCCTTCCTGTCTGTGGAATGGAATAAACAAGAAACAACATAAGCATATGAGTGAATTGCATGTGTTGTTTTTTGTTTGTTGCATTCCAATATCAGGAAGGCTTATGCATATAGATTGGGCCCCATCTACATGAATATGCCTTCCTGTCTGTGGAATGGAATAAACATGAAACAACACGAGCATTGGAGTACATTGCTTGTGTTGTTTTGTGTTTGTTGCATTCCATTGTCAGGAAGGCTTATGCATGTTGATTGGGCCCCATCTACATGAATATGCCTTCCTGTCCGTGGAATGGAATAAACACAAAACAGTAGAAGCAATCCAATTTAAAGGCTTTCAGAACAATGTTCATTGCAGAGATGCCATGCCCACTGCCAAACTTGCTCCATCTCTATGAATATGCATTCCGTCCATGGAACGGAATATACACAAAACACAAGCAATTCAATCAGAGACATTCCATGTTGATGTCCATTGCGGCTATGTGTGCAATACATTTTACCAAGCCACATTAATACAGCATCTTTAGCATGGAATGGAAGAAACGATATGACAGTGTTAATGACCTCCACCAATAATCAGGTTGGAAATTCTAAATTGATGAATGAAATGACAAAGTTTTGTGATTTTTGTTTTACATCCTTGAGGATTTTCAGATTTCAAATCAGAAGGGAGTACAAACTGCCAGTGGGTTGCCCAATACGAAAATATAAAAAATCAGATGCTGCTTGTAGTCCCATGGGCTTTAGGCCCCCCAAAAAATGTTTCCTATTGCACTGGTTTTAAAATTAGGGAAGGCAGGTAGTTTTTTTTTTTTAAAACATAAAAATCGAAGAAGATTTCAAGTTCTTCAAAGTACTGGGCAAAACTGACTCAATTTGATGCACAAATCAATTTTGGCAATGTGACTTTTTTTATTTAAAAAAATATTTGGCGGGTGGGGGAAAAGTGGTAGGGTCGGGAACGAGAAACAGGGACATTCGGCCGACCGGAAACATTTTTTTTGTTGGCCTTAGAACCCGACAGTTGAGTAGGGGTGAAACAATTCATAGATATATCGATACTTTTGCCATATCGATACATGTATCGATACAAGAGGTGAAGAATCGATACAAAACGAAATCTACCCTATATAAGTTACTGTAATCATCAGCAGTCAAGAATAATTATTAGTCGTTTGCCTTCTTATTCTTTAAACTGCGAATCAATAATGTATCATATCGTAGCCTGTGATCGTGAATCGTATCGATATGCGACACAGGTGTATCATTTCACCCCTAGAGTTGAGTAGTCTGAAAACAACATTTGGTAGTCCAAAAACAAAATCTGGTACCAAATATATTCAAATCATTAGTGAATTCTGGTCGCAAAGGACACTAGATAATTAAAACTCGTTAGTTGTGCCAGAAAGTTGTTTTGTTTAGATTTTTGTCCATCTTTTACAAATTGAATCTGTTGAAACTATGGGTCCAATTGCACCTACTACACCTCCCCCAGTCTATCTTCATGACTTACTTGTAAAAACCAGAGTTGAACTAGCAAACTAGAGTTGTTAGTGGACAGGAGCTCACAAGATAATCTCCACTTCTGTGACATCAGTTAGTATCTTTGATTGGCCAACTAACCACAGAATGTAGGTCTCAACAACCCAGTTTTGATATATGACATAACTGATTTCTCTTATGCACTTGACATGCATGTTTGGTAGTAAATGGGTTAAAAGGTGTTATAATTTGCACACAGACACCATATATAAGTAGTGTTCAGAATCCTGGAAATGTGTTAAACACTTTAATTCTAAGATGCATTCTTAGTGTCCTTTTATAGCAATTGGTGAAAAGGTACATGTATCAAAATTAGAGACAAAGAGAGATTTGTCACCACTTTTTGTAGTAACCAGTAGGTCACACTGACCTAGTGTCGATGAGTCACACATACCCATCCCATCTCAAGATACACAAAAAAGGGCAAGTTTTATATCAATCAATGTGGTGGTGTAAAAATGCAGATGGGTACATTTCTAACAGTAATTTTGAAACAAATCCTGAAATGTATGTTACAGCAAGGAGGACTCCAACAATAAAATGTTGTGGCCACCATCCCTTGAACTAGGAATTTTTAATTGCAAAACAAGTACTTTGGGGAATATTAAACACACAGGCTTATGGTTTCTAACCTCCTAAACCTCAATAATAATTTTTGTTGCAATTTATTTTCAGATGTCTCTTTATAGCAGATAAAAAAAAGTTAATATTATAAACCAAAATTACCAGTAGTTGTATAATTTTGATGTTTGGTAGAGAAGTTGGCTTGTGAAATAGTAGTGGTAGTAGAAGTTGCTGTTGTTGTGTTTTTAATATAAAACAAATTTTTTTTTTTTATAACATTAAGTCTTCAATATAAAACAAATTTACCTGTGTATTCATGTAACATAATATAAATTAAGACTGCATTATAGTAATTCTGTTTTACTACTTACATGTGTTATTGAAATAAAGTGCCCTGTGATCATATGGCACTATTAATTTCACATACCGGTAATATTAAAGTTCCATGTTTTAAAAGATAGGAATCTTTGCAGCATATTTACCCAGCAGACACAAGTCAACAAACCAGAATACTGACCACTATTTAAAATCATATTTCATATTCAACAAAAAAGCATGAAATAAAATGACAAAAAAATATCATCTGGTTAATTACAAGTAAAGTAGTTGAAAAAGTCCTTTTGCATTTTACACTAGACCAAGCATACCTTGTCCAATGAATCTCAGACCATGTGTTGAATATAAGCAATTCAAAGCAAAAAAATGTTTGTATCAACCATTACACATATGTAGTCAACTATCCAAACTGCTAGTCAACAAAAAATTTATATTTATGGATGGAATACAGCTATCTGCTCTCTTGGCAGCTTTTCAACAGTGCACATATGTTGGAGAATCCCAATAGTTACAGGGTATATGCTATGAGGCGATCGAGACGAAATAGTCACCTTAGACTCCGTCATTTCACATTAACAGACCCGAAAGATGAAGTTCACTTTGCCTTGAATTGATTTCATGACATTACCCCGACTCCATTTTGTTTCAGTACAATGCAATGATCACTAAAGTACAACATCGAACTTTGTGTCAATTTTCCCCAAAAAGGTGAAAAGATAGAAAAAGAAGTCTTTATGTCCTGTAGCTATTTTGGTTTACCCACTGCTGAACCTAGAAAGTACTGATGGTGAGAAACCTGATTATCTCGAGTTCTCTGGTCATGGATTTGACTACAATCATAATACTTACAGCCCAAAATTCTCTCTATATAGTCACAATACAGACATACATGTATTTTGTCAATAAGCTGTCCACTTTATGGAAGCAATCCAGCTCTAGAGGTATGTAAAAATTAATATATATTCTTTCTTGCTATCGTTCCATGTGATAGAATAGTTTTATATCTTGGATGTTTCAGAATTTTTTTAATTCCAACTGTCACATAATGCCATGCTATCTGATAGACTATAGTCCATTTCAAGTTAGCCATAGCTAAACAGACAAGTTGAATTCAATTACATGCTGTATTCATTCAATGAGGAGTAGTTTTCGAGTTCATGCAATCCAGTGCAATTATTCTTGCCCGAGACAGATTCATATATGAACATGGTTATTATAATAATCTCAACCAGTTGTTCTTATGAAATGATTTAATGCACAACAAAATCAATTCATGTGTACGCATGTTTAATGTGTATTACTGTATTCATATTTAACTGTACCTCATGTATTAATAATTCAGTATAATTTTTAGCTGTTCACGGGGAGTCATTGAACTCTGGGGTTTTATGTAACCCGAATGTTGCGGTCATTGGTAACGCTGGTTGGAATGACGGGTCTGGTTTTCTCAGTGCGAGGGGCCAAAGGTTCTGGACCAGTGGGTCTGCAGGACAAAGAGGTTCTTGAGGTATCCTTCGGCAGGCTGAGAGAAGCAGACCACATGAGGTTGTTTCTTCACTACTGGGCGAGAGTTGTTGAATCAGAACAATCTCATGATTGTCGAGTGGATGCCACAAGATAAATATCATACATTCCACTTTAGAATCAAATCTATTTCAATATCACTATACGAGTGAAAATCATACCTGTTTATAAATTTCATACTTTGATCCTATGGTGTTGACAGATCCACATGTCAACCATACTTTGTGTATAATTCCATATATTAATCATATTTGGTGATATAAGTAATTCCATACATTGATCATATCCGTTCATATACAGGATTATTTGTGTTTATTTGTTGAAATTCCATTCTTTGATTAGAACTATGTTATTTTCTTATATCCACTGTTGAACTTTGTGCAGATCATTTTTTTTATCCATTGTTGGACATTATGTGCACAAGTAAGGTGTCAGATTCCTTTATTATTCATATGCACTATAAATAAACATCTCATTCATACAATTGTCTTTTGTATTTTCACTATATCGAATCCCACCCAGCTTCAATCCTGTTACGCCAAACTCAAGTCTGTAAAAGGACTGAAATTCCATCAATAAAACATTGTCTCTATTCTTCTCAGCTATAAACAGGATAAGCTCCCAAAAGATTCTTTTTCACTAAAATTTTAGTTTTCTTTATCCAATCATGGCCCTCCAAAAACATAAACTCTACTTTATGTTCATCCATTTCTAGACTGGTTCCCATTTTTCCATATACTACCACAAGTCCTAAAAGCAATGCCAAGCTTTTGTATGATTAACACGACTTCTGATAAGGAAATGGTAAAAGTACAGTTCCAATCAAGTAACACATGTAACTGATATGAATGGAATGAGAAAAATTCTGGCAAGCAAGTTTTACTAACTTTTGATCGAGATATTTTAAAAATAAAAATTCTGGGGCCGTCAACAGAAATTGGGGCCTCCAGGCAGTCATGATTATTATAGCAGACTCATCCTTGTATAGCAACCCAATTTTGTTTGAAACATGCCCATCCTAATTAAGTTGCACTCTCAGTAGAAGTTTGGTTACAATAGGCTCAGTGTTACTATCACAATCGATAAAAAAATTTAAAGCAATTGTTAATAAATTCTGCAAAGGAGGATACAAGAATCCAGTTTTTGTGTAATATGTTGATCTCAATATGCACACATAGTCCAAGTTTTAGTAATTATGTTTAGATATAAAAAGGAGTTAACAGCCCAGACAGGAAGTATGAACAAAATGTTTAAGCAATTTTAATAATCTTTTTGTGGTGAGGGCCCTTTTGATTTTTTCTTAAATTTCTAGGCCCCATAAATAGCTTGAAAAAAAATATCTTGCTCTGATTTGTAGACAAAAAGAACTTCTTATATCCATTATATTAGTTGCAAAAAATATCTTGAGGAAAAGAAAGAAAAAAAAAGAGGAAAAATTCTGGTTTGAAAGACCACCGCCCTGATTACAACTATTGTAGGAAATATATTTTTAATAATATCTTCAATACAATATAAAAGATTTGACTTAAATTGCCATAGTAGTTTTAAAAATACTGAAAATGTAGTTTCCACATGGCTGATCTAAAAGATAAGTGGCTGTTATGGAGGCTACAAAACACAACCTCGAGTAAAACATTTCCCTACAGTCTGATAACATTCAATGAAGTGATTTTGTAGAAGATGTCAAAATCATGTTTCTCACCAAGCCATCATTGAGACCAAGAGACGCACATTTGTTTGTAGATCATGTCATGATATTTCCTCAAATTTTTTTATTTTGAGATGTGAAAAATGTTTTTCAACATGGTCAATATACATGCAATATGCAGTTAGTGCCAAATAGATGGGTAGTATATTTAATGATGCCCAGAGGCATTCATCACTACAAATACAGTTGTTTTCATTCTCATTTTAACTACATCTCTGAAGCCACTAGATATATCGAGTTTGGAAGAAGGAAATAAAGTGGACATTTCCAATTTCAACTGGAATACTATTCATGAGTATTGGAAACTTCTTTGGAAATATTCCTTATTTGGTTTGGGAATTTTAAATTGTTTGGTGGACATGGATCTCTGGTGGGAAGTGTTACCAGATAGCCTATACTGGAATAGTGACTGTAAATAGACAGGAACACTTTTATTGGATATCTTGTACATTCACTTGGCTTTTCTCAAATGGATTCGGTCTTTAACAGGTAATATTTTTAACTTGCCAGCCAAGTTTTCTGTGTTCTGTTTGGATTGATATTAGCCTGAATGCTCTTTCATGAAGATGTGCTAGCTTTGATATAATAATAATAAGAATAATAATAATGATAATGACTATTTAGAAAAGGTAACTCAATTAGTTACAGTAACTAATCTACCTTGACGCCTTCTGTTATGTACAATATATACAGTATATACAGCACAATGTGACAACAATTTGGCTTAACAGTAAAGAATCAGGTTGTTCTGAATATCGAAGTTTCAAGTACATAATACACAAGCATCAGTGAACATATTAAAATAAATAAAATGTCGTACTGTATAAACAAATTGTCAAAATTATAAACATTTTTGTTTCAAATTATATTAGACCCATTATATCAATACTGTATTAAAAAATTCTAAAAATTATAAACATATTTTTCTTTAAAATTATATTAGACCATTATCTCATTTCAATACTACCAAGGATTGTCAAAATTAAAAACATATTTTTGTTTAAAATTATAGTAGACCCATTATATCAATACAAAAGTTTAAAATTATAGTAGACCCATTATATCAATACAACACTACCAAGGATTGTCAAAATTATAAATATATTTTTGTTTACAATTATAGTAGACCCATTATATCAATACAAATGTTAAGAAATCTTCAATCATACCCAGATTTTTGTATTTTATTCTTTTTTCAAGTTGATTATTAAGCTTGGAGTGCAGATATACTATTGATAACTAGAGAATAATCTTAAAATGGGAAGCTATTGTGTCAATCAAACTCCTTGATAATGTTGCTGTACATGCAACTTGCAAAAGCCACACCTTTCACAGATGGTGAAAAACAAACATTATACTGATGGTGAAAAACATAATAACCACTATAAACCTTCTTACTCCTGCATCCAGTCACTTTTGTCTCAACTAAAAGAGTGCCCAGAAAAACAAGTTGTTTGCTGCATACTTCCCAGATAAATTATGGATTATCTCTCCGTGTCCAACTAAGTACAGTAGAATTCTCCCAAGACAGCACATTTCACAAAAAAAGAAACTTCATGAATGACTGACATATACCGTACATGTATGCACGGTTACTGTTACCCTTTTGTCTTTGAGAAAACATGCTGAATTGGCAAAGTTCAAAATGTTTCCTGATGAAACTATCATTTTCCTGTTTCCATCATACATCTGTTTCTACTGGCAGTAGGACAAAAATACTGTTTTAAAAGCTGTCTACTGCACATACCATTTTATAGTTAAATTCTACCACTTTTGAAAAATTTACGGTTAAAAAATATCTATTTCTTTTAAGACAACAGAAACAGTATTTTTTTTCTCATTCTATCCCCCCCCCCCCCATTACAGAAACCAGTGGGAAGCAGTCTACTGGGGACTTGAAATGCTGTAGCACAATGACTAGTGCAATGAGGTGTGGCTCAGCAATTGAACTAAGGTTAAAAGTTTACTCAACAAACTCTTATTTGATTACATCATTGTTGCAATGTGACAAGTTTAAGACCAAATGGGGGATGTTTTATCAAGTGTACTCGACAAGCTGTCAATTGATTACATTATTATTGTAATTTGGAGAGTTTAAGGCCAAATGCGGGATGTTTTATCAAGTGTTACAAGTAAGAAAGGGATCAAAGGCAGTATATGATGGCTTTCAAGTCTTTGAATAAAGGCAAGATAAATAATCATTTCAGGAGAAAAACCTATTTTTATTTTTTGTATTGTTTAATTGTTATTATGTTGTTTAAGATGTTTTTAGAAGAATATTTAAGGGCAGCTCATCTATTTTTTAGTTCAATTCCTGTAAAAATGCCAAAAACGTGCACTTTCTCACAATGCTAAAAAACCACCAAGAAATGAGGCTTAGGAATACATGTACATCTCAAGTCCAACTCACACATGTGGATTTGATCTTTTAAAAATCTTTGCAGTGAACTACGAGATATACGACTCATCCTTTTTCATGTAATTGACAATACACTGACTCGTAATAAATATTATTACAACATTTTCCATTAGAATCTGTTTGATGTTCAAAACTTGCCGTTTTGTTTTAGAATGAAGAGTACATATTATGGCAAACCCTGCACTTCTTTTTTTTTTTTTTCAATACCCTTAAAACCCCATAAAAATTTTTTTTATACAAATCTGCTGATTTAGGTACCAATCTACTGATCAAAATTTGTCAATCTACTGGTTTGGTGTCCTGGTTCTGTCACATGTATGTTTATATACCTTTCTCACATTACAAAATTAGACTAAAATACAAAGTGGGCAGAGAGAATATTTGTCAACATGCTGTCAAACATTGTAAGCAGCACATACAATGTATACCTACTTTGTGCTCTTAATGGAAATTTTAATAACCACACATTTGTAAAATCAATCAATTTAGGGACTGGTCCAAACTTGTAACTCTGAAAATCTGACCAAAATTTTGTACACAATCTTGAAAATCCACTCATTCGCATGTTTGTAAGATCATATAAGCTCATAAATATATCCTCTTCCAAGACAACTTGATAAATCTAGCACTCATCTAAAAGTTCTTTTTTCTTCTTCTCTCTAAAACTTTTTCTTTCTAAGCAGGTTGGTTGGAGACTTTGAAGTGAATTTCTTGAGCCTAAGAGTCAAAGTATGTATTTAATCCTATCTAAGTTATTTTTGTCTTGTCTGCAGTACACCACATGCAAGACATGGATTTTTAATAGGGAAAACACAAGAGAAAAAATACCTCCACCCAGACATGTTCAACCAATCCGCTTGCCCTACACATTGATTTTAAAGCATTTAATTTCTCTATTCTATACTCTAACTTTTGAGTTAAGGGAGTTTGAAAACCATTTGCAAAGTAATGACTAGAGACAGGCTGGCATAGTCTAATTGGTGAATTTATTGGATAATGATCAAAATGTTTCTCATCCTAATACAGTACTTCAGTTGCTTTTGTGGCCTTTTTTTTATTACATTTTTGCAAATTCTCAGAAAATGTGGAAATCGGTGACCAAAGTTAAATGTACAAACTATGCAAATAATATGGTACATCTCTTGGCATGTCAGATAATCTCTACACATGTGACCGAAATGAAAACTGGACATATCTGACCAGATTACATGTGGAAAAGTTTATCAGGGATCCTTAAATCCACCCCACCCCACCCCCGAGTTTAACTGGACATTTTGAGAGACTTTTTTTACGGACTTCATAGACACAGATGAATCTGCTGCTTGTAATATATATTCATTAAAAATACAATGTTTCAACCCCTACATAGGTCTCATCAGGTGGTAGCAGCAAACCACAACTGTATCCCTATCATTTGCTATAGATTTCCACACAAGGTTGTCCTTTTTTTTTTTTTTTTTTTTTTTTTTTAGAAAATGTACTTAACACAGTGTTCTTGTCAGTGATCATAATGTTCCCACATTTGCACCATTGTAAATCCACTCCTAGAAATTTTGTCAGTTTGACAAAAACATTCTCTTTGTTTTCTTGATACAGATGTCTGTTTTGATTTCCCTTCCACTTCCCGACTTCTGGCATCAGATCAAAGTCTTTTATATCAGCAGCAACAATATTTATTCTCACAAGTTCACCAAGAGTATCAACACTGAGCCTGCACTGCATCTTTGTTCTGATAAATTTGTGTGTGAAAATCTGCACTCACACTCCTCACTGGACACTGGAAGTACCTGTGAAATCTCTATAAAACAAATCACATTCAGGTACTGTCCTTTCGTTGGAACAACTTTTGTCAGCAATTCAGCTGCTTGCACTCCTCTATAATTGTTTTAAACAATCTACTTGAAAATCCCCCACTCGTTACTTCATCGGCACTGATGACCAAGTAAATTCTCTCTCTTTGTCGACCATAATGAGCAATCCAAGTGTCCACGTGATCATTACCCAGCTGTGGCATGTCACTAGCATTTGCAGTAATAGTATTAGGCTCAAACACAGTGAATGCATTGGAAATGGCATGGTCCAGAAATCTATCATGTACGTTTTGCATGAATAATCCATATACACTGTACTGCTTTGGCTGGAAAGTCAGTCATGTGACAAACACTTCAGTTCTATCCTTTTGACGTGACTGCTGTCACACATGGCTGTAAGAAACTCACTGCAGATGATCCCAAAATCAGGTGTACCTCCCTCCAAGATGCACTATTTTCAATGATGTCAAAAATCCATCAACACACTGCTTCATGCTAATGTATGGCAAATCTCTTGTCTGCAAACACTGGCCAAGGGTTACAGTTTTCATCCTTATTATGCTTATGCTTTGACATGGCAAGTAGTGCTCTCTCAAGCAGTAAAACTGATACTTATTATCGTCTCATCTAGGCATATATAAGCCTTCCAATTAAAAAAAAAAAAACGTTTAGAATTACAAACATTCATCTGTACTGTGAAGCCAATCTTTGAAATTTAGCACACTATTGCTCACGAAAGAATCAAGTTGCCCTTCTTTACCCCCATATAACCAACTTTGTTAAGGTGTTTATTTGACATTTAAATAGATCAACAAATCGAAAGCAATTTTAAATCAAGGTATTTGGGATAGCATATAACCAATGCCTGGTTGCTGAGTATGTGCCAGTAAAAACCTCTGAACTGGTTCTCATATCTGGCAAATACATGGATTTAAGGAAGCCTGATATTAATTTCCAGAACTAATGTGTATACAGTATCCTTCAATAAGGCATTTATATTATAGTCATAAATTATTTTTACTGTAATAATAAATCAAACTTCAAAACTGAATCTGCACCAGGACCAAATTTTGGTTGAAGACTACTTTGTAGTTTCTGCCTTTACAATGTCAATGACATTAGAGCAGTGGTTCCCAAACCCCAGGTCACAACCCTAAACTGGTACTGCATTTTGGGTTGCAAAAGATGGTATTTGGGGTTGCGATAAAAAAAGTTTGGGAACAACTGCATTAGACTATTACATCAGGACTGAGCTAATTTTCCAAGTCATGCTGTGTATCCAAGTTATTGTTGTTGGAGTTTTTAAACTTTTACTACATAAAATTATCAACCACTGCCTATTTTCACAAAATGTTGGACTGAAAAGGTCATCAAAATCTTCTTAATACCCCTAATAGGAAGCTGCTATAACCCCCAACAGTTTGATTTTGTCACATTTGTTTAAAAATCAGTGCCAGCATGATCCTCGAGCTCACAAACCCTCATATGCACATGAACTTTAAACCTGTAGTACCTCAAAGTTAAAGAAAATTGTCATTTGAACAATTTGAACACAAAATTCAATGACCAAATGTTGTTACGGAATCATTATGAATTTTGAATCAATACTGTAATTAAGCAAATGCATCTTATCAGAACCAAATTAATATGATGTAAAAAGGTAGGAGTTTATCACTTTATTGTGAACTTTATATCTGATTTTACATTGTTCCCAGAGTCTAGTGCTTACATTGTTCCCAGTGTGTAGTGCTTTGGACAAGTTTACATGAATGCATCTTTCTTTTATCTGACCATAGATTCACATTCCTTAGATTTTTGACAACTGAAAATGTTCACTTTTAGAATATAATGGAAGCCAGTAATATGAATCAATGTAGAAAAAAAAACAAATTTTATATATTTAGACATTGGTCTGACCCAAGTGAAAATACATATAGTAAACAAATACAAGATTGAAGTAATTTTTTCCATTCTTGCTATTAAAAATCAACCCAGACAGAATATCAATCACAACTTGAATCTTATGCTCAAGGAGTACATTACAAGCCCATTTCAACCGATTTCAAATCAAGCATCAATATTTAACATGTATTATACAGTCGATTGTATAATGTTTATGTACCTATCAGGCATTATAAAATTAAGATGAAATATGGACTTGGAAAAGAGGGTAGTTGTCAAAATAAATATTTTCCAAGAAGCAAATGCATACCTACTTTGTGCTCTATCTGTAAACACAATAACCAAACCTTTGTAAAATCAAACAATATAGAGACTGGTCCATACCAGTAACAGTGAAAATCTGACCAAATCCTGCATTACAATTTTCAAAATCAATGTTCATGTGTTTGCAAGATGAAAAATATATTGCAAGACATCTTGATCAATCTAGAGCTCATCGAAGAGGGCTATATTTTCTCAAAGAAAACTGGTTTTCTTAACAGATTGGTTTGGAGGTTTTGGAGTGAACTCCTTGAGCTTGAGAGTCAAAGTATGTATTGAATCCTATCTGAATTATTTTTGTCTTGTCTGCAGTGTACCACAAGCAAGACATGGATTTTTAATGGAGAAACACAAAAGAAAAAATACCTTCATCCAGACATGTTCAACCAATCTTTTTGCCCTTCACAGAGATTTTAAAGCATGTCTATTCTATACTCGAACTTTTAAGTTAAGAGAGTTAGAAAACCATTTGCAAAGAAATGACTAGAGACAGGCTGGCATAGTCTCACTGGTGAATTTATTGTAGGATAGTCAACATTCGTCTCCTACTAATGCTGAACTTCAGTTGCTTTTGTGGCCAGTTTACAGCATTTTCAACAATTTTCAGAAAATTTGGAAATGTCTGACCCAAAGTTAAATGTGGAAAATAGCCCAAACATATGGCATGTATAACCAATTAATAATTGTGCCAAAACTAATGTGCATACAGTATCCTTCAATAAGGCATTCATATTATAATAATTATTTTTAATATAATAATATACAAACTTCAAAACTGAATCTGCACCAGGACCAAATTTTTTAATGGAGTTTACTGTAGTTTTGCTTTTATAATGTCGCTGACATTAGAGTATATTACATCAGGACTGAGCTACTTATTTGAGTCATGCAGTGTATTAGAGTGATTGATGTTGTAATTGTCAAACTTTTACTATAAAAACTATTAAAGTCCATTTTGAAAAAAAATTGGATTGAAAAAGTCATCAAAATCTTCTTCATACCCCAAAAAGGAAGGTGCAATTATCCCCAACAGTTTGATTTTGTCAGATTTTGTTTTTAAATCAGTGCCAGCCTGATACTCAAGCTCCAAAATGTCAAACTTCATATGCACATGAACTTTAAACCTGTAGTACCTCGGAGTTAAAGAATATTGACATTTACACAATTTGAGCACAAAATTCAATGACCAAATATTGTTACCCAATCGTTATGAACTTTGAATCAATGGTGTAATTAAGCAAACATGTCTTACATGTATCAGAACTAAATCAACACAATGTAAAAATGTATGGAGTTTACACTTTCTTGTGAACTTTATCCTTGTCCAATTTAATCCCAACTCTGATTTTAAATTGTGTCAAGAGTGTAAGGCTTTGGACAAGTTTCCATGAATGCATCTTTCTTTGATCTAACCATAGATTTACATTCCTTAGATTTTTGATAACTGAAAATTTTCACTTTTAGAATATAATGGAAGCCAATAATATGAATCAATGTAGAAAAGCCAAATTTTATATATTTAGATATTGGTCTGACCCAAGTGAAAATACATATAGTAAACAAATACATCACTGAAGTAATTTTTTCCATTCTTGCTATTAAAAATCAATCCAGACAGGATATCAATAACAACTTGAATCTTATGCTCAAGAAATACATTACAAGCCCATTTCAACCAATTTCAAATCAAACATCAATATTTAAAATGTATTATAGAGTTGATTCTACTATGTTTCTGCACCTATCTCGCATTACAAAATTATGATGAAATAATGACTCGGAAAAGAGAATAGTTGTCAAAATATTGTAAAGTTTTCTATGAAGCAAATGTAATGCATACTGACTTTGTGCTCTTTCAGTAAACACAATAACCAAATATTTGTAAAATCAAACAATTTAGAGACTGGTCCACACCAGTAACGGTGAAAATGTGACCAAATTCTGTATTACAATTTTGAAAATCCATGTTCATCTGCTATATTTTCTCCAAAAGAAAAATGTTTTCTGAACAGATATGTTTCGAGGCTTTGAAGATAATTCCTTGTGCGTGAGAGTCAAAGTATGTATTGAATCCTATCTGAATTTTTTGTCTTGTCTGCAGTGTACCACAAGCAAGACATGGATTTTTAATAGAGAAAACACAAGAGAAAAAATACCTCCATCCAGACATGTTCAACCAATCTGCTTGCCCTTCACAGAGATTTTAAAGCATTAATTGCATTTGTCCGTTCTATACTCAAACTTTTCAAGTTAAGAGAGTCTGAAAACCATTTGCAAAGAAAGGCCTAGAGGCAGGCTGGCATAGTCTCATTGGTGAATGCATTGTAGGATGGTCAAAATTTTTCTCCTACTAATGCTGAACTTCAGTTGCTTTTGCTGCCATTGTTTACAGCATTTTCACCAATTTTCAGAAAATTTGGAAATATCTGACCCAAAGTTAAATGTGAAAAATAGCTCAAACATATGGCATGTATTACTATTTAATAACTGTGCCAAAACTAATGTGCATACAGTATCCTTCAATAATGCATTTATATTATAATAATTATTTTTAATATAATAATATACAAACTTCAAAACTGAATCTGCACCAGGACCAAATTTTTTAATGGAGTTTACTGTAGTTTTGCTTTTATAATGTAGCTGACATTAGAGTATATTACATCAGGACTGAGCTACTTATTTGAGTCATGCAGTGTATTAGAATGATTGATGTTGTAGTTATCAAACTGTTACTATATAAAACAACTATTAAAGTCTATTTTCAAAAACAAAATTGGATTGAAAAGGTCATCAAAATTTTCTTCATACCCCTAAAAGGAAGCTGTTATGACCCCCAAAAGTTTGATTTTGTCAGATTTTGTTTTTAAATCACAATGCCAACCTGATGCTCAAGCTCCAAAATGTCAAACTTCATATGCACATGAACTTTAAACCTGTAGTACCTCAGAGTTAAAGAATATTGACATTTGCAAAATTTGTGCACAAAATTCACTGACCAAATATTGTTACCCAATCATTATGAATTTTGAATTAATAGTGTAATTAAGCAAATGTCTCTTATCAGAACTAAATCAACACAATGTAAAAATGTATGGAGTTTATCACTTTCTTGTGAACTTTATCCTTGTCCAATTCAATAGCAAATCTGATTTTAAATTGTTTCCAGAGTGTAAGGCTTTGGACAAGTTTCCATGAATGCATCTTTCTTTGATCTGACCATAGATTCACATTCCTTGGATTTTTGACAACAAACTGAAAATGTTCACTTTTAAAATATAATGGAAGCCAATAATATGAATCAATGTAGTAAAAAGACAATTTATATATATTTAGATATTGGTCTGACCCAAGTGAAAATACATGTACTAGACAAATACAAGACTGAAGTAGTTTTTTTTTCCATTCTTGCTATTAAAAATCAACCCAGACAGGTTATCAATCACAACTTTAATCTTATGCTCAAAGAATACATTACAAGTCCATTTCAACCAATTTCAAATCAAACATCAATATTTAAAATGTATTATAGAGTTGATTGTACTATGTTTCTGTACCTATCATGCATTACAAAATTACGATGAAATATGGACTGCAAAAAGAGGATAGTTGTCAAAATATTCTAAAAAAATTTCCAACAAACATAATGCATACCTACTTTGTGCTCTATCTGTAAACACCATAACCAAACATTTGTAAAATCTATCAATTTAGAGACTGGTCCATACCAGTAACAGTGACAATATGACCAAATTCTGTATTACAATTTTGAGAATCCATGTTCGTGTGTTGGCAAGGTGTAGTCTCATTCATGAATTTACTTCAGGATGATCAGATATAATTTTTCTCCTACTAATGCAAAATTTCAGTTTCTTTTTTGGGCTTTTCAATGTCATTTTCACTAATTTTCAGAAAATTTGGAAATATCTGACCAAAGTTAAATGTTGAAAATAGATTAAAATTATGGCATGTCTCCTGGCATTTCTGTTGACCTCTTGGATGATCTTGACACATGTGAACAAACCTAAAACTGGACATCTCGCACCAGCATAATGTGACAGAACCAGGACATAAAACCAGTAGATTTACCAATTTTGATTAGCAGATTGGCTTCTAAACCAGCAGAATTTTTTATCTACATAAATTTTACATGTTTTATGGGGATTGAAAAGTAAACAAGTGTATGGTTTGCCATAATATGTATTCTCATTATACTATAATAAAACAGCAAGTTTTGAACATGAATCTTATTCTGATGGAAAATGTTACAAAAATAATACAAGACAGTATATTGTCAATGAAATGAAAAAGCAAGAATTGTATATCTCACAGTTCACTGCAAAGATTTTTAATAAAATCCACAATCATTTGTTATTTCCCTCTCAAGATCACTGACAACTGACCACTGACGACACTGTGATTATCAAGTTTCACACTTCGAAAGTGACAATAATAAAACAAACCATGCTCAATCTGCAAAGAAGTTCAAACTTCAGTTTTTCTGTGGCTGGGTTTTTAATCCTGCTAATTGCTCCCCAATACTCCTCCAAGCTAAATTCACCCCAAGCAGGAAGCTTCTCAGTTCGACTTAATATGTATTCCTCAGCTTCATATTTCTCAGCTGGTGTTTTTATTGCTTTGGGAGAAAGTGCACATTTCACCATTTTGACATAAAGTGAACTAAAAAATATATGAACTTCCCTTAAATATTCTTCAAAAAACATCTTGAACACAATAATTAAACAATAAAACAATCAAAATACTTAAATGTTTCTGCTGAAATCATTCTTTGCTTGGTCTCTCCATTTTATCTCACCTCCGCCAAAGGTCATTTGATTTTTATTTGAAGACTCAAAAGCCATCCTGTACCACTTTTCATCCCTTTCTTACAACACCTCATAAAACATCCCCCATCTGGCTTTAAACTGTCCAGATTACAACAATAATGAAATCAATGAACAACCTGTTGTGTACACGTGTTAGCCTTCTTAATCCGTTCAGCCACACATAATTGCACCGTTCATTGTGCTGTAACATTTACAGTCCCCCAATATACTGGTGCCGACCGGTTTCTATACGGAGTGGATAGAACTCATAAAAATACCAGGCTTATTACACCTTTTATTCAAAGTGGTAGATTTTAACTATAAAATGTATGCGAGTAGGAAACCTTTAAAATGGCATTTATTTCCAACCGCCAGTAGAATCAAAGGTATGTACCAGATAAAATGTGGAAAAGTATATAGCCCTAACCAATCTGGAATGGCCGTCACATTGAATATGACAAACAAAATATGCCATCAGTTTAATGCCTTGTACATATTTTATAGTAGCAGTAGATCAATTATCTAGTTTTTAATAGCATTGTTGTTTAAAGACACCGTAACTTGTGTAAATTGTACAATATATACATGTAATTGTAAAAGGCCTCATGGAAGATTGGTCAGTTGACCAAATGAGCTTCTTTAAATTGTCATGATGATGATGATGATTATTATTATTATTATTAACCAGAAACTTTATCTAATCTAAACAACCTACTGTAAAGCCCTAACTAAGATAGCTAAGTAGTTGCCACTATTCACAAACCGAAGCACAAACGGTAAGAAAAACCAAATCATACACCAGAGTTGTCCGCAAATAAAAGTGCAAAATCATGAATCAAACAAATAAAACCGTATCCAGTGATTTCCCAATTTACTTGTAAGCTGTACCTTGTCTCTACCCAAGTCTGGATTTCCTTACTGTAAATATAAATATTTGATGGGTTCTGCAGGCCCCTACCTATCTCCAACCCCACCCCACTGCCTCCCAGAACATTACCTCCACCCAGGAGTAACATTTAAAGCCATTTTACCTGAAAATCCTTAATTTGAATGTCCCTACATTAACCTTAAAATTAACACCCCAGGCATTCCCAAATACCAAATGTTTAATGGGTACTGCAATCCTCTAGTACCCACCGATAACCATACCCACTGCCTCACAGAACATTTCTTCTGTCCATGAGTAACAATTACCCTCATTTTTACCCCAACTCCCCAATATTGTATCTACATTACCTTCAAATTAACACTTAAGGCAGTCCCAAATACCATATGTTTAATGGGTACTGCAATCCCCTAGTACCCACCTATAACCACACCCACTGACTCCCAGAACATCCCTCCACTCATGAGTAACCGTTACCCCCATTTTACCCAAAATCCCCATTTTCTGTATCTACATTTACCTTCAAATTAACACCCCAGGCAGTCCCAAATGCCAAATGTTTAATTGGTACTGCAAAAGCCCTACCAATCTTGAACACCACCACCCACCCACCGCGTCTCCCGGAACTTTACCTCAAGCCATGAGTAACCTTTATCCCCATTTCACCCAAAATCCCCAATTTGTATGTCCCTACATTAACCTTAAAATTAACACCCTGGGCAGTCCCAAATGTCAAATGTTATATGGGTACTGCAATCCCCTAGTACCCACCTATAACCACACCCACCGACTCCCAGAACATTTCCTCCACTCACGAGTAACCCTTGCCCCCATTTTACCCAAAACTCCCCAATTTTTGTTTTCAGTATCTACATTTATCTTAAAATAAACACCCTGGGCAGTCCCAAATGCCAAATGTTTAATGGGTACTGCAATCCCCCTACCAATCTCCAACACCACCCTGCCTCCCAGAACATTACCTCCACCCAGGAGTAACCTTTACCCCCATTTTACCCCAAATCTCCAATTTGCATGTACCTACATTAACCTTAAAATTAACACCCCGGGCAGTCCCAAATGCGAAAAGTTGAATGGGTACCGCAATCCCCCAGTACCCACATATAACCCCACCCACTACCTCCTTGAACATCCTCCACTCATGAGTAACCATTACCCCCATTTTACCCAAACTCCCCAATTTCTGTATCTACATTTACCTTCAAATAAATACCCCAGGCAGTCCCAAATGCCAAATGTTTAATTGGTACTGCAATCGCCCTACCAGTCTCGAACACCATCCCCTATCTCCCAGAACATTACCTCAAGCCAGGAGTAACCTTTAACCCCATTTCATCCAAAATCACCAATTTCTGTTATCTACATTTATCTTCAAATTAACACCCCGGGCAGTCCCAAATGCCAATGTTTAATTGGTACTGCAATCCTCCTACCCATCTTTAACACCACTCAGTCTCCCAGAACATTTCCTTAAAAGTTTCCCTTACCCCCATTTTACCCCAAATCCCCAATTTGTATGTCCATTAACCTTAAAACTAACACCCCGGGCAGTCCCAAATGCCAAACGTTTAATGGGTACTGCAATCCCCTAGTACCCACCTATAACCACACACCCTGCCCCCCAGAAAATTCCCTCCACCCAGGAGCAACCTTTACCCTCATTTTACCCAAAATCCCCAATTTGTATGTCCCTACATTAACCTTAAAATTAACACCCCGGGCAGTCCCAAATGCCAAATGTTATATGGGTACTGCAATCCCCTAGTACCCACCAATAACAACCCCCCCCCCCAGAACATTCCCTCCACCCAGGAGAAGCCTTTAACCCCATTTTACCCCAAATCCCCAGTTTGTATATACCTACATTAACCTTTAAATTAACACCCTGTGCAGTCCCAAATACAAAATGTTTAATGGGTACTGCAATCCTCTAGTACCCACCTATATCCAAACACACTGACTCCCAGAACATTTCGTCCATTCACGAGTAACCCTTACCCCCATTTTACCCAAAATCCCCAATTTGTATGTCCTTACATTAACCTTAAAACTAACACCCCGGGCAGTCCCAAATGCCAAACGTTTAATGGGTACTGCAATCACCTAGTACCCACCTATAACCACACACCCTGCCCCCCAGAACATTGCCTCCACCCAGGAGCAACCTTTACCCTCATTTTACCCAAAATCTCCAATTTGTATGTCCCTACATTAACCTTAAAATTAACACCCCGGGCAGTCCCAAATGCCAAATGTTTAATGGGTACTGCAATCACCTAGTACCCACCTATAACCACCCCCATAGAAAATTGCCTCCACCCAGGAGAAACCTTTACCACCATTTTACCCCAAATCCCCAGTTTGTATAAACCTACATTAACCTTTAAGTTAACACCCCGGGTAGTCCCAAATACCAAATGTTTAATGGGTACTACAATCCCCTAGTACCCACCTATAACCACACACACTGACTCCCAGAACATTTCCTCCACTCACGAGTAACCATTACCCCCATTTTACCCAAAAATCCCCAATTTTTGTTATCTACATTTGCCTTTAAATTAACACCCCGGGCAGTCCCAAATGCCAAATGTTTAATTGGTACTGCAATCCCCCTACCAATCTCCAACACCACCCTGCCTCCCAGAACATTACCTCCACCTAGGAGTAACCTTTACCCCAAATCCCCAATTTGCATGTACCTAAAATAACCTTAAAATTAACCCCCCAGACAGTCCCAAATGCCAAATGTTTAATGGGTACTGCAATCCCCTAGTACCCACCTATAACCCCATTACCCCAGAACATTGCCTCCAACCAGGAGCAACCTTTATTCCCATTTTACCCCAAATCCCCAATTTGTATGTACCTACATTAACCTTAAAATTAACACCCCGGGCAGTCCCAAATGCCAAATGTTTAATTGGTACTGCAATCCCCCTACCAATCTCCAACACCACCCTGCCTCCCAGAACATTACCTCCACCTAGGAGTAACCTTTACCCCAAATCCCCAATTTGCATGTACCTAAAATAACCTTAAAATTAACCCCCCAGACAGTCCCAAATGCCAAATGTTTAATGGGTACTGCAATCCCCTAGTACCCACCTATAACCCCATTACCCCAGAACATTGCCTCCAACCAGGAGCAACCTTTATTCCCATTTTACCCCAAATCCCCAATTTGTATGTACCTACATTAACCTTAAAATTAACACCCCGGGCAGTCCCAAATGCCAAATGTTTAATGGGTACTGCATCCCTCGACCCATTCCTAACCCACACCCCTTGCTTCGCAGAACATTACCTGTACCCCAATTTTTATGTCCTTACATTTTCCTTCAAATTAACACCCTGGCCAGTCCCAAATGTCCAAAGGTTTAATGGGTTCTTATTTAACCTTGCAAGGGACCCCCAAGCTAGGTTATATAAGACAATTTGAGTGTTTGTTCTCTATAACATTTGTATTATTGGCCAATATATTTCCAGACACCTCCCACCATACCCTTCTAATATGTCAATTAATGTCAATTAATGGTTTGTAACCTGGGCATCAGTCATATTCAAACACCATCAGTTTCCTTTTTATGTTATCTGTGCCAGCTAGTTTGCACATGGCTTTCCCCAGTGTCATCCATCAGTTTGTTTTTAGTGCAAAAGTTGCACCATGTACTGAAGGACTTTTTCAAACATTGTCAGTTGGTATCATGTCTTTGACAACTGAAAGTGCATGCAATGAAGATGTCAGCCGTCACAAATAGCAGAAAAAAAACCCCTTTACTTTGTATTTTTTTGGACCAACATTGACTTGTCACAAGCTGGGAACAACTTTGTCTCGGAAGATTTCCCACTGGCTGAATCAGATTTCAATCTTTGACTTGATGTTTTGAAAACCTGGGTTCTTCATCAGTAAAGGAGGACTGGCCTTCACTCTAATAAACTGTTCAAGCCATAAATATGCATCGCCAACTGTAATGCAATGCATGTCCACTGTTTTGGACCACCACTTCCACCACCACCTTCTTTCCTACAAATTCATTAAATTGAAGGACACTGGAGTGAATTTGTGCAACAATGATTACATGTGTAAAGCCTTCAAGGATCAGAGCAGTTTGGGTTCAACTTCCCACAACTGTACATTGTTTTAACTGATTTCTGTTTTGGATTTGTTGAAACAAAGATTTGAACTTTTATTGATCAAAAGTATAAAAAAAGATTTGGAATTTACGTTTGTTTCAAAGAATTTAGAAGGTTTATTTCATTTGTTGACAATTTTAAGCATTTCTTTGTCAGATATTTCTCACACTGGACTCATTGCATGCACAAGTACCACTGATTTTTTTCAGTTATTCACACTTCTTGTAGTTTTCTTCCTAATCTTTAGTTCTTAATTTAAACATATTATAAATGCAACTGAAATGTGGCTTCGTTTTGTTCACAAATTAAACAATTTATGTATTCATTTTAGGAGACATGAATGCATGTTTGGTAATTCATTTTTTAATACATCAATTGCAATTTTTAAATCAATGATAAAAGTTTTTGAATACAAAGTTATCATGAAAAAATATCGAATTCATCGATTTCCTCACCAGTCTTTGGTTATTTAATGCATCAGCAACTCTCTCTCTCTCTCTAAATGTATTTACCCCAACATCTACACGTAATTGTAGAAGGCCTCATCGAAGATTGGTCTGTTGACCAGATGAGCTTCTTCTTTAAATAAAGAAAGTATTATGATTATTTATTATTACTTTTAATTAGTTATTACAAGGGTGATGTTAGGATTAAGGTTAATTGTTTTCCATTCTTGAAAGTTGTTTACATTTTATCTTCTGGGTGAATTACTGCTTTAGTGTTCATCTGTACCCTCTCATCCCTCCCATCTGTATTTAGTGTCGCTGACCTTGCCAATGTGTATTTAGTGTCGCTGACCTTGCCAATGTGAAAGTACAATTGCACTCTATTTGACAACTGGCAATGAGGGCAGAGCGAAGTACGATTTTTAGGATCCATTGCTGATGTTATTCCGAGTTAAGTGATTTAAAGAAGTTTCATCTTCACAGAAAATTTCAGCAGCCAGTAATACAATTAAAATTATAATTTTCCCAAACATTTTGTATAGTAAATTAGCCTCTTTATTGTTAATACTGGAAATTCAGTGCTCATTGGAAATGACCTAGGTAAACTACATTGCATTATATCCTTGCTTACCAATAAAGAACACTTCCATGATAATGTTTTAGTGTTTTCTTTTACAAATAAAGAATTCTGCTTGCATTTTTGGTGTTTTTAGGTTTGTTTATAAACTATGTTCATCGCATACATGAACTGCCATCTCTGACAAGTGAGAACTGGCCCTAATGATGTAATTACCATATTTGTATGTCTGTAAACTCTGGGCATCATGTACATGTACTGCCATTTCTGACAAGTGAGAACTGGCCCTAATTATATAATTACAATATTTTAATGTCTGCAAACAGTGGGCAAGTCCACAAACCATGACAGATATCATGTTACTTAATGTGTTTAGTCAAATATTAACAAAATCAATTGATTCAAGTGCATCAAGTCTCAATCATGACTAGAAATTTGTCTATGAGCATGACCCATATTATAATAATGCATGCACACTGCTGACTGGAGCCAGTTCTAATATTGCTATTGTCCACAATATAAGGATTGTCTTTGACAACAGAATGTATCACCAAAATGATACACATATATTCATATTATCTAACCTCTGAATATTTTAAACATAATTCATATTTTCCATTTTCCATTTGAAAAATGCTTGAAGTGATCACAACACTACAATTCCAAATATAGCAATGATTGCCTTAAATGTAACTGAGCCAAATCACTTAGACTGGTTCAGGAATTTAAGTACAGAACACCATTGCTTCTGATGATACTCTAGGCAGAAAGACCAAACAAACCATGTCCAAAACAAGTTTATCAAGGGGATATCTGCTGCTGAATAAAACAGGTGACAAGAAATGGAGATGTTGGAATTTTAATATGATCCCTGGAGTGGGACCATGGGCTGTAGTTTAGTATTTCAAGTTACAGGTGGCGATCTGAAAGTTGGTCTGTGTCATCATCAAGGCTAGGGCTATAACATACGTTTTTGAGTTACACACCCTGGTCTTGCCCAAAGGTTAGCCTGTGGGAATACTGCCCCCATGTCACATTTTGCAAACTCCCGAGATCCCCACCCATCAATCATATATAGGACTAAAGGACACAAGATGAATTCAGACATACTAGTATATCATGCCTCTAAGGTTGGGGACTTTCCCCTGGGTCATGCCTTGAAAACAGTGGAGATCCCACCTACTAACCATATATTGGTTGAAGGACACAAGATGAAATCATGCACATTTCCAGTACAGACCCTGGGGAAGGGGACTTGCACTGGGGCATAACTTTGAAACTGCGGAGATCCCCAGCCTATAACTATATATAGGTTCAAAGGGCAAGAGGAGATAAAATTGTACATATATCCAGCACAGACCCTGGGTTGTGTCCCTTGAGTTGGAACTCTACTCTGGCTCACAACTTGGAAACTGTTCAAGTCCCCACCCTACAACTATATATGCACTTGCACATCCAACACATCCTGGGTCATGTTCCTGGAGTATTAGGGACTTGTCCTTGGCTCACAACTTGGAAACTATCAAGATTTGCACCATATAACCATATATACACTAACTGGATATGAAAAGAGAAATACACATTTACAGCATTGAAACATTTGCGCCTGGATCAGGCCCTATCCCTAGTGGCATAGATTCTAAGCATGGTGATATGCAATGCCATGTTATTTACCTAATTCTATTTTTTTTTTTTCTTTCTATATCTCATTTTGGATTACACTGAATTTTATGTTTACCCAAAAAAATCATTGTTACGACTCTATGGTCTTAGAAAAACATAAAGAAAGTGAAACCAACAAATCAAGTAAAAATCAAGAAGCAATTTATTTCTGGACAATTAAAGTGAAAATTCAAAAGACACTTACAGTAATGTGAATTAAAATCCAAATAATCCAATAATCCTAAGTGTCCTAATCATAAGTTCTAAATATAGAATGTTCCAAATGAACAACTATCCAAAATGAAGTACTCCAGAATATCTTTGAATAAGTTTACATAAATCCCAAAATTGTCAATTCAAAAGACTATGAGCACTTTTATAATCAAATGAATATTGTTTAAAACCGTCCTTGAAATCAAATACTACGTGAACAACCTAACTCAAGGACAATAACTAACATGTCAACAGTATACCAGTAGATACTTGTATAATTTTGTTCAAAATCTTTCAATACTATTCCACTTGGAAGGGTTTAATGAAACCAGCCAATTGGATGATATTTGTAAATTTACACATCGGAACTAGTACATGTGTTGCCACCTTTCTTGAAGGTAAAGTTCACAGATGAAGGTTACATTTACTTTTAGTGTACGGTTTTCAAATCTGAAAAGGTTAGAATTAGTGCGGGGAAAATTGGTCAACTTTTACATATATGTAAGACAAAGAGTGTCAAATTTACCACTTTCATGGTTTTCATTTCAGTGAAAGGTGGAGATTACTATATTTGTTTGGAGATGTAACTCACAAACTTTTAAATAAAGTAATAAACCTAAAGCTTGGTATAGCTACATCTCAGGACTTATGTCACTTGGCACTTTTATGGCATCTTTACGGCCAGGTCTCAAATCATTATCATTTTTTGTGTGTGCAAACTGTCACCCAGAAGCAATCAAGTTATTACAGATAATGGAAAGAAATGTTTCACCCGATCAAATCATAGCTTGGGGTGCATCTTGTACCAATCATGTGTATCAACAGCATAGTCCAATCAGCAAGATCAAAGTCACATGCAAAGCTTAATTACTTGTTGCATTAGGACTAACACTAAAGCCATTGAAGGTATAACTCCTGAATGTGTCATTACTTTTAATGGTTTTTCATCATGGTTAAGATCATAGATCAAAATGTTCACATTTTTGAACGTTAGTCAATCTTGCTTGCCTGAACTTTTCCCTTCATTATTCCATTTATATCTGTTACATGTGTTGCTAGACCACAACCATACTTTTACTTTTTTCCTTACCAAAAGTCACGTTAATCATACAAACGCTTGGCATTGCTTTTAAGTGCATTTAATCATAGTAAATCAGGGTCCAAGCTGGACCCTAATAACTGGATTTATTTACCTCTCCAGCCAGAATCATACCTGCCAACCCCTAGAGATACAAGCGTAACCTAAGTGACGAAAAAGCATAATCTGAGCATAAAAAGTGTAATCTATATATTACATACCATTATTACAATAAACTGTACGAAAAATGTACATTTAGTTTTCCTACTAACCTGGATCTGCGTATGGTTAAAATTCTTATCACAAATGGTCAAAATCTGTGTGAATTAGTACCAGAATACAAACACAAAACATATTGAAAAATTATTTATATACAACACTTTAACTAGTCTAAATGTTGAACTTTCGCTGAATGATTGTAAAGTCAAGTCCACAAATTCTGCAATAAACATGACAATGTGCTCAACCCGAGTGCTGTATTACATCACTCGTATTCTTTTTAAATTTGTAAAGCACTATTGATTTGAAGAAACTGGTCTGTTTTCTTGGAAATGTGTCATATACAGCTGCTATAAATAGAAAGGAAGTACACGTAGGTCTACAATGGACAAAATGTATTCTTGTGCTATTCTTAAGTAGCAGTCTTCTTTTAGAATATTCTCAAATTTATATGATATATTTGATTAAAGAGGTGATAATAAAATTAAAAATGCAACTTATTATTGCTTTATTTTTTATCTTTTAATATACCAAAAAAGCGTATTCAACACACAGGCAAGCATAAGACATAATTAGGTGAAAAAAAGTGTAATGATTACACCAAAAGTGTAATGGTTGGCATGTATGTATGGTGTCTGTGCTCAAATTATAACACCTTTTAACCTATTTACTACCAAAAATACACAAATCAGCTGTGTCACATATGAAAACTAGGTTGTTGAGACCTACATTCTGTGGTTAGTTGGCCACTCTCAAAGTGCACCTGGAACTAGCAAATGTTTTCAGACTACTTAACTGTTAAGGTTCTAAAACCCACAGGACCAGTGGCTGCATCTGATTTTTTATGTATGTTTTTTAATTGGGAACCCCCCCTGGCAGTTTGTACCACCTTCCAATTTGAAATACAAAAAGCCTGTAGGATGTAATAAAATGCACAAAACTAGTCAATTCATTCATTAATTTATCATTTCTAACCTATTATTGGCAGAGGGTCCCTAACACTGTCATCTCCTTGTTTCTTCCGTTCCATGGTCATGATGCCGTATTCATGTAGATTGGGCTTGTTATGTAGTGCACACATCTTCTCCGCAATGGACATTACTGTAGAATGCCTCTGATTGGATCACTTGTGTTGGACAGGAATACATATGTAGATGGAGCCTGTTCAGTAGTGGGCACATCTTCTCTGCAATGGACACTGTTCTGAAAAGCAATGGACACTGTTTTGAAAACCTGTTTTGTGGAAAAGGTATTTATAAGAGCTAAAATAACCAATATATTGTATAGCATACACAACAGATAAGCACAGTTATAATTGTGCTATTGTGTTGTAATTATCATATTGCAAAAAGATCAAACAAGATGCAATGAGGGTTACATTTTGCATACACATGGGGCCTTAAGTACACTGTGGCAAATAACCCGATGCAATTACCGTATATACTCGATTATAAGTCAACTCAACTACAAGTCGACCCCCCCCCCCTTTTTAGGGCTGCAAAAAGTGAATTTCTCTTTGACCCTCCTATAAGTTGGGGTGTATTTTGCAAATCAGATCCATCTGAAGGGGTGACTTCTTAGCCAGTCAGAAATGCACTTTGGAAAATTAAACAAGTCAAACTGGATAGATAGATAAGAAAAATAAAAACAAAACCAGTGTAAAATACAATTATATTATTGAGTGAAATATGTAACAAATAAATTGACAACTTACAATTTATCCATCTCTGTGTAATAAATTCAATTGAAATCCATAATGCTTGACATTTTAAATCCATTTATATGATAAATCCATGAATTCAATTATAGGTCACATACCTGTATAAAAATAGAACTTCAGAATGATCCGATTCACATTATCCCGTAATATGTTAATTCCACATGTCGTACAAATAAACAATGAAAGTTAAGTCCACTTTTTTGTGATTCACGGTATCCTATAAATGTCACTATCTAATGTAATCTGGTACAAAGACCAAGAATTAATCCTCATTGTCTGATAAAGTTCTGAAATTCTACATCGTCTAGTCATTGTAAATCATTGTCTAGTCATCGTAAATCTTGTCCGACTCTGATTCCTCGTCTTTACTGTCATATGCGGGTGCTTATGCAGAGACTGAGCTTGGGCTCTGTGAGTAACACTTTGATCATAAAGTCAGAAATCTATTAAAGGCTGCAACTGAACACATGTCAATTGTGCGGCAAGATCACAGGGAGTTCAAATAACCACCCTCTCTTACTTGGTACTGAACAAGTATCAAACTCGCGGCTTGATCAAAGGGTTGTCACATGTGAAAACAGTGTTGTGCCTTTACAGGCAAAGGGATTAAGGTTAAAGTATATGTACAGGAAGTTGTGGAACATCCACTTGGCACTCAACAAGTATAGATTCGCGGCTCGATCAAAAGGATTGTCAACTTGAAAACAAAGCGAGTCCCTTTACAAGCCAAAGGCTTATCGGCCCACGTGCACTGGCAGATAACTTGGGAAATATCAGTTGGGAATTAAATCTGACTTGTGGAAAAGGAAAATACAAATTAAATCAAAACTTTTATTGCATCATGCACAGTCTTTATTCAGCAAAACACAAATATTAATACAAATACAGGTTGTTTGGACTTGCACGAAAATGGAGGCAATATACTTACGAGTAAACACCCATGGTAAACATTGACGCACACTTCATTTTGCGATAGGTAGTATTTAATTTACCGGTAACATTTTCAATTTATTAAAAGCCAATTACCTGTAGATACATGTATTATGTAATGAATACCATCATGAAATGGATAAACACAGTGCATACCATATATGCAGTACTGCATAGGAATAATGGCATGAAAACGTAAAAATATATGAATTGACAGTATTTTTATGTACTGCAAACATCTAGAGTTTCCAACATTACCCCAAGATTTATAATTTTTTTAATGTCACGCTTATAAGACGACCCCTACTCTGCATGAATCGAATTTTAGGTAAAAAAACGTTGACTTATAAGCGAGTATATACAGTATGTAATGAAGGCCGCCATATTGTTTTTCCTGTCAATATTCCTCTGACAGTCACTGGTAACCCAGTGGTTATCAAAGTTTCCATGTAGAAAGTACAGTTGTGGTTGATACTGTTCATAGAGAAGAAAATTCCATAACATTTGTGAAATACAGCACAACTCGCTCAATTTTTTTAATTCCCCATTCTTCGCGGTGGGGGTGTAGAGATAGTGGAGAGGATTATGAATTTTTTTTATAAAAAAAAACACCTCTCCATGCACCCTGATGGGAGTTGTCATGGTATATATCGGAGAATAGCTCTGCACACCACACTTTCTCACAATCGATGACCACCACAGAGTGGACGTGGTCTCAATAATATGAGTGGTTTACTGTTTATGACACCTGCAAGCATGATCTAAAGAGGTTCAGAGAAAGACAAGCACCGATTTATGTAAATTGTCATTTCTTTCAGGTGCAGTTTGCTTACTTTTTTATATTGAAAAAAATGTGATCATTTATTTAATGATAAACATTTACTAGTTCTAACAAAGATAATATGATACATAATGCCAGATCAAATTTTAGATAATATTAACATAATGACATTGCCTCACAAACTGTATTAATACTACATTTTGCGCAATGAATCTAATTTTTTTTCCTTTAATACTACGCTATTGGAATCAAGATTCATTCATGTCCTTATTTCTGTTGCAGTTCACACAATATACATTTTTTTATGATCAAATGAAAATCAGTGAGATTGTAAAATCGCATTCATACTGGACTAAAGTGAAACAAAACCGCAAAAGTTTTGATGGTTACCTCATGCACGAGTGCTCTTTAACATAATGTATGATTTCTTCTGACATCCAATTACTGCATTATAGAGGAGTAATTACAACTTGAGAAGGCATAGTTCTGGCAGTTGCTTCATCAACATACAAAAAAAAAATTGCTAAAAGCCAAGTGACTATGTACTGTTCCAGAAATATAAAGATGATGACAAAAGTGAAGTTCATTCTCATACTGAATTTCTACATGTTATGAAAAAAAGAAGATGCATTCAATATGCACTTCATAACAGATCTGTGTGCATAGGCAGGGGCACTACATACATGTACGTTAGTCTCAGATATACGTGTCAGAGAGAGAGAGAGAGAGAAAGAGAGATGTATTAATTATCAAAAAGTAGTGTTTTCTTTTTTAAATCACAAATGGTTGCAAAAGTCATCCTAGATACATGTACACTTTTTGATTACAGATGCTCATGTGCAAACTAATAAACACAACAGAACCCATCATCATGGTTTGTTTCTTTGCCACCTATGTGTTAATTTCATGTGCAAACTGACAACTTAAAAAGCACAACAGCAGCTCTTCTAGAATTTGGTTTTCTTTGCCATTATGCTGACAATAAACGGTGTACTTGGGGCTAAGTGAATAGTTTTTTTTTATTGAATAAGCATTTTGTTGAATCATACTATATAACCCACAGGCTATTCCATTGTTTGATTCTCATAAAAGAAAAATCGGCAATAGAAAGAACTTGTGAACTAGTCAAAACAGCTAGTATCAAATTTGTGCATTTATCTGTGGTCTTCCATTCCTCGTGTCAGTCTGAGATCACCTAACTAAAGATTATTTGGTAATGAGGAGAGATAGCTCAAAACCAGATTAGTTGTTTTAAACGGACAATGGTTTTGCTTCGAACTACTTACAAAGATGTAATTCAACCTTTTCTTATCAACAATGAGACCTACAGCACTCAATCATTCAGCTCCCTTTCTATAAAACTACCTTGTATCAAAATTTATTCCTGCCTTTCACAATTCAACAGTGGAACACATTACCAACAGAAATTATAAGTAACACATCTATTCAAATCTCAAAACTAGCTCAGGACTGATCAAATTCCATCAGCCCACATCCCAAAATTATTCACTTGTGAAGTTGAACAAGTAAAAATTTGCAAGACGCTATTTCAGGACCAGTGCTTATTTCCTACTTAAAACAAGTCGGGCAAGTGTTAATTTTCATGCTTTATCTGGCCATTCATGCCCACCACCACCATCACTCTTCAGGCATACTAAATGCTTGAATCAACCTCTCTCCATTTTATTCATTCATATCCTGCGATATTACAGCAAGTAACCATTGAAAACTGTCGCATGTGTGCACGTTCGATTACTACTTGAATGCATATTGAGCTAAGCGACTGAATTATCAACCAATCAAAATACTTAAAACGAGACAATTCAATTATGGTTAATTAGCAACGTTTTAAATGGCTTTATTTTGTTTACTCAACCCAGATACTCGCAAGTGGATCACCCTCTGATTTCAATCCAGTGATTCAATGCAATTAAATTAATGAAAGCCATTTTACTGACATTAGTGTCGATTTCCTTTATGAACTGATTAAATAACAGTAATGATTCTTAAATTTTTAATTGATTATACAGAGGATTAGCTTCCACACGAGATATTCCATTTGAAACAAAGCAATTATGCTAATTAAGGAGCTGTCTGTGTTCATATTTAAACCACAAAATGTATGTTATAACAACTTTAGAAGTAGTTGACGGGTGAGATCATTTTTATTACGTGTTTTCTTAATCATTTTTGCAAGGAAGGTTCTAGGGGAAATTCAGAGAAGGAACATCTGCATGAACGTGTCGGGATAAAATGAAAGCTGCCACCAAATAGGAGGTAAATATTTCTCCAAAGAGACGTAAGCTAGTCTCCATGGTAGCAAAACATCTTAAATATGACACTTCTGAGACAGAAATGGAAGGAAAGATGGTTTGCAGTTATCACAAACAATATCCCAAACTGGCACAGGTTTGAAATTCAACCAGTTTTTGTCAATGGAAACTGAACCAATTAAGTTTCATTACAGCTCTGGACCTCACAAGGCCGGTCAGCACAGTATATGACTGACACTATCCAGCATATGAAGAAAGTCTTAAAAGTTAGAATTTGCTGACACTCCACAGGAAATGTACATTTTAAAACTAAATGTGAATGAACTGAAAAACAAAATAATGGTTATTTTTATCACAGCCTACACCCTACCCCATTTTGGAAAACCATGGTCTGATATGGAAATGCTCTGTGCACTCCAGAAGAATGGTGTTGAACTTGGGTGTTAACTACAATATTCACTTGACATTCAGGTAGTTTGCAGTACTTGTTATGTGGATTGAAAGAATGTACTGTACCAAATAAACAGAATCTGCATTAAATGAAATTAATACATACAAGTTTATCTCCTACCGAAAATATTTAATTATACTTCATCACTTTCACCCATCCATTTGGTAATATTAAACTTTGATGACCAAACCAATAATCCTAGGTATATTTGTTAAGCTGTTGGTTATAGAATGCAGCTTCATGTGCTTCATCGAGTCTGCATAAAAACAGTAGGTCTATGGTAAGAGTAAACGCATGTCTAGTTCCTGAGAAAATGTGTTGCATAAATAGTTCCGTGTATATTTCATTGTGTGGGCACTTGTTAAGCAAACAATTTAAAAGTGACTAGGTGAATGACAAAATAAATCACTGCGTTTGTAACATTTATTTTAATAACAGAATGAAACCCACTAATACTTGTGTGATTTCTTTTTTCTTTTGTTTAAAGGCAGAATCTCTCTCTCTTATTAAAATTACTACAATTAAACTGCATATTTTGTGAAGCACCTAAATAGTCTCAGGATTCTTTGCTTGGAAATTTATCCTTCATCTCTTGCAATACATGTATGTGAATGCGTTTTAGTGGGCGCGTCTTTGAATATTAAACAGTATTGTGTACAACTTGAAAAGAGTATTCTGTACCATGTACTGTAGCCAAGCTGAAGGGCAAGTTCCACGTGGTGATGTGGACGCCCACAATTACATAATTATATTGCTGTGACTTTCCTGTGAATTTATTTGAAAAGATATAAAGATGGGTTCATTTTTTAAATCTGCACACTCAAATTATGCAGAAAACGTTCAATTTTTGTATATTCTATAATTCCGAAAGAATCATCCCCTGTTGCTACTATTACCAAAATATATAGCCATTTCTTCAGAGCACCATCTCCCACCCACCAGTAATTAACTGCACATTACCAATAGCCCTTAAGCATTTCCAAAGCATAATTTTAACCATTTAACTTTAAAGAAAACTTGCTCAAGGAAACATTCCGTCTGGCACTCATTTTGTTAGAGAATTGAGGAGGGGCACCGACTTTTCCTCACTCCCTTTCAAATCCGCCCTTGCATTACACATACATGTACTTACATGAATGCAAGGCCAGATTAAAAGTGGTGCAGATGCAGCAGTTGCTCCAAGGCCCCCGCGATTCAAGTATTTATAAATTTATGGTGTTCATTTATTTCGGGAGGGGGGGGGGGTACTTTTAAATTGCTCATTGGTCTTCTACCAGCTTAATCCGGTGTTAAGTGGATGGGAAATGTAACTGAACAATTTTTTTTTTTAAATCTCTATTCAGGGCCAGTTGAACAGCTCGACAAACTAGGCGGTAGCCAAGCGCGGGAAATTTTTGGGGTGGGGGTGGGCGGCAAAAAAACTGAATGAATAAAAAAAAAAAAGGAAGAAATAGCGTAAATTGGAAGATAATAAGCGACAGAAAACAGAAGGAAACAATAAATGTACAATATTCATTTTCAAAAGTTAATTCTTGGAGAGGGGAATGATGGTGCAAGGCGAGCAATTGTGCTTTCTCTATTCAAACTGTAAATGCACGTGCAACATCGGTCAAATCTTGCAATTTTAGCTATCCTAAATTTAAGATTCTCATTATCAAAACTTTGCAATGACGTGACAATACGTTCAAATGGCAGCATACAGTTATAAATCAACATATGAATCATTTAAGATACTCACCTGTGACAAAATCTCCCAACGCCTTAACTAAGAATGACTTTCTTCAAAGACAAGTCCTCCTGCGCGCGCAGGGCTAACATTTAGCGCGCGAAATGTTTTATTACTAATAACTAAAACACGAACCTTCTTTCAACATGCGACGGAAAGCTACCGGGACTGACAAATTAATTTTCGTTATGGTGGGCTGGGATTTTCTCTGGACCCATGATTTTGGGGTTTTTTTATATATTTTTTTTTTCACTGCAAGATATTTTTTTATTGCAACTAATATAATGGATATAATATGTTGAAGGGAATAAAAATAGCCCAAAGAAACTATGGCAAAAGTAGAAATCGCTCGGTTACAGTTCTAAATCAAACGATAATGCTAATATTATACTCACTATTGAGGATCGCAACTGTCATAGACCCTGTGATATTGCTAATCATTTTAATACCTTCTTCATTAATGTAGCATCTACTCTCTTGGAGAAATTGCCACAACCTTCAAAAATATTTACAACAGTTTCAACAATTTCGAAAAAGTTTTACAGGGTAAGAAATCTACATAATAACACACTCCAATTTTTTTTTTTTTACAAAGAATTAAGTAACTTTAATCCATGTAAATGTACAGGCCTTTACAATATCCGCAATATATATATATATATATATATATATATATATATATATATATATATATATATATATATATATATATATATATATATATATATATATATATATATATATATATATATATATATATATCTGCGAGCTTGCAATAACATTTAAACAAACCTCTAAAATATTAAACCACTGGAAACCGACTGGGGGATCTTGCCGCTCTCCTTGACCCTATTCGAATCACTATGAAGGCTCGTCCCGTTGATTTTTTTTATTTTGGCTTCCTGATCCCCGCACACACACACACGCACACACACTCACCCCCCCCCCCCCCCCAGTGTTTTAACGATTTCAGTTACATACAGTGTTACTTGTCTGTGTCAAGAGGTATTGTATCTGATTAGACCAACAAGTTGTTTTCCGCCTTTTTTTATTTTTATTTTTTTCCTTTTTTTCTGGCATGACCGGTGGATGACCAGTCACCAGTCATGTCAGGGGGGAAAAAAAATGGCGGAGAACAACTTGTTGGTCTAGTGCCAGATGAACTGAAATTAGCTAGAGTTAGTCCTCTTTACAAAAAGGATAGTAGGGCTGCTCTCAACAAATACAGGCCTGTTAGTATACTCAGTATTGTGTCCAAAATTTTAGAAAGAACAGTCTATGTTCAACTTGAATACCTTTTAGCTAAGAATAACAGTAGTCTAGTGTGCCACTTGAGGGTCTAAGTTAAACGTGTTAAAAGGGGTAAAAAGAATATGGGGTCTTTGGGAATTTAACATGGACAAAAAAGTCCATAAGTAGTGGAGGATGGCGATCGAGGGGTCTACGGGAGTCCCATATTAAAAAAGGTCGAACATTTATTGGGGTCTACAAGGGAAAATGTGTCCCTATAAATTGTGAGTGACAAAGAGTCGAAACGTGACTCACAGCTGATAACTGCATCAGTAACACTGTTTAGAAAGGTGTACAATGTTATACAGTTTCATGTGGATGTGTCATAACTTATTTTCAGAGGTGGTTATTTGTTATTATAATTTGTGGAAATTTACAAAAAAACATATACTTTTACGATATATTTAATAATTAAATTAGTATCCTTTACATTTTTGCTTATTTAAATCAATTATTAGGATTTTTTATCTGATAATTAAGCGATTTTACTTTAACAGTAAATTTTCAATAATCTTTTAAGACATTCTTGATCTTTAACTTGTTTTGACCAATTTATTTCTTTAAGATTTGTTTGATAATGGCACGAATGATAAATAATGAAAACAAAACCTTCTCCTGTAATTTTATGTCTTCTGTCTTTGATTATTTGCATTCTGGTTAAATAAGTTGTGAAGGATGCAAAACAGTTTAGATGTTCCAAAAACAGTACATACAAAGATTGAGGTTCTGCATGTTCACAATGCTAATTAAGTATTGGGAAAAAGGTCACATGCTGAATCTAATTATTTTATAATTATAACTACACAATTTTAAAATTAATACCATCATGATGTTTCCAAATTTGATTATTTTTCCTTTCAAGACAAAATCTGTACCAAAACCAGATTAATGATAAATGTAAGAAAAGTTTAGGAATGCCAAGTTAAATTTCTGTCTGTAATTTTTCCCATAAACTTGAGTTTTCTATGTCCTGTTGATGTTCCTCTGTAATATAGTTTTTTCCCCGCGCATATGTACAATGGTGTCACTACTAGAATATACTTCTGTGAAGTGCGTCATTAATGGTGACGTAATACACAAACTTTCCGACGAGGGGTCCTCTGGTTGAAAGCATGCAAGGAAGAGTATTAGGGAATATATCATTGTCATTTTTTATGCATGCTTTGCTAAAATAACTAATGTTTCTATACTAATGAGAGGCATCACTATGTAAGGAGTATATTTCTGAAAAGGTGAAAGTAAGTTCTTAAGTGCGTCAAAATAGGGTAGTCCAGGATACTATTTTGACCTTCTACTGCTAGCATTGCGTACCGAAAGTAGCATAACTTGAATATTCTTTCACAATAATAAAGATAAACAGTAATTTCAACCCAGTTACGTCCTAAAAGCTAGTAGTGGCTAACGTTTACTGCCCTGCATACACGCCGTTTCGTACTGATTCACCTAGCCACGCGAATAGCATATTTAGCTACTATGAGCATAGTGCACAAAATGAAATATTGTCAAATGAACGCAGTAATTTTTTCCAAAACCTATTGTTTGCCTCAAACAGAGAGAAGGTTACCCTTTTTATAAGTTTCTGAAGACAAGTGTAAATTCTTTGATAGAAATGTTCATTGGCATTTTTTTTTTTTTTTTTTTTTTTTTTTTCATTTATCAGTTTCAAAAAAGTAGTGTTATATTTCTTGTCGAATGACTAAGATATGTCATGTTGCGCTGCACACGCCGAGAACAGTAAGAAAAACGCTTTATTCTCTCGACCATCTGAAATCGACTGACTGAAAAAATAGGGCATACATTGTTACAATTTTACCCAACTCATGTTTTGGCTCTAGAATGAGAGTGCAGAATAAGACGGGTCATACTGTGAAACTTTTTTTTTTTTTTCCTTTGGAAAACGGTAGATCTAATGTTAGAAATGTTTCTCGTGACACATTGCAGTGCCAAAATAAGACAAAACCAAGATATCTGACATGCACAAGCACAACTAAACTCAATATTTTATATAATCCATGAAATTTACCTATTGAAGAAAAATCGTTCTACAATTTTTAGGGGTGCAAGTTTTTGAAAAAATTACAAAAGTAAAGTAACATTTCACTTTATCATGGTGAACAAATTTGGCAACATTTTTGGAGAGATATCTTAAAAACGGGAACATATACCATTATGATTTCAATCTAAATCATTTTATAAGAAACTTGTGTGTGTGTGTGTGTGTATCAGTGTGTGTGTATCAGATTTAAAATATTTTCATCAGTGCGATATGTGTGTGTGTGTGTATCAGATTTTAAATATTTTCATTAATGCGATGATAATGGACGAGAAATTGCTGATGGTGCCATATATCATGGATATAACTATAAAACAAGAAGGAACATTTTTATTCACCAAAGTTAAATTCTGTTTGATAGAAGCAAACTCATTCCCTCTCTAAGATATGATCCTATGTATGTATGTATGTATGTATGTATGTATGTATGTATGTATGTATGTATGTATGTATGTATGTATGTATGTATGTATGTATGTATGTATGTATGTATGTATGTATGTAATCTCAAAAAAAATAAAGAATACATTCATTATCGACCCCCATGCCCCTAGGCTAATAGTCCTCCTCCCTCCTAAACAACAACTGTTCTCCTATGCCCCCACCCTCCCCTCCCCTCCGTTATGTTACCTGCAGCAACAGGACAATTTTCATTTGGTCGAACGTCCCGAACTCATTCTCGTCTGTGCTATGATAGTAGACTTCTTATTTTCAAATACAGAGAGAGAGAGAGAGAGAGAGAGAGAGAGAGAGAGAGAGAGAGAGAGAGAGAGAGAGAGAGAGAGAGAAACCGCCGACCCACGGGTAGCTACTGACAAGCTTTCTTACATACCCACGTTGGTTGAGCCAAGACTCGAACTCACGCGGACAGAGGTGAGATGTGTTAGTGATCTGTAAAGGTGAGTGCCTTAGACCACTCGGCCACCCGAGAGAGAGAAGACGATGAATTGAAGTCACTTTGCTCGATAAGGGGGTAGATGTAATAATTTGACCTTGCAACAAATAAACAAACAAAGAAACAAAGAACAACAAGAGCTGTCTTTTAAAAACATAATATGTACCTCGAGACAATCTGTCATTATATCAACGGGCATAACCCGATGATTCCTCAGCGCCCCCCCCCCCCATCCCCCATTCATGACCCAAGGGCAGTCATTCTACAGTAAGTAAAAGAGGTATATGATGTTCTTATATAGTCCAAATAAAAATATTAAAATGTAAGCTATGAGAAAAAAGGAAGAACAAAAAATCACTTAATCTCCCCCCCCCCCAAAAAAAAAAAAAAAAAAAAAAAAAAAAACATACGTTTTGACAAAATGTCATAACTCCGGAGCAGGAGTGTTACAAGGTGGATGTAAGAATGTGATGATGTTGGATTTAAAATATACACTGAATTGTGAATGGCTAAAAATTAATTAACATTTATAATAATAACAACAACAACATGGGTGTCCTACTTACTGACCCCATGTCCCAACCAATGACATAACCTTGGGGCAGCAGTAGTATTGGGAGAACTGGACTCGTGCGATTATATTAAATTCCAGCTGTAGCGGTTTAGGTATATGACGCCACAATTTTACTATCCAGCCTAGCTGGTCCGAACCTTTGAGGCCAGTGGTATATGCGCCTGACTGTGAGACGGACGAATCGGTTCGATTCCCGAACGAGACAGTTAGGCTTCGTATCCGCTCTCATTATATTTGTGGGCTCGTCCGATTCTCATGAAGTAGCTGGTGGTCCGGTTGAAATAGGTTTCGACCGCTGTTATCGGTGAATCTGAGTGACATACTAGGGCGAATGTAAAAGTAAGGGAAAAGAAGTGTAGCGGTCAGGCATATGAGACCACTTATTAACCAGCCTAGCTGGTCCGGACCTTTGTTTTAGTGACACAAGTGAAATGTAGTATACGTGCATCTGGTTGTGAGACAGACGAATCGCGTTCTATTCCCGACCGTACCAATTAGACTTTGTATCCCCTCCTATAAAGTGAGCTGTGCGAGGGTTATTTAAATTTGTTCAAAATATTAACCAAAAAAATGTACTTTATTCACAAGAATGAGAGATTAAACTAACCACACCATCGAAAATAAAACGAATCAAGCCCTCTCTCACCGAATAACTCAGATAGTAAGGTTAAAGGATGTCTTCGGTAAGTATTAGGATTTTTGGAGAAAAATATATACATTAAAAGAAAAGAAAAAAATATTTTTTTTAAAAAAATTGTCAGAGTGGGATTGTCTGCGTAGCCTTTTCGAAGTTGGCTTCCACGCGGTAAATCCACGAATACGGCTATTCTTAGAAACACATGGGATAATCCCGGCTATATTTAGAACAGGAGTATGCAGTCGGATTTTGAAGATTTCACAGCTAACGACCTAGCTAAGAAGAGGTAAGGTCCAAAACATGGATATATTTTTGATTACTTTTGCAATTGAAACCCAACTCTTGCACTCTACATGCTTGGCTTTTAACGTTTAACGAAACACATTCAATTATCCGCCAAAATAATGTATCGGTAAACAGGGCCGTATTAAGACCTTAGAGGTCCTAAGCACTGAAAAGATTATGGTGCCCGCCCCCGTAATTGTTTTTTTTTAATTATTTTTATTTTTATCCTGCTTTGCTGGTGTCATAAGCACGTGCTTAGCCTGCCTATTGGGTAGTCCAGCACTGTCGGTAAACCAGATATCGAAGGTGGAACGTTTGGGGATTCCTTAATGACTTAATGACCACCTATGCACTGCTGAGTGTCCGTTATTTTATTGGCAACTTCAGTACAGTGTAATCATATTTTGTGTCTAGGTCTTGCTTGATAACACTTGTAATATTCAGACCCCATATTAAAAACACTCCTCAGCTTGAATGCACTCTCCAACTCAAATTTTGAAAGCTGACTATAAATAAACCAATTGAAATACAGGAAATTTCGTAGTAGTTAAACATGTATTGTTGTATAAAAAGGACTCGTTCATTATCAATCGTACACCACCTCAGGTCATCGAAAGTATTTACCTGGCACAATTACTATCTAGCTGAGGATTATTTAAATACATTTATACCTTACAAATTTCAAACCAAACCTTGTTTCGTCTGTGCAATCTATTTTAATGTGGAAAAATAAAGTTGTTAAGGGCGAGTGCAATGTTAAATAAATGCTATTTATGGAACAATGACAGCCTAATACACGTAGTAAGTTGCATGGGTGCGACGCGGATATTTGCGAGGTAGAAATAAAAGTGGATACATTTATACTGTATACAGCATGCAAGATACCAACTGCTACAATCAAGAAAATTAAAATAAAGGGTACGAAACAACAGTAATACAAATTCTCTGAATCATAAATATAGAATGTAGACTTTATAATTTTTTTTTTAAATTATATGCCACACATTTAAAAATACTGCAGTCTGAATAACAATGGCTTTATAATATTTTTGTAACATTCATAATCAAGTATAATTTAAAATGTTAGTGCTTTGACTACATATAAAGTACTAATTAAAATATTCAGATAGAAATAATATTGTCAAATCATATGGTTGATAGTTTTATTGTCAGGTGCATGGTTATGATGGGATATATACTGTATACACCATGCAAGATGCATGCAGCTTTAATGCCTATGACTATAATAAAGGGATATAAAACAACAGAAACACAATTCTCTAAATCATAAGTATGTCATTCTCTAAATAATAAATATGTCAGATAATTAGGTTATAGATTTGTATCATTTTTATATTATATATTAAACATTCCACATTAATGCAGTATGAACAGAAGTGTCTTTACCATATAAATATATTAGCATTTTGCATGCTAGCAATTTGATTAACATTTAACAAGAATATGTAATGTAGACATTATTATTATTATTATTACTATTGTTGTTGTTGATGTTGATGATGTTGTTGAAAATTCAAATAATTCCTAAATATAAGTGTAAATGTCTGATAAACATATAAATCATTATTATTAACATTATTTATTTTAAAATCAGATTAAATGTCTTTATTTTACAATTATGATAAAATTATCAGCCATTATAATACAGTATTATTTCTACTTTTATTTGTATTCATTATTGATCTGGGAAAATGAGCATTGTCATCTGAATATTTTAATTATTACTTATTCTGCATGCATATGTATATGGTTCTTTCTGTCTTCTATAATAATAATAATAATAATAATAATAATAATAATAATAATGTCTAAATTGCTTGCTATTTTAAATGTACTTATGATTTTTACAAACATTATAAAGCCATTTTTATTCAGAATGCATTTTTTGGAATGTGTGGCATATAATTAACAAAGAAATTATAAAGTCTGTATTCTACTTACATTAAATTTTTATGATTCAGAGAATTTTTTCACTGTAGTTTCGTACCCTTTTTTTAATTTCACTGGTTACAGGGGTTGGTATCTTGCACGTTGTATACAGAATAAAGGTATCGCCTTTTATTTTTACCTTCGAGAGTATCCGTGTCGCAACCATGCATATAAGAGGTGTATTAGGCTGTCATTGTATTATAAATAGCATTTATTTAACGTTGCACTCGCCGTTAACAACTAATCTTAATTATAGCTCGGTGGAAGTGTTCACATATCAGTTCGGTCATTTGATACTGTGACTAGAACAGCCCACAACTTTTATGTTGGCCTTGCTGAGCAGCGGACGGTCCTTCGGGTACTCGCTGCTGTCAAACTCGTTGACGAGTGATGCCTCACCCATGTCCGCGTTAACGTCATTGGCGGTAATGTGCATCAGCAACAAATCTGTGTCCATGTACAGCATCTTGACGTTGTCGCTGTACCGTGGTTTAATCTTATCACAGTAGAACTTGTACATGAGCAGCTTGACAGATCCAACACGGACGCGCCAACATAAATCGGTTTCGTCAACTTTAGCCGGGATTTCTTGCTGTGTACAGCAACGAGTCCACCATCAAGTATCTTACGTGACTCGTTTGCCGGGTCAGCATGGTAGCCTGTGAAGTTTGTCTTGTTCACTATCCAGGACAAGGTCGAAGCGAATTCATTTTCGTAAATTTTCCAAATACGCCATTATTCATGAGTTTAAAGAAGTCCTTTTCAAATTCGTTCGTGGCGACCGTCATCTGGATGAACATCTACGCGCGCTGGCAAAATCGTAGCACCCAGTGGACTTTACACACATGCATCCACTGCCACAGATATAACTGCAGATTTCGTACGTGGACATCATAGTTGAGTTTCCGGCGCAGATTCGGAACCAGCTTGGTGCATTCAGTAAAGGTTTGCCTGGAACGTTCACAAGCGCACACGTGTACAGGGACAACCACTCGCTGGGCCCCGACAGCGCTTCCAGGGTGAGTGGATAATTCTTGTGGGCGTGGTGAGTCTCTTCCGGGTACTCCAGGTCAACCGCGAAGAAGTATCTGACGTTGCTGTTGCTGTCGTACTCGTGTATGTCCACGTGCGCGGGATGGATCCAATGAAATTCACCTACATGCATCGGTTGCATCATCGCCCATCCTTACAAGTGTTTTATTCAAGGTACATGATGTAACTGTTTGGGTGGGTGGGATCATATCCATCCACGAGCGTAGTGGTGACTCACCATAGAAATCCCACCACGGACACCACGTTCGACAAACAAATGTTGATCAATGTCCATCAACAGTTCCAACTCGACGCGGGTTTTCGACAGCAGTGCATCTCAGGCCATTCCTGGCGATGAAAAATAGTGCGGGGGTCGAGCTTGTGCACGCACATGGCAGTATCGCGGAATGTCTCAAAGACGTCCGCGAGCAGCAACACATCCGTGCGCAGGTACAGATTGTGGTAGTCACCGAGGTTTCAACAACAACCAAACGCAGACCACAATGAGTAAAAGGCCTCGATCGGTGGCAACTGAGTTTCAGAAAACTTGTTCCAGTCGGTCATGTACTCGTACGGATAGATTCATTTGCGGGTGAGCTACTTGAAAGTTCCAGGTTCAGCTCCGCCTGTATCGACGAGTCATTGTAAAACGATCGCGGGAAGCTTCGCTCGTCGCAAGGTTGTTGACGAGTTTATCCAGGCTGTAATTGAGAAACTACAACGAATCAATAAACTGCAGCTGGCCCAGCAGAAACATCGTGTATTTTTTTCATGTTATTGGGAATGACACGTATTGCCGCGTTTAATGCTGTTGCGATTGCTTATATGAGTAAGTGCCCATCGTACCCGCGCAGGTTATGAAGTACAACTGGAATTCTTGTTTTGTTGGAGTAAATTCGCAGCTGTAGGTTGCATGCGCTGAGTGCGGCTCCTCGGTACGAAGTTTTTCATCAGTGGAGCTGAAAGCTCTGCTTGATCCAACAATGATTCGCCGCGGAAAACTCGCAGATGTCATAATCGGTTTTAATCATGTCGGCGGGTGAGGAAAGCTGCTCTCGAATCATTTCCCTGTAACCTCAAGCGATTTGATAAACGCCTCAACCAAGCTCCGGCCGCAGTATAACATTGGCGACTCAGTCGTTCCGTTGCATCTGACTACAATGTAGCAAAACCCGCATGGGACTTGTTCGGCAACTTGTATCGTATCGGGTATTTGGGGATATCACTGCGCAACTTGAAACTCTCTATCACATCTGAGAATTTCAAACGTATTGGTGAACATATGTTTGAACTTTAAATTCCCTGCTATAACCTTGCCGTCCCAGAGTATTGAGTCTATGAGTTCTGTGTCTCTGCACTGAAATAACTTTTCAGGGTTGCGTATCATTTCCTCATATTCTTTATTGCCGCAAATGAATTAATTGATGTGCATACGTATGAGTGCCATTGGTGTTTCTATATATTGTGCTGAAGGTATTTCTCTAATTGCAGTGGTGTTTGCTATTTTCACTGGTCATGTTGATGGCACCGCCTTCATCACTGGTTATTTCATTATCTTCGTTGGTCATTTCACTATCTTCATTGGTCATTTCACTGGACATGTCGCTGTCACTGGTCATATTTGGTGTCTTTATTGGTCATTCCAATGTTGTTGGGTGGCTCAGTCAATGTCGACAATTTAAAATTTTCTTGCAAACTTTCGTATAATGACTTTTCACGTTTCTTGTTATATTCCATTTTTGGCGTGCGCGCTCTAACGCGATCGCTAACCCCGTTAATTTTTTAATTTTCTCTGGATATGCATTTGAAAAATCAATCACCACCTTTGAGCCTTTTTGATAAACAGATATGATGCATTCAGCCTGAACGGCAATTTGACCTTTTCTGTTATTGCACATGCAATTTGATTCCCGCATCAGCCACAGATGTAAATTCTTTCACAATACTATATACGTCAAACGGCAGAGCTTTCAACATTGTATAAATACTTACTGCGATTATATAATATAATATCAGACAAAAGGAACCAGTCTTCGCTCGCAAAGACACGCTATTATCACGTATGATATACTAGCCCACACAATGAATGCTGTTCTAACAATAAAAGCTACAGACAGAGCTTATCAGTAGTGGTGATGCTCTCGTGGAGTGTCCCGCAAAGTGGTCTTGAGTGCGTTTTACAAAGTGGACTTGGGTTTGTGTGCCTCTAGTGTAACCCACTTGGTTACCCCGCGAGCTGTATCTATGTATGGCGCGGCGATGTTGTTTAGACGGGTCTGTGTTTCCAAACCGTGCGGGTTTATTATTTTGAAACCTGTTCGCACGCGTTTGTGCCCGCCAGACAATCGTACGCACTGCACTCGCATTTGTCGTGAGGTCAGAGTCATGGGGAGTAGAAGGCTCGAACCCGGATGGGTAATAAAAATCTCAAATTCCCATTATCTCAGTACTCTATCAGATTCCTTATGCTCAACCGGATAGCTGCAATTTTTTTCCCCCCAAGAACCATCCTAGATTGGATTTGTTTAACCACAACTTGTTACGACTCTATGGTCTAAGAAAAATGTAACAGAAAGAAAGTGAAACCAACAAATGAAGTAAAAAATCAACAAGCAATTTATTACTAGATAATTAAAATGAAAAATCAAAAAGTCACTTACAGTAATGTGTTTTGAAATCCTAATAATCCAATAAGAATGATTGTTCTAATCACAAGTCCTAAATATAGAATGTTCCAAATTCACGGCTGTGTCCTTGAATCTTATTATGTGCCAATGGTCTCCAAAGTCCTGATGTACTAGTAATCTTGATGTGCTGTTGTCAAAATGAAGTATTCCAAAATATCTGAATAAGTTCACTTAAATTCCAAAATCATTAATTAAAAATCCAAAATCCAAAAGTTTATGAGCACTGTTATAATCCAATGAATATTTAAAATAATTCCTCTCTTAGAATTTGGAATGAATTTTCACAACTGTAATAGCTCTTTACAAGACTGATGGTAATGTCAAAACTGAATAAATGTCCACCAAACATGGTATATATAAAGATTGGTCGCATGACAGAATGTTCTAGAATGTGTGTCATCTTAATGGAATTTTACTTGTAAACAAAATTCAACCTTGACCTTCAAATTGAGAAAACATATTGATCAAAACAACCTAATTCAAGGACACTAGTTAAACATGTTTTTCCTGATAAACATAAAGATTTAAGCAAATATCAAAGTGAAGAAACATTTATAATTTCCTAAAATATTTATAATATTATATAAACATCATACATAACACCTCCCCTCATAAAGAAAAAGAAAGATTTATATAATAAAGCTTTCTTTTGAATATACATCTAATACTATAATAACCAAAATTACATAAGAACATGTTTTATGATACTGGACTTAATTACATCAAGCAATATTACATTTCTAGGCACGTGAGAGTGCATCTGCAATCACATTGTCTTTTCCCCTGATGTGTTTGATGTCAATGTTATATTCCTGCAATATCAAACTCCATCTCAACAATCTCCGATTTTTATCTTTCATTTTGTTGATGAAAGTAAGGGGATTGTGATCACTGTACACAATAATTGGAGAAAGAGCTGAGGTAACATACACTTCAAAATGCTGTAAAGCCAATATCAAAGCCAAACATTCCTTCTCAATTGTGGAATAATTTTTCTGGTGCTTGTTTAGTTTTTTAGAAAAATAACACACAGGGTGATCCACACCACTTTTGTCTTCCTGAATCAATACTCCACCAACCCCTACATCACTTGCATCAACAGATAATTTAAATGATTGGCTAAAATTTGGTGCAGAAAGAACTGGTGCATTCTTAAGCATGGCCTTTAACTTGTCAAAAGATTCCTGACACTTGTCAGACCAATGAAATTTGGTTTTCTTACTCAATAAACTTGTCAAAGGTTCAGCAATTTTGGAAAAATTGGAACAAAATTTCCGATAATATCCAGCCATACCTAAAAATCGCATCAGTTGCTTTTTACAAATTGGAACTTGAAATTCAGAGATAGCTCTGACCTTAGCTTCTATAGGTTTAACTTGACCTTGTCCCACAATATGTCCTAAAAATGTGACACAAGCATGGCAAAACTCACTTTTGCTCAAATTAATTGTCAGATTCGCATCGCTGAGTCGATCAAAGAATTTTCGAATGGTTTCCAAATGATCTTCCCAGGTGTTGTTGTAGATAATGACGTCATCGATATAAGCGTCACAATTATCAAGACCAAATGTTGTCATGTTCATCAGACGTTGAAACGTTGCAGGCGAATTTTTCATTCCAAACGGCATAACTTTATATTGATAAAGTCCATCTGGAGTTACAAATGCTGAAATTTCTTTTGCCCTTTCCGTCAGTGAAATTTGCCAGAATCCTTTTAAAAGGTCAAACTTGGTGACATATTCCGCATTTCCAATTTTATCAATGCAATCGTCCATTCTTGGGATTGGAAATGAATCAGTTTTGGTGACACTGTTGACTTTTCTATAGTCAGTACACATACGGAATGTATTATCTGGCTCGGGAACAAGAATACATGGTGAACTCCAGTTACTTTTACTTGGTTCTATGAAATCATTCTCCAGTAGATACTGAATTTCTTTCTTCAGATAGTTCTGTTTGAGAGGATTCATCCTATAAGGATGCTGTTTCACAGGCGCAGAATCTACAATGTCAAAATCATGATAAATTTTACTTGTTCGTGTTGGAACATCAGGAAACAAGTGCTCATATTCATGTAATAGCTGTTTTAGTTCATTTCTTTCCTGTTGTTGTAGATGTGAAAGTTTCTGGTCTAGGTTGTTCAATATTTCTGAATTCCGAAGATTGGTTATACCAGAGTCACTATAGAGTGATTGTACTCCATCGTTGATATCTTCACTGTGTGGGACAGGTACAACTAAACTAACAGAATAATTAGCTGGGCTATCTCTGTCAAAATATTCCTTTAACATATTTATATGACAAAGTTGTTTCTGTTTCCGTCTCCCAGGAGTGTTAATGATATCATTTAAGTCATTTACTTTCTTTTCAACGGTATAAGGACCATAAAATTTAGCCTGAAGAGGATTCTGAGGTATGGGAAAGAGAGCCAGAACTTTGTCACCAGATTTAAAACTCCTTTCCTGTGAATTTCTGTCATACCTTAATTTCATTTTTGACTGGGTATTGTGAAGATTAGTTCTTGCTACTTCACAGGCCTTTGACAACTTGTATTTGAAATCAGAAACATAATCAAGAAGATTAATCTTTGAATCTTCATTTGAAAGAAGTTTCTCTTTCAATAATTTCAGTGGTCCACGGACAGTATGACCAAAAACTAGTTCAAAGGGACTAAAACCCAACGACTCTTGAACTGATTCCCTAACAGCAAACAACGACAAATGAACACCCTCATCCCAATCCTTTTCTGTATCAAAGCAATATGATTGAATCATATTCTTCAAAGTTTGATGAAATCTTTCCAAAGCACCTTGACTTTCAGGGTGATAGGCAGAAGATTTAAACTGTTGGATGCCTAGTTCATGCATAACTTGCTGGAAAATTCCAGACATAAAATTTGACCCTTGATCCGACTGGACAGATTTGGGAAGGCCAACAAGTGTAAAAAACTTCACCAAAGCTTTCACAATAGTTTTAGTTTTTATATTTCTGAGAGGAATTGCCTCTGGAAATCTTGTAGATGCACACATGATGGTCAACAAGTATTGGTTGCCTGACTTGGTTTTAGGTAAAGGACCAACACAGTCTACCATTATTCTACTAAATGGTTCATCAAATGCAGGAATAGGTTGCAGATGAGCCTTAGGTATCTTCTGATTGGGTTTTCCTACCATTTGACAAGTGTGACAAGATCTGCAGTATTTAGAAACATCACTTTTGAGTTTCGGCCAATAAAAATGATTCAAGATCTTGTGATAAGTCTTACGGACTCCTAAATGACCGGCCAAAGGAGTTTCATGGGCTAAATTAAGAATTTCCTGTCTATATGACTTAGGAACAACAATTTGATAGCTCACTGACCACTCGTCACCAGCGGGTACATCAGGTGGTCTCCATTTCCTCATAAGGACCCCATTTTTCACAAAGTAACACACTGGAACTTGTGTGGCTTCAGTTTCACTAATAGCCCTCTGAAACAAACAAGATATCTCGGGATCCTGCTCCTGTTCAACGACAAGGGATTGTCGTTTGTCATCCTGATTAGAACAAAGAGAATGAGTTGCCAAAAGAGGATCACTGTGATCAATACCATTTGATTGATCAATACCTGAGGAAAAAGTGACCTCATCAAAAGACTGACCAATACATGTGTCAGCTAAAGGAATAATATCCTGATCAACATCACTCTCAAGAGCTCTTTTTGCCATAGCTCTAGTAACTGCACAAGCAGGGTACAAATCAGGGATTTCAGTTTCGACAGGATCAACTTTCTGATCCAAACAAGGCTTGTCAGTTACAAGTGGATTAACCACAACCTTATCTCCAGCTAGGTCATTGCCTAGTAATAAATGAACACCCTCTATGGGTAAAGAAGTCACTGCCCCAACAGTCACAGGTCCAGAAACTAAGTCTGATGCCAAATTTACACAATGGAGAGGAACATTTACAAAGCCGCACTCTACTCCCTGAACAAGAACACTTTCACTTGAAGAAGACTCCTCAGACAAAGGCAAAGTACCTGATAATAAAAGACTCTGAGAAGCTCCAGTGTCCCTTAATATTTTAATTGGGATAGGTTTGGCAGAATCACCAATAAGTGATATAGAACCTTCTGACATGAATGGTTCATAAGCCTCCAAAATAGAATCAGACTGGGGTTTGTTTGACCCAACAAATGTATTGCTTTCAATACAAGACCGTGACCTTGACCTCGTAGAAATAAGAGCATTTGGAAAAGCTCTGTCTTTACTCTGTTGCTTATTTTTCAACTTGAAGCAATCAGAAATAACGTGCCCTTTTATTTTACAATAAGTGCACGTAGGAAGATATAAGGATTTCTGATCAGTCTTATCAGATGTTTGATTCCTAACAGTTGTGCTGTTGTGAAATTTGGAAGTACTCGAATGAGATTGAAATGGTTTTTTACCAGAAAACTGCTGAGAGGACAACTTATTGCCAAATGAAATTTTGTGAGTCACGGAATAATCATCAGCCATACGAGCAGCATTTTCCAAAGTTTCCACATTCTGCTCGTCAAGATAGGTTTTAACATCACTATGGATGCACCTCTTGAACTCTTCAATTAATACGAGCTGTCTGAGGTTATCATAAGCTTGATCAACTTTCTTGGCTGAGCACCACCTATCAAATAGTTGTTCTTTATCCCTTGCAAATTTGACATGAGTTTGTCCAGTTTCTTTTCTACAATTCCTAAACCTTTGTCGATATGCCTCTGGTACCAACTCATAAGCTTTCAAGATGTACTCCTTAACCACATCATAATCAGTGCTTTGTTGTACTGACAGTGAAATGTAGACTTCACGAGCTTTGCCAATAAGTACACTTTGTAATAACAAAGTCCAATGCTCTCTGGGCCATTTCAAGTTTTCAGCTATTTTCTCGAAATGAAGAAAGTATTTATCTACTTCTTTTTCCTGAAAAGGGGGTACTAACCTAATATATCTAGTAACATCAAAACCTGAACTTGTTTTTAAAGGAGTGGAGTGTGCTCTGCTTGCCATTTCTAATTCTCTTAACTTAAATTGCATTTCCCTTTCTTCTCTTTGCATCTGCATCTGTCTCTCCTCTTTCTCTCTCTCCCTCTCCATCTGCCTCTCTTCTTTCTGCATTTGTATCTGCCTCTCTTCTTTCTCTCTCTCCATCTGTATCTGCCTCTCTTCTTTTTCTCTCTCTCTCTGAATCTGAAGCTTTGCTAACTCTAAATCCATCTGGTTCTTTAACTCTTAATTCCCTTAATTTCCTGTCAGAACCAGATACAGGCTTTCTCTTCGAACTTAAAGCACTACTATCAAAATTTCCCTTTCCTACTAAATACTGAATTAAAATAATCTTTATCTCCTGTTTTGTCAATGATACTTTTGCCTCAGATAGACTGTATTTTCTGGCAAGCTCGAGCAACTCATCCTTTCTCATGCACTCTAACCCCTCCTGGGTAGGTTTTGAAATGAAATTCTGAACATTAGATGCCATTGTAAATGCTTGTTGGTTTCACACACAAAAAAATTCTCTATTTAAAATCTTTGCCAAAGACAAAAAAAAAATTCCGAGACAAAATCAATATGAATTTCAAAAATAACTTTAATATCTCTAATATGCTTTAAAGAAATTCAGATCCCAGAAGACGAGCCCCCAATTTCTGTTACGACTCTATGGTCTAAGAAAAATGTAACAGAAAGAAAGTGAAACCAACAAATGAAGTAAAAAATCAAGAAGCAATTTATTACTAGATAATTAATATGAAAAATCAAAAAGTCACTTACAGTAATGTGTTTTGAAATCCTAATAATCCAATAAGAATGATTGTTCTAATCACAAGTCCTAAATATAGAATGTTCCAAATTCACGGCTGTGTCCTTGAATCTTATTATGTGCCAATGGTCTCCAAAGTCCTGATGTACTAGTAATCTTGATGTGCTGATGTCAAAATGAAGTATTCCAAAATATCTGAATAAGTTCACTTAAATTCCAAAATCATTAATTAAAAATCCAAAATCCAAAAGTTTATGAGCACTGTTATAATCCAATGAATATTTAAAATAATTCCTCTCTTAGAATTTGGAATGAATTTTCACAACTGTAATAGCTCTTTACAAGACTGATGGTAATGTCAAAACTGAATAAATGTCCACCAAACATGGTATATATAAAGATTGGTCACATGACAGAATGTTCTAGAATGTGTGTCATCTTAATGGAATTTTACTTGTAAACAAAATTCAACCTTGACCTTCAAATTGAGAAAACATATTGATCAAAACAACCTAATTCAAGGACACTAGTTAAACATGTTTTTCCTGATAAACATAAAGATTTAAGCAAATATCAAAGTGAAGAAACATTTATAATTTCCTAAAATATTTATAATATTATATAAACATCATACATAACAAACTGTTAATCACACTTGCTGAGTCTTCGTAAACTCTTTTTAAATTAGCATGGTACGCTAATGTCATTTATGACTGTAGCACCGAACTAATGGAGATCACACACGTCCAAGTTTGTAAGGTTCATAAGCAATCAGCCTCACCAAAATGAGCAAGAATATATTTGGGACGATCGTTTAGTTTTAGGGAATAGACAGGTTAATATGACACAAATATCTGCAATCAACGGTCCTGCAAAAAATGCTAGCAGAGCAAGCCATCAGAGGAGACATAGTAACAGATTTTGCCTAAATAAACATAATTTTGGAGAAATATTTCCGTATTTGTGAATAAAATAGTTGTGGACAAAGGCGACCTCGTACCCCCTTGAAAAACATGATACTTATTCCCTAGTCCATTGTCTATGATCAGTAGGTACTTGTACATGTATGGCCGGAGTATTGTGCTTCACCTAAACTGTTTATTTCACGGCAGAGGGATCAATGAAAACCTAGTCGATAAATCAACCCGCATGTCAATACAGGTATGAGGGATGATTTATCGGACTAGGACAAAGCACGTTTCGTCTTACGTTTCGGAATTGTGTATTCTGCTTAATTTATATATTGTAATGGCTTTTATTAAAGATATGTTGTGTATCACTTGAAATTTAACACTCGCAAAAGTTACAACAGTTTGAAATCTCAGCTTGCATTTTCAACAATTAACTCGCATTTTGCGAGTATGCGAGCTAATTCGAGCCCTGAAATATCAAAAGAAAAGCACTCTGTCCTTAATGATTATACTAGTGTTTGACTGGATCAGGTAATATTAATTAGAATGCGGTTGTCAAAATAAAGTAGGTAAAATTGCAAAGGCACATTCAATAAAAAAAAAGTCTTGGATGCTCTTAAGGTGAACTTGACTTAATAAGCTTTTAATGTAATCGCCTGAGGGGCTCGTGTTGTTGTTTACAATTTACCTATCAGTCATACATGTACTATACAAATACTACAATGTAGTAATTATATAGTAGATGTATGACTGATAGGTAAATTGTAAGCAACAATACGAGCCCTTGTGCTGAATACTTAGTAAGTGATGTACCTGAAGAGCATCCAGGATGGTTGTAAAGCGTTTATATATGTCCATATAACACAAACCAGTAAAGAAGGACCTATGGACTAATACAGACACTTTATTAGTCGATGTCTTCATTTTGTTTCTGGTTTATAGTGTATACTCATCAAAGAATTGGATGACCTCACTTACCAGTGCAAATATGAAAAGAAAAGCTCATTGATAGATAGATAGATAGATAGATCGTGTACTTGAAGAGCATCCATGATGGTTTGAAAGCGTTAGTCAGTAAGAAAATAAGCAATGGAGAGATTGCCAATTTCCCTTTGAAGTGTAATTTTTTTTTTATCTATATGGAACGGCACATGATCTTGTTTTTGAGAAGAAAAAAAAAGGATTGGGAGTGTGGCTCGTGAAAATATACTTTTCTTTTTGTATTATCGTGTGAATGGTTTGACTTTGAAAAAGAAATTTTAAAAAATATTGGGGTTACTGTTCTTGGGATCATGGTGGTTATTAAATTATATTTCTCATAGGGTGTTTTTATTATAAATTTGTTAGGGGTAGTATTATGCTGGCCAAGAATGTTTCCCAAACAAATGGTTGGGGCAGGATCAATATGACATAGGACTTTAAAAAATAAAAACGTTTTTGTGGGGAATAGGACGTTTGAGTTAAAATACAAAACAAAAGAAAAAGTTATTTTGGTTAGGGTGGTATTATGTTAGGCCAGGACAACTTCGTTGTATACTACTAAAGAGTATGTTGGTGAGCGAATTTTGTCAGTATGACAGAATTATTGAGATTCCATCGGTTTTACTCAGTACAAAGCGTGCGCTTCCAATCTATGGCAGGTCATAAAGATTTCCAACATTCTCGTATACCTTTGGTTAATTTGATCATTTTCTTTCACATGACTGTTATTAAAATTATGTAAGAATTTTTCTTGTTCATTATATACCAATAAACAGAAGTCGCAACCACATCATTTTACGCCCAGTATCTTCCAGAATTCATAGCTCTACCTAAAGGTGGGTGACCTAAGGGAGAGACTGTAAGGTCCCTTGGTATAAATACATTTTAATTAATCAACAAAAATTACTGTAAGATATGAGTAGAAGGGGCATATTTTTTGTCATTTATACATTACTGATATTTTTGCATACTGCTGGAGTCTTACCCAGGGTCCATGTTGTGAAGAGACAGTATATGACTTCTCTTGGATGGCATGCAAGGGTATTACAGGTTAACTCGCCTCCCCACCACCATTACCATCAAAGATGAGAATTCTTCTCCGTTAAGTCATGAATTGTTGAATATTACTGGAGATCATGGCGGTATACATTTCTGGTAACTCCTGCAAATGCAAGAGATACAACGGGACCGAGTATTCTCTAATTTAGGATTTAGATTTCACCGTTATAACCTTAGATGCCTTGCATTCATGATCTTGTTTGTTGCCACGAGTTCATATATGTTTTGTTCCTTTTCTTATTTCAGACGCATATATCAAAACATGGATCACTTTTCTAAGAATGATTGGCAGTCTAGAAAATCACTAGCGGAGTGTAATCGCGAGATGTTCACAAAAGAAATAGCAACTGACGTCACGTTCCTGGTTGGCAAGCAGAAGGAGGCAATTAAAGCACACAAATACATCTTGATCAGCCGCAGTTGTGTATTTAATTCCATGCTGTTTAGACCAGCCCATAGTACTCCCATTGAACTTACGATCTCTGATATTGAGCCGGAGATCTTCAAACAAGTGTTAATGTAGGTCCACTTTTTTTGAAAAAGATTTCTGCACAATGTTCATGTAGGCCCACTTTTTTTTTAAAGATCCTCGCACAATGTTAATATAGGCCCACTGTTTTTAAGATCTTTGCACAGTGTTAATGTAGGTCCACTATTTTTAAGATCTTTGCACAATGTTAATGTAGGTCCATGATTTTTAAGATCTTTGCACAATGTTAATGTAGGTCCACTATTTTTAAGATCTTTGCACAATGTTAATGTAGGTCCACTATTTTTAAGATCTTTGCACAATGTTAATGTAGGTCCACTATTTTTAAGATCTTTGCACAATGTTAATGTAGGTCCACTATTTTTAAGATCTTTACACAATGTTAATGTAGGTCCACTTTTTAAAATCTTTATATAATAAACATTATGCTGAAAGTACAAGGTAAACTGTAAGAGAGAACACGTCTGTATAAAGGGCCTCTTAATCAGGAAACGTACAAGAATCCTCGTTGAAAACACTCACATGACTTTTCAGTATATATTTATACATGTATCTCTATGACGTACTATGAATTTATCTATTTCTGTGAGATCAATTTGTGTTTTTGCAACAACAACAACAAAGTTTTTGTCAGTACTTAAATTTGACAATATACCTGTGATGGACTCTTATTTGGTGTCTTATGTACTGCATATAAAAGACAATTGATAATAAGAAAAAAAAAGATAATTCTGAACTTTTTCCTTAATTCTCTGGCAATTAAACTTGTGGAACAGTTCGATCAACAATAGAGAGTTGAAGAGGAAATTTGCTTGAAATCTAATTCTTGTTACTTTAAGGTGCGTAAAATCAAAGTTTGAAAAAATGGCTCATCACTCCGCTAATTAAGGATCCTTACAATTAATTGTTTTAGAAGTAGATTGCTGAAAATTAAACAGATCCAAGATCTTGTAAACTTAAAGGTGCACATCAAATTTATTTGAAATCCAACAATTCCATTCTAAGTTAAGCTCTAGAAACCAAAGTTAGGAGAACAGAAAATCAAGGACCATAACTCCTGTAAGTGATGCAGTGGAATGTTGAAAATTAATCTTCCACAAGGTGTCATTAACATAAATCTGCCTACCAAATAAAATTGAACAATATGGGGGGCATTACTACTTTAAATTAGGATATTGAATGTTGGTAATTGAACTAATTTACAGTCTCATTTGCATAAAGCTGTATGTCAAATTTAGTTTACATCCAACAATCTTTGGCAAAATTATGCTGCGGGAATCCAAGCTTGGAGGATATGTTATCAGGAGTCATAACTCCTGTAAATCATGGCATTGCACTTTTTATATCAAACTTGTTCAAGGCATTGTTAAAATAGAAAGCATGCCAAAAAAATTTAAACCCACAAATTCTTGGAAAAGTTGTGCTGTAGAAGAATTGCAAGTTCTTTAAGTTATGCGATAAAACGCTGAAAATTGAACATGTTCCAGGTCTCATCAGCATAAAGCTGCATACAAAATTTGGTAGAAATCAAATTATTCCCAATACAGTTATCTTGTGGAAACAAAACTGTAGACTGACTGATGGGTGGACAATATAATTACTATATAATACATGGCGACAGTAAGAGCGGCAAAAGACCTGGAAAGGGAGATAAAGATCAAATACGTGGATGTACATATACAAGGCATCCCCATAGAAATACCACTAAACGAGACAACAAAATGAATGAAGGAAAAATTCAATATAGAAGTAAATACAGCCAAAATGGAAATGTATAAGGACTATCCGATGATACAAACTGGACAAAGAATCTTCACCATGGAGCAAGGAACAGAAGAGAAAATTACACCCTTCTATATCCATGGCTTTAAGGTAAAGTTGTGGTATATAGGGTGTATACATCACAGGAAGTGTTACAAGTGTGGAGAAAAGGGGCACAGCCCAAAGAGGTGCCAAGCACAAGAAACACAACCCCAAATGGAAACAGAACAGACACAACCATATAAAGAGACATTCATGAGTGAACTAACAATATTCCCAAAGAAAAATACCACCTCTAAAGAAACAGCACATGAGAATAAGAACCAGGACAAAAATAAAGAACCAGCACGATCAGAAGAAGGGGAAAACACAAACATACCTCAAATATTAGACCCTTCACATGGAAGAAACAATAGGACAAAGATACAAAGGAAAGAAAGATAATCTGAAAGACTTACAACTTTTCCAAAGAAAAAAAACTACTCCTAAAGAAAAAACACATGGATCCAAATACCTGGACAAAAATCAAGAAGTAGCACAGACAGAAGAAGGGGAAAACGCAAACATATCTGAAACACCAGACCCTTCCCCGGAAAATAGAAAAGATTTACCGATCAAAGAGCAAGCCGGGAAGGGAAGGAACAACAGGAAGAAGATGCAAAGAAAAGAATGAGAATTGGAAAGGACAAGGAACGACAAGCCAAAAGTGCATAAGGAAGAAACAGAGATTGACTTCTATAAACTGGACTACAACATAACCAACTGTTCCACTGACGAAGAAATACCATCAAGATCGAACCAACCAAATCAAACGAAATGAAAGACCATATCGCCACTTCAACAAACATGGAAGAAATGATAGAGGAAGAAAAAAAATATAACAATAACAATTACCAAAATACAACATTTAACAAAAATGCCTAACCAATGTACTATCATGTATAACCAAATGAAATATCACAAACTTAACCTTAAATAATACTAAAAATCCTAGCAAAAACTAACAGCAAATACATGCACCCACAAAATAAAAAAATCTCAACTAAACTAAACTATAGAAATTTGATGCATATGCCAAAGTAAATAAATACCTTAAACAGAAAACACCAACATCTAAACAAAAAATTTCAAAATTCAATAAAACTAAAAAGAAAACTCAAATCTTTGATCAACAAACTTAGACCCCTTGGCAAGGGTCACAAGAAATTGACAAGTTATCTAGGGAAAATGGAAAGGAAACTCACCCAACAGGCAATACCTGAAGGGAGGGGAGTACGGACCTGAAACCCTAAGAACACGACAACTTGGAAACTAGGTTTAGAAGAAAGAGGAACCTCACAATAAATCTTGATTAGAATCGCAAAAAAAAATTTATTTTTCTTTTCAAATAAATACTTAAACTAAATAAAAGTAGTTATATGAGGGGGCTATTCCAAAGTTCTAACCAGCCATATATGCTGGGACGGACTAGGTATTGTCCACAAATAAAATATAATTACTATAGGGCTCTGCTTACTTCATTTAGCGGAGCCCTACTTATTACTATATCCAAAAGGTCTATCATGGCGTGGGAAAGATCACAGGAAATGGAGGTCATGTGCACTAAGGAAAATAATTTTATTTTAATTTACACAGAATTGTAACACTTTGCGGTAGTTAACCATTTCAGATCCATGCAAAGGGTTCTAATGACACGTTGCCAGTTATAATACAACATTTTCATCATACATTCATGGATATAGGGTTTCTAAACTTCACACAAGGCAGGTATATTATGGTGAGGGAATTAAAATTAAAATTAAAATTAAACCGAATTAAAATAACGGATTAAATTTATCCTGAAATCATTACTATGTTAGATGTTAATTTCATCAAAGTTCACATAAATGCACAATAAACTATAAAGAAATCAATAAATCTTTTAAGGATTTAATGAATGTTATAATTTATTTGCCAGATTAATTTTCTATTAAGATGCTGTTAATTCATTTATTTTTATAGGTATAAATTTTCATGGTTTAATATACTTAAATTTATGGACTGGGAAACGATTCTATATTTCAACAGAAGAATCATTGTTCATTTCGCCTTTAAATTCATGGTTTTTGTAGGAACTACACAATCCACAAGAATAGTTTCTCCACAAAAATGAGTGAATTTGTATTTCGAATGATTCTAGTTAACATTTATCAAGTTACTGTTACATTTTTCATCCTAGGTTCCTTTACTCTGATGAAATTACCATTGATCTTGAAAATGCCTTCACGATTCTCAACGTAGCAAAGAAATACTCCATCCAGTCACTGATTGACATGTGCTTGGGTCGCCTAAAAGCTAATATGACCGCCTACAACATCTGCATCCTTTTGGAAAATGCCCGCAACCACAATGACGTGGAACTTGAAATGAAATGCATGGCTTTCATTTTTGGTCATCCAAAACAGGTCTTTATGCACAGTGATCTTTCAAAACTGTCTGAGGAGTGTATGACAGAAATAATAAAATCAGATGACTTAGCATTATCCGAGCGTGAGATATATGAAGGTCTTCAGAAGTACGCCGTTGGTAAGTGTCAGAAACATGGAATCGAGCCAACAACAGAAAACAAGAAACGGATGTTGGGTGAGCTTTTGAAGTATGTACGTTTTCCATTGATGGACAGTGAATATTTTACTGAAGTGGTTTCTGAGTCGGGATTCCTTCCTCAAGCAGATGTTCTTAAGTTGCTCAAACATTTTCTCAAGCCACAGGACTCGATAGTTGGTTACATCACGAAGAAAAGAAATTATAGACATTTTATTCACAGATTTGATGAACATGCAACAGGTTGGGGTTACAAACGAGACAAATCGGATGCAGTCATGTTTTCATCCTCAAAAGATGTTTTCATCCATGGAGTTACAGTTTATGGTTGCTGCCAAGGTGCAGGAAATTATGATGCAATGGTTGTAATCAAGGAGGCTCCAATTAATGCAGATAGGGCAATAAAGAAGGTGGAGTTATCAACTGATGCCAATGAAAAAGTTTACGAAATCTACTTTGACGCACCTGTTCTGATCGAGAAGAACAAACAGTATAACATAGTTCTCACTATGAAGGGACCAGCAAGCTACTACGGTGAAAAAGGAAAGCCAGAAATGGAATGTGAAGGTGTGAAATTCAAATTTGAGAAATCAAAATTCAGCGATAATACAACTAATGAAGGAAGAGGACAGTTGCCAGGCTTTATTTTCGAGATTATACCTGGACAAAACTAATCCTTTTTAATTATATATCAGAATAGATAATAAGGAGCATGTGACACATATTCATTCCAAAACAATAGTTTTCCCCTTTGTACAGAATTTAAAGCTAAAACTTCTCAAACCTTTGAAGCATACCTGACAAAATACAGCACTTTTGAAATTGCATGTATATACGTCAATATTTGACTTGGTTATCTAATACTAAAGGTTGATTTTTTTAATTTATTTAGTCTTAAACAAAGAATCTTAACAATTCATTCATAAGTTTCAGCTCATGTAGAATGCTTTTTCTTTTTCTTGTGTCATAATGCTTTTCATTTAGACAAGTGTTGTTCTACAACAGGAATCATGTGGTCTTGCAAGTCGCAAATTAGTGAAAGTTAGATGTAAATATGTCCACGTGTTGTGTACTTGAGCAGTCCAGGGTTTGCAACTGGATGTGGCTGTTGCCAGGTTTAGAGGTCATATGATGCTACACTGCTTGGTACCAAGGTACCGTATTTAGCACTCATAATATGTACCAAGTTGTGAATAACACTGACCCGTCTGCTGCCACATAATACACTGGTACAGCAGGGTTAATGTTATTTATTATGCTTATGACAGAATCGGAAAGAAAGTCTCCTGGCACAGATGGCTTTTAATGTTGCACAAATGATGCTGATCTGCCATTAAATATGGCCACCATTGCTAAAAATAAAAAACCCAGTAATGATTTTTTCTCAAAACCACTCAACAGAATTTGAGCAAGTTTGACAGAAAGTATCCTGGCATGAAGGTCTTTCAGATTTGTTCAGTGACGCCAATCTACCATTCAGTTTGTATTGGCGGATCTCGGTGTACATTGCAATTTGGATACACGTTATACCTGGAGAAATCAGTTGAATGTGCAAAAGTGCTCATCATATCTGCATGACCTACCAACGTTTACTTCTTATGGATTGAACAAAATTGTTCCAAAAAGGAAGAAATTATTAATATTTGGAACTGAAAATTTTAGTAGATTTTTCCATTGAGAATTCCCAGACAACATGCTCCTAAACCATGTAAATATTAATGCATATCAAAATGTGAAATCTTTAAAACTCCATCATAGTCTCCTTTTATTGCAAGTTTTCGTTTTATTGATCGCTTGCACCCATCTTTTGAAACTTCTAAAAGAGTGTATTTAGTTGATTTAAGTACATATTCTAACTGATTTTGTGAAGGTAATAAAACATGAGACTTTTTTTTTAGATCGCAAGGCTTTATATCACTGCTATCTTTTCAAATGGTATAAGGACGCGCTTATTCCATTGTAAAAGTAAATTCTTAATTTGTTTAATTTTTGTGGGATAGTTGATAACTGGAATATTTTCTACAATATTTGAAAACTCAAGCACCAAGAAAACAAATTCATGGCAATCATAATTAAGTTTATATTCAGAACAAAATTTGAATTTGCCGCCTGTTCTGCTTCAAAAACATATTGCTTTTGTTTTTTCCATATTAATACTAAGACCTGACAATTTAGAATATTCTTTAAAAAAAATCTAAAGGAGATTTCAAAGACTTTTTGGAACCATCATAAGTGAGTGTTCTATTGTCTATATGTTGAGAATTACCATAAATTGTACCACCAGCATGTTTTCTTCTTATAATCTTAATTTTTCTTATAATATGAACTAATATATCCTCATACAAAAAAAAAGATCTGATGGGGATAGGGTGTTTTATTGTTTGCATCTTTCAATATGAAGCCATTTAGAGACTTATCCATTAATACACGTAGATATATTTGATTTTGGTTTAATCCATTTTATAACTGATTCATAAAAATTTTAAAAAATTCCATTACTGTATCTATGTTCAACCATGCAGCAAAATTAAATGCTTGTTCGAAATAAATTAAAAGGAACAGACCAGGTATTTTATGTTTTCTGTTGTAAAACGTCAAATCATGTTCATTCCTAATATTCTCACCAATGTATTCTCAATAATTGTAGGGAGTATAGTTGTGATCATATTGGCTATACTAGCAGACGAAATTGTATACGATACATTTAGAAGTGAAGTAGCTCTCTAGTTTGAGATATATTGTTTACGCTTGTCACCTTTTGGGTGGAAAATAATTGTCCAGTTTTATATCCAAAATGTATTGCTTTCACCAAAAGGTTTAATTTTAAAATATCAGAACAATTGAGAAAAGTCTCTAGATCAACAGTTTCAACTTCGCGTTTTTAAAAATTAAAAAAAAATTACTATAGTAAAGTTTAACTTCTTCCAAAACTTTCTTCTTAAGTTTCTTTTTTCTATCCATTACTATGGACAAGTGAAGGCATCAGTTACTAATGAGGTTTCTGTTTTCAAGATTACAGAAGTATTTGGTTACTTTCTCTTGCTCTTCAATCCATTTTGACATTTTTCTTCTTCCTGATCTCTTCAATTTCTTTCCTCTTCCCATCAAATTTTGATAATTTGTTTGCATCATTTCATTCTTTTAATGACTTTATCTCTTTAAGCAGTTGATTTTCCTATACATCTTGAACTGTTTTCTTGAATAAGAAAATGATATGGTAATTCCTCTAATTTCTAACAAAATTATCTCCAAGAAAGTTGATTATTAATAATGAGTTTCAGACCAGCAAATAGAGACTTTAGTAGATTATCTGATTGTTCTACACAAATGTGCTGGTATTTTACATTTTGAATGGTTTCTGTTACTTTCTGGGTCTTTGAGAAGTAAAATATAAAAAATCCAATGAGTTTTTCATTTTGTTTAAATTTGTACCAAAGAATGAGCAGTCCTATATCCTGGTTCAATATTAACATTTTCAATTATTGTAAATAAATTGTTAGAGAAGAAAATTCAAGGCTTGCTTGTTTTATGTTGTTACTTTCCCTCCACGTGTATCTATGAATACCAATATTCAGCTCCAACCAAATATCTATTAGACTATACTCCATATAAATATATATATTTAAGTTTGAGACAGGCCATCTTAACTACTTAGAAGAATATGGTACTTTCCCGATGCCTTGCAGTTATCCTAATATATGGATATGTTGGATATGTTGTTGAAGTAGGAGCAGGAATAATTTAATACTAGTTGTGGGAGACCTTGTCATCAGTGTAAAAAGGAAATGTAACTCACTAGATGGAGTAATGGAATTGGACTGTCACTTAAAGGTCGTGTTCGGTGTATAAATATATGTCTTTGATGTTGTCTTTAAAATTTCTCTCAGACTCTGTTAAATAACCAACTTTTTCACATAGTTGGTACACTTTACATACAGTGTTTGCGGATTAATATGTTTGAAATGTCAACGCTTTAATGTATCACTTTATGTGAATCTGATTGGTCAAAATAAGCCCATGAAATTCTGGTGTACTATTGTCATTACTAATTAGCTGCAATCGTGGGAATTTCGTGCATTCTGGGACCTTTATTTACTATTACTATCAACAATATGGCGGTCGTCTTTCCAATCGGCAGCCCAATGGATATTGCGAAAAAACGGTTACGTATGTCGGAATATGACCAATTTTTACCCTACATAGAATTCTCCGAATGCCAAATTATACTAGAACATAAGTACATTGCTAGTACCCTGTGGTGTGGATCTTGCACCCCACACCAGGACAACAGAATTTTGCCAAGGCTCGCAAAAACTGGAAATTATTCAAATAGTTTCATAAATTTAATATTAAATCATTACCCATATGAGATTCTCTATATCTGTGTCCTTTTTATTTTCTCTTCTAGTGTAGTAAATGACCTATGCTCTGTAAGTGGAAGTTCTCCACTTTGAATATTTCGTGGTAGTCTCTAAACATGTTTATGCTTCTTTTCCTTGCTGGTCAGATGATTCATTCATGTTAGTTCTTTGCATCCCTGTTTCTTCCAGGATGTGTATTGGCTGTCTAACAGTAACTGTTGGTTCTGGCAGATGTGTACGTTGTGTTTCTTCTGCGTCTTTCACAGGCTTTGTTGTTTCTCGTGAGGCAGAAAACACCACGTTCACATGAAAGGTTAATAAATGTTTGTCATGACCTATATTTAAAAAAACTTGTTAACTTATTTCCTTACAAAACGAGACCCTCCATGTTGTTTTTGTATTGCATTGATTGGTATAAAGACCTTTCTTCCTTTATGAGTAATACATACATTTCTGGTACAGACCATCTTTTGGATAATGGGAAGCCGCGGTAGCTCAGTTGTTAGAGTGTCGGACTCGTAATCCAAATGTCGCGGGTTCGATACCCGCCCAGGCCAGCACGGGTAGGCTGCATCGGTGTATCCTTGGGAAAGGCACTTAGCTCTCATTTCCGTAGTATGATATACCCAATAATCTCTTAAAAGTGCCGTTGAAACCAACAAAACACAAAACAAAACAATCCCTTGGATACAGCACAAGTTTGACCATCTCTACCTTTAAATACATTTTTAGAATCTTTGTTGATAAATTCACACTGGTAATTCTTATAAATGCTAAAATATTGTATTATTTGATGAGCATTTAAAACTGTAAAACTGTAAGTCTAAATTGTTGAGTTTTAATGAGAAATTTGTAAAACATTCATTTAAATCTGGCTCAATATTTTGTACTGTTATGTATGATGTTTATATAATATTATAAATATTTTAGGAAATTATAAATGTTTCTTCACTTTAATATTTGCTTAAATCTTAATGTTATCAGGAAAAACATGTTTAACTAGTGTCCTTGAATTAGGTTGTTTTGATCAATATGTTTTCTCAATTTGAAGGTCAAGGTTGATTTTTGTTTACAAGTAAAAATTCCAGTAAGATGACTCATATTCTAGAACATTCTGTCATGTGACCAATCTTTATATATGCCATGTTTGATGGACATTTATTAAGTTTTGACATTACCATCAGTCTTGTAAAGAGCTATTACAGTTGTGAAAATTCATTCCAAATTCTAAGAGAGGAATTATTTTAAATATTCATTGGATTATAACAGTGCTCATAAACTTTGGATTTTGGATTTTTAATTGATGATTTTGGAATTTATGTGAACTTATTCAGAGATTTTGGAATAATTAATTTTGACATCAGCACATCAAGATTTCTAGTACATCAGGACTTTGGAGACCATTAGCACATCATAACATTCAAGGACACAGCCGTGAATTCGGAACATTCTATATTTAGGACTTGTGATTAGAACAATCATTCTTATTGGATTATTAGGATTTCAAAACACATTACTGTAAGTGACTTTTTGATTTTTCATTTTAATTATCTAGTAATAAATTGCTTGTTGATTTTTTACTTGATTTGTTGGTTTCACTTTCTTTCTGTTACATTTTTCTTAGACCATAGAGTCGTAACAGTACTGATCGAATGTAATCATAATCATCTCTCGTGTAATCTTCAAGTCTTTCATAGGTTTCAAAATCTTCATGAGGATACCACTTTCTGCCTTTTTGACACTATTTTAAAAAGACCAAAAACAACTATAAAATGAATTGGGCTTCACGGAAGAAAATAAATACAGTAGTTTTATTTCCCCTGAAATTGAAGAATACAAACAAACAAAAATAGTATGGCAAAAGGAACATACAAAGAGATTGCTAATAAAACTTTAATTGATGAGGAATTGGAAAAATATACAAAAACTAATTGAGAAACTCAGTGAAGTCTTGTAAAGTCAGCAAAAATGTCCAAGTCATTGTTAGAGTCTGTAACCCCAGCAGTAACATCAATAAGAAGTAAATTTCTATCCCTTACTGATTTAAATAACTTACAGAGCTAAAAGAAGATTACATGAGAACAAATAATATTAGATACGTCACTGGGTTTTTATAATTGAAGTTGATATTACCCGTACGAGTACAAAGGACTAGCTTGATAACATTCAAACACATTTAAAAGACCAACAAAGGAAAAACGAACGTAAAAAGTAATGCTAAATAATATGTACTGCGATTTAATCGATGCATCTGTACCTTTGACTAATAGGATGAAACTGGGTGGGATTAGGTCTATCGAAGACACTTAACACAATCACGTGAATGATATGTTTATTTATAATGCAATTTAATGACGATTGAATCTCTTACACCCAATCTCACACCATTTTTTCAACCTCTCATAAACTAAACTATGACAGGTGAAAACCCTACACTATTCATGTGCACAAAGTTCAACAACGGATATAACAAAATGGTATCTTTCCACGGTGGATACGATCAAAACATGGATTTTCAACAAATAATCACAAATGATATTGCTTTTCATGGATATGATCAATGCATGGGTTTTATCATCATACATGATTGATATTTAGATTTATCAAACGATATGATCAATGCATGGAATTATCAACAAATATTATCAGTATATGAAATTATCAACAAATATTATCAATGCATGGAATTATCAATAAATATGATCAATGTATAGAATTATCAACGGATATGATCAAAGTATGATCAACAAATATGATCGTGCATTAGATTGTCACACATATAATGATATTCACACACACACACACACACACATATATATATATATATATATATATATATATATATATATATATATATATATATATATATATATATATATATACATATATAAACATCAACATGTATAATGATTTTATCTCGTGGCATCCAGGCATTGATCAATAACATGTTTGATCCATAGCTCCCAATAAATGATTAAAGAATGACCTCGTGTGGTCCGCACATCCTAGTTGGCTGAAAGATCCCTCAAGAACATCCCTACCACGGAATCAACCAGGATCGTCCCTCGAACCAACATCACCATTGATCGGAGTATCCGGGTTACACAATTCCACGGAGTTCGAAGACACCCGTAACAGCTAAAAATACAACTAATATCCGACACATGTATAAGTGCGAATGCAGTGATATACATTACGCGTGTGTACACATGAACTGGAAACTATTTTGAATTGTCCGCGTAGTTTCCTGAGACTTCCAGATTCGGAATCCATACTTTCCGTTAGTTTACTGACAGTTTGGAATTATAAAAATTCAGTTAACTGAAACTGATTAGAAACCCCTCTGAAACTACTAGTTTTTATGAAATTTCATAGTACCAGATTCTTCAGGTTTCCGTGTGGTTTCAAATACTTAAGGAAACTGATGTTGATGTTTGTGGTAAGTTTGAGCGTTTTTAGAACCAATTAGTTTCCGTGTAATTTCCACTGCATCTGAACATGACATTTCCAACAGTTTCAGTTTTATCTGAAGGTTAAAGTAGTTTCCGTCTGGTTTCAGGGAAATGAAAAAACTAGATTGGTGTGATGATCCAAATGAAGGAAAAAAGAAGTTTCTTGATAGTTTCAGCAATAACAGAAACCACCACAGTAGTGTTTGTTTAGTTTCCGTTACATGAAATAGAGGATATAAAAAAGGTAATTTCTTTGATAACAATACAAAAATATAAGTAAACTGGATAAGAATAGGAAAGCTGAGGTTTTCCGGGGATCGGAAACTGTGCAGAAACAATGCGGAAACTGTGCAAACATGGTTTCAGTTAGCCAAGTTTCGAAGCAACACATGAATTTGTCAATCAGGAACAAGTACTTAGTTTCTGTGTAATTTCTGGAGGTATACATATACAGAAACCATATATACATTGTACATATATATGCTTTTTATTATTCCCCGTGCATAGATAGTACTGGGTCGGAAAATCATCCCACTGACTACGTTACAGTTCGTCCTAAGTGTGAATTTTTTTAAAAGGGAACAATAGTTAACACTCGTACATAGCATTATTGGCTATATATATGGATGGAGAAAAAAAACGAAAGGAGACAAATGTCAAATCTTGGCAGTTGAAAAGTGTCTGAAGTCACTTAAGGAGAGGGGGGGGGGGCGAGAGAGAAAAAAACATATTCAGTGTAATTATTTTGTACACACAACACATATACGTGCACACACACACAGACACACACACACACATATATATATATATATATATATATATATATATATATATACACACTCGTGCATACACATAAAGATATACAAACATACACATGCGCATACACATACATATATATGCACGTACACATATATAGAGTGTTACCGTTAGATTCAACAGTCACTTGTTATTGAAAAATAGTTTTATACAGTAAATATTGTGTTCGCTCATTTGATAATATTTGCATTCTGTTTTATCATTTTATGAGATAATTTCTTATACTAGCAATCTCCTAAAAAGAAAATTAGGAAACAAATAGTTCCATAATCTAGAGTATTAACACGCTAAAACTGCTCGACTTAATATATGTGTATACACAACTATTATAAAGGGAACATGTTTTTGTTTTCTTGGTTCTTTCTAATACACTAAACAAAAGTTTTTACTATATCGAGGCCATACATAAATCAATGTACACATGCTTAATTTTATTTGTAGACATATTTGAGCTGTTTCTAAATTGTAATTACGATTTGTAAACATATTTGTATAATTGCGTATTGTCATAAAACCTTTCTCATCTACAATTGATATATGTGGAATATTTTTCTAACATGTTGTAAAACCGTATTTCTTTTTTGTTTGTTTTAAAGAGTCATGCTTGTTGCATCATTGTTAAATCTACATTTATAGATATATGATTTCAGCTGCAACAAAAGTAGATTGGTCATTTGTATCTCTTTTGTTTTGGTCTATTATACCGAAAATAAATTCTCTTTTGGAAACCTGAAAATAATGTAGATGATTACCCTTGCTCCTTAGCCACCCTATAAAACTAGTAAGTATTGACTTATTTCTGGAACAATTCCATAAAAGATGAGATAAAGTCTCTAAGGAGTCGCTACATAAAGGGCACATGTTTGCAGGGAATTTTCCAATTGTGTACAGAAATATATTTGTTGGTAAAATTATATGCATTATTTTAGTTCGAATCCATCTCAGTCTAGGACACATTGTTAATTTAAAAGGCAAGAAAAAGTATTCATTCCAAACACTCGCATTTATAAATTCATATTCTTCATTCCATTTCAATACTGATGTTGGTCTAGAAGTATCAGTATTTAATGTAACCTTTTACAAGCCTTTTTTCCCCTTAATGAACAACATTACAGGTTTACGTAAAAAAGGACATATATATTGGAATTGAGGTTTATATTAAGTTTGTTAAAAACAGATGTGATGGCTCTGAGCATGCCTTGAAATTTTAAGATTACATGCATTCCAAATTTATCACAGAAACTGTCTATATTAATCCATGAACCGTCTTCATTGACAATGTCGTTTACATACAAATTTCCTTTGTCACTCGTGCATTTACAAAGCACTTGAATCCCCAACTTTAATATTACGGTTCATCCATATCGGTGTTTTAAGAAAATCTTCTGTGTCCTCGACAGTAAATTTATCATGCAATTCAATATATGATGTAAAGGCATCTGTCTAAAATGCATGCAAATTATTTCTCACTTTTTTCATAAAATATGTGCCAAAAATGAAACACATTTATATATTTGGCGTGGAAATTTTTAAAATCTCATTCCATCTAGGTTCAGAGGTAATAAATCTTCTCTCGCAAGTTAGTTTCAAAGAACGCACAAACATGTTTATAACTATCATTTTCAAACCACCTTCAAAATACTCTTTACTTTATGAAAAATGTAATATCTATATATGTAAAATAAGATGCATTCGAATCTAAATGGTATCCTTGACAGCAGGTTCTACCACTTCCAGTTGTACTTCCTATCCATAAACATTTAGTTTTGTCAATATTTATACTGAAACCTGAAAATTTAGAATATTGGTAAACAAGAACTAGCGCTAACTAAAGCGACCTCGCAGAGTCATCGAGGGTGAGTGCAGAGTCTTCTGTATCCTGTGAAATAAGATATTCTGTGTCACTGATTTTAATTCCTTTATTATTTTGATTTTCCCGAATCACATCTAATATCATTGCACATAAAAGAAAAATGTATGGGGATAGGGGATCACCTTGTCTACATCCTCCCTTGATTTCAAACCACGATGAAGATTGTCCAATCACAATGACAGAAGATTTAATATTTGTGTAAAAGAACTTGATCCAGCGTTTAAAAAATTTCGACAAAATAAAAACTTCGTCAATAAAAGGCCACGCAACACAATCAATGCTTTCTCAAAATCAGTTAAAAGAAGTGCAGCCAAATTACATTTTTTCGAAGTGTTATCATCTTGGTCTTGGACACTGATTGCGAGATAAAATGGATTTATACCCTGGAGATAAAGATCAGGTACTGATATGATCATACTAAACAGGGCCAAAATCTGATATTGATGCCCTCGACCAATTGCAAGCATCACCTTCAAACATTTATTTAAAGTCCAAAATACAACAATACTACAATAATGTTAGGAGGAGACTTCAGCCTATGTAACATTGACCGTGATATCTGTCGTGTTATCCTTGGCGTCAGAGATAACTCCCATTGTGATCGTTTAATAGATATAGTGACAAAATTTACTCTTGATCAGGTGAACAGATCACCTACCAGACAAGTTCGTATACTTGATCTCATGATTAAATCGCATCTAGGTCTTGTAGACAAGTACTTCATCTGTCCTCTTATCGGAATGAGCGATCCTGATATACTGGCTACAAACAAGCTACTTAGACCAATTCAAGCCAATAAGCCAAAAAGGGCTGTTTTTAACTAAGTGGGATAAAATCAGGAGTTACCTGTCAGCTTTCAGGGACAAATATCTAGCATCTAATCCTCAGAATAAATCAGTAGAAGACATCTGAAATAGTTTTAAAGGTGTCATCTACGAATGTGAAAACATATCCCAAAGAAGAAAATCAAGAGTAAGCCAGATATACTTCGAGACCACCATTGATTAAGCAGCTAATAAAGAAGAAAAGACTTTACAAAAGGAATAAGAAGGACAACTCCGAGCAAAACAGGAAAACAAATCAAGATCTTTGCCGCATAGCAAGGAATAAATAACACCCAGCCTACAACAGCTATCCAAATAATCTGCTGGATCCAGAATAAGATACTAATCAAACAAATGTTTGGAAATATATAGAATCTATAAAACAAGATATCGTGAGCGTAGGAACTTTAAAATCAAATTGCAGATTTAGAAACTGCACAGAAAAAAACAAATATGTTGAATAAACAATTAACATCTGCTTTTACTATGGAGGATACATATAATATCTCAAGTAAAGGTGACTCCTAATATGAACCTCTGCCAAAGATCCATATTTCAAGCAAAGGTGTTGAAAGGTATATTAAAAGATTAAATCCCCAAAAAGCAAATGGTCCAGATAAGATGTCAATATTAGTCCTGAAAATATAAAGCCCAACAGTCTTTGCATCCATTTACCAGAAGCCTCATTAGATTTGCCATTCGACTGGAAAAAAAATGCTAACATTGTGTCTATCTTCAAGAAAGCAAATTATTACGTTGTATCATTAACTGCTGTTGCATCAATATTGCTGGAAGAGATCATAGTTTTCCATAGAATGGACCACCTGGACAGTCAGTACATGGAATCAGAGCCAAAATGTTCCGTGAAACACAGCTTCTCGTGACAACTGATGACATTGCCAGAAACTTGGACAATTGCACTAAAATCGATATAGCAATATTACATTTTCCCAAAACCTCTGACGAATTACAACACCAGAGATTGTCGCACGATCTATTATATTATGGAGTCACAGGAGACAGCCAAAGGTAGATTGATTCATTACTACTAGACCGAAGGTAACATCGTACTAAATCGTGCCGCATCAACAACCGCATCCGTATCATCTGGCATTCCCCAAGAGCCAGTACTTGGTCCAACTCTGTTTGTGATCTATATAAATGACATTGCTGACAACCTACATACAACTATTAGAATATTCGTTGATGACTGCGTAGTGTACCAACAAATCACACGTAAACTACAATGATCACCTGCTCCTACAAAAAGATCTCGACACATTGGTTAAATGGAGTCACACATTGTAGATACAATTTAACATCAAGAAATGCATGTCTCAAGTAAAACATCCAAGCAGCAGTTAATCTACACCACAGAAGACCAAGTTCTTGATATTTTGCAGCACCATCCCTACACTGAAGTAGAACTGAGTGACAACTTGAAGTCCAAACTGCATATCGGTAACGTCACCATCAAAATTTCCAGTGTGCTGTGATTCGGTAAACATAATTTAAGGAATTGTCAATTCAAAATAAAAGCGAGGGCCCACTTCATCTTAATAAAACTGAAGCTGTAATATACATCCACCATCTGAAACCTCAAGACCCAGACTAAGCAAGTACAATAGATTCCGATGAATGCAGTCCGTTTTGTATTAAATAAACCATACAACATGTACCATCCTGATAGTGTTTCCGCCATGCCATGCAATCGTTAATTTGCAATAACAGCGCATCTGTTATACAAATAGTCATTAGTAATATGGTAGCAGTACCATATGCGTACCACCTTACCCCGTCATCAGTAAGATATACAAGATATGGCCACTCACAGAAGTGAAGCAAGGTCAACGTTTAATAGCGTTCATTTTTTCCTCTGACAGTTACTTGCTGGAATTAACTGTCAGAATGTGCAGCGCCAGCTCCCATCCTGAATGCCTTCAAATCTGCATTCCAGCATATGCCACTTAGATAGATGACATTATAACATTACTTGTACAGTGTATGTACCTGTTTCACGGACATGGTTGTCTAGGATTAAAATTGTCAATGTGTGTGTGTGTGTGTGTGTGTGTGTGTGTGTGTGTGTGAGAGAGAGAGAGAGAGAGAGAGAGAGAGAGAGAGAGAGAGAGAGAGAAAGAGAGAATTATGTAAAAAAAATTACTTAAAATACAGTTTGAGATTCTCTAATTTCCTGTATATATTTTTTCCCACGGAAAAAAATCAAATAATTGTCATAAAATTTTCCAAGACAGCTGTATCAGTTTCAATTTAACCTTGTGCCTTAAGATTTTTCTGACGATATATTTTGCTCAAAATAATTATTATTTCAACTACGATTAATAATCCACCTCATTTAGTTTCCAATTTCATCAGTCAGTCTTATAATTAAAAGGAATACACAGAAAAAAGGACGAACAAAAAGAGGCAGATGTAGATAAGTGGGTAAGTTAAAGAGTGGACGTAAGAATGAATGAATGAACAAACAAACGAACGATCAATAACTGAATGTACGAATTGAGAGACAAACAGGAGAAATACGAAATGTATGAATTTACCCACGATTGAAAATAAACAAAAGGAAAATAAATGACCAATGTCAAGAGTGTAAGATTATAAGATGAAATAGAAAACTTACTTTATTCACTAAATGAAACTTCTGTTCCCAAATGGACATTTTAATTTTAGTGAAAACAGGAAAGGAAAGATTGGTGCAAGGTGTCAAGTAAGAGAATGAAACCTATGACGTTCTCACGTTACCCGAAGGACCCTGGGCATGCGCACACACAATGTGAAAGTCCTCTATTAACCAGTAGTTGTTGGCTCATACCCACCTGTGCTGTAGTAACCTACAATGTTTAGTCTTCATTAGGCACCGACTATTTTAATTTGGGGGGGGGGGGGCAAAGTTCTGGGATTTTTGTTAGAAAAAAATTTTGAAAAACAATATTCTTGCTCTGATTTGTAGATATATATAAAAAAAATAATTATATCCATTATACGAGATCTTAAAAAAATATCTTCATTTAAAAGAAAACAAATATGTCCTGGTTAAGAAGAAAATACCATCCCCGCCCCCCCCCCCCCCCCGAAAAAAGGAAAACATGAAATGGTCGGTCCTTTACATCTCACATACATCTCAACTGTTCACCTGTCGTAAAAGCTACACGCATGTTTATTGAAGTTTCTTCTGTTTTCACACATTCCTGAGATACTGTTTGACTGAGACGGCAAAAGTAAATTTCGTGTCTTTATAACTTGACTTGTACCATTCATATGTTCTTGTTTTTAGTTATACTAGTCATAGACCAGAATAGCTTATGCGTTGGCCTGTTGTTTGTTAGCACAATTTTGTTATCGCTAATCCTCCTAAACCACTTGGAGGATTGCCATAAAACTTTAATACACATTCATCCAAAACTTGACTTGGTTCTAAATAAAATGATGCCCGTCGGACATCCAATATGGCCGCCACTGTGCGTCATCGAGGTTCTTTAAAATGATGCAGGCCCAGTCCAAACAGCAACCCCAATTTAAACCTTCCCCTCGCCAGTCGGTTGCTAGACGGGTCGCTGGAAAGGTCCAGGAAGGAAGTTTGCGGGCCTTTAAGGAGGGAAGGGGCTAGGGACTCGCTTCCTCTCCTGTGGGGCAACACTTTCCCAACAATTCATTTAGGTACTCGATTCAGAGGTCTGGTCGAGCATACTGGACGATGGGTGGGTCCTCGCTATTATAAACAGAGGATACCGGCTTCAGTTCCGGGAACATCCTCCTCTGGCAAGGACCCCCATGCTGTTCCACCAGTCAAATCTGGTGCGGTTATCCAGTAAAAGGGGGAAAGTTTCGGCTGATTATCGACCTTTCCGCCTTAAACAAGTTTCTTCAAACGGAACCTATCAAGATTGAGACCACAGCTTCAATTAGAAATGCCACAAGACTCAGCGACTGGGCGGTCTCCATCGACCTCCAGGATGCGTAGTTTCACGTTTCGCTGATGGTCCACAATGACCCTGCTTGGCCTTATACCAAACCTAGAGAAACCGGAGCTAGTTCGATCTCAGGATTTTGTTACGTGGGGATGAATTTCCTCACGAACAGGGGATTAGTTCGTGTCCCGCCGAACATAATTATGGCCCTTTTAAATGCGCCTAGAACCAATACTTAGTTTTCGGTTCGCCTATATCTATCTCTTCTGAGGACCTTGAACTCTTCGGCGGACCTCGTTCCCCTAGGATGACTACATTTAGGTCCCCTCCAGTTTCTCCTTCTGGCGAACTCGAAACCGCACAGGGATCCCCTGAGAGCTCAGATTTCTCTAGAATCTGAATTTCACTACCGCTTGACTTGGTGGGCAAATCAGGACCGGTTTCTGACAGGTGTCTCCATGCACGTCCCCGAACCCCACTCTTATCTGTTCACCAACTCGTCAGAGTCGGGGTGCGGCACTCACTTGGAGCCGGAAGGGCTTGTTCTTTAGGGTTCGTAGTCCCGGGAAGAATCTACCCTACACATAAACAATTTGGAAATGAGATCGATAATTTTAGCCCTACAGGGGTGCGTCAACCAAGTTAGGGCCCCTTTGTGATGGTTTCCGCAGACAATACGTCGGTGGTAGCGAACCTCATGCGACAAAGAGACACACATGCCTCTCTTTTTTGCGTCGAGGTTTGGAACCAACTTCGCTGAGCAACCTTGGAACGGATTACCCTCGAAGTTCGTCACATTCCTGGCAAGAAGAATATTTTGGCGGATTCTGTCCAGTAGAGGCAAAGTAGTCCGCACGGAATGGTATCTGCATCAATCTGTAGCAGAGTCAATGTTCAGACTATAGTGGAGATTCTTGGTGGACTTGTTTGCGACAAGGCTAAACAACAAGCTCCCGTTTTACGTTTTCCCAGTCCCAGACCAGAGGGTCTGGGCAGTGGACGCCTTCGGCCTGAAGTGGGATCGTCTGTTCACTTACACCTTTCCATCCTTCAGGTTGATTCCGCAAGTGCTCCACATAGTCAGAATCTCTACCTCTCAGATCATTTTGATAGCCCCTCTGTGACTCGACTTTAGTAAACTCTAACCGATCGTGTAACATGACATATCGCGCGCTCCTTCCCCTCCCCCTGATAAAAATCCTTGAATTTCCTGCCCACCCGCCCCTTCCGTTTCTATAGATTTAAATCTGTGCGTAGGTGGGGTGTGATTTTTCAAACTCTTCTTCTCCCGCATTCCCACTGTTCTTATGAGCGCCACCTGCGTAGAATTTTATGCGTCCTTACGAAGCCTATAACGCGTGTAATTCAAATATCCAAATAAATAAGCTAAATTTGTATCAAAATAACTTTTTTAACCGTTGCGTGAAAAAATAACTTCCGACCAGTTTGGTTGGTCACCTACAAAACCATCTTTTAATATTCTTGTATTGTTTCATAATCTACTGGGCTATAATATATGTTTCTTGGACATTCTCCGCTACAGCTCTAAACTGATGACGGGATATAAGTGCATAATTACCAATTTCGGGGGTGGATGGGGGTTGTGGTCGTTAGAAGCCGCCTCCACCCCCACCCCCACCCCAAAATAAATTAGCGCGAAACAACCGGAACGTTCCCTAGAGTACATTTTCTTTACACTTAGATGGTTAAAGTTATGCCCTGGAAACGCTTATAATGCGGGAGTTTCACACCTCGACCCGCACCTGGGGTTCCTTCACATAGACCCTGCGCCTACTTGTTTACGCATCCCCCCACCCCCAACGATATTTCTGGATCCGCCACTGATTTAGGTATCATCCATGTCCTATTAATACACGAATAGTTTTCACAGAACAAGATATTACAAAAGAAATGAATCGTGCAGCAATAATAATAATAATAATAATAATAATAATAATAATAATAATAAAGATACATTAACAATCGTACAAAGAAATTATGGTGGAACTAGATAGAATTAAAGTATTTTGATTAATACGATGCTAATGATGAGAAGTTGCTGATGGTGTCGTAGATCACGATTAAAATCTATTTAATAGTTACATTCAGTTTTTTAGAAGTACAATCATTCCCTCTCCAAGGTATGATCCTAAATTTGTTGTATATATGTATGCATGTATGTATGTATGCAAAATCTCAATACAAACTCATTCTTTTTCTGTGTTATGGTAGTAGACTTCTTACTTTCAAATACAGAGAGAGAGAGAGAGAGAGAGAGAGAGAGAGAGAGAGAGAGAGAGAGAGAGAGAGAGAAAGAGAGAGAGAGGAAAACGCGGGAGAGAGAGGCGCGGCAGGTGTTGAATCGGGGTCACTTTGCACAAGGAGGGGTCGAGGTAATAATTTTATCTTGCTTGCAAATTGCCTGGAGGGGGTGGTGTTTGACATTGTCCCGGGAGCATATTGGCTTAGTCCCCATAAGACCGAATTCTAGAAGGACCATGCTATTCTTTGTGTGGCACTCTGTCAACTTATTTTAGAATTGATAAAAGAACATGTTTAACTTTTGCATACCTCCCCCCCCCCCAATAAAGAATAAAGTACAAAAATAGACAAAAATTAAATAAACCAAAACAACCTAAGAGCTGTGCCCACCCCCACCCCCGACGATCTATCAGTATATCAACGGGCGAACCCCCATGATTCCATAGCCCCAACCAGAGTCAACACCCAAGACCAGGTATTCTACACGTAGCAAAGGAGGTATATGATGTTGTTATATAGTTCAATTGGAACTATTAAAAGTAAGTTATGAGAGAGAGAGAGAGAGAGAGAGAGAGAGAGAGAGAGAGAGAGAGAGAGAGAGAGAGAGAGAGAGAGAGAGAGTATTGGACTGATTAAAATTCAAGTATGAAGTGAACTGAGTCATAATTAATTAACATATACTAGTATTAAAAATATGAATAAAAAAATGTTCTACTTCTTGACCCCATAGCCCCATCCAGGGACATAGCTACAGGGGAAAACATCAGTATAAGGAGAAAGGGAAGTTTGGGATGATATATTATTCCAAATTTGAAGTTAATTGTATAAGAAGCTCATAAAAATGCGAGAACAGACTAACTACACCATCGAAATAAAACACGAATTAAGCCCTCTACTATCGAAAGTTCTGTCTTGGGTGAGTATTGTGAATCTCGGAAAAAATGTAAAAACAAAAATTAAATAAATAAATAAAAATAAAATATAAAAGGAAAATATAAAAATACTCGGACCTTTATTCTTTATTGTTTGTATCAATTTCATTTTTTATTTGATTAAATATGGTTCTTTATCTAACTATGCTGATGACAACACTTTGTCCTTGTCCTCACCGGACTTTGACACTCTGATTGACACACTTGAAACAACAGTCCAACATTCTGATTGACTGGTTCACTGCGAACAAAATGCAAACCAACACTGAAAAGTTTCATGCATTAGCTGAGATTTAAAAAAAAAATAATTAACAAATGTTTTTTTTCAGTATGAAGCCTTGTAAGGGTGCAAATTTCTGTCGATGAATTTCTGTAGAGCACATTAGTTTGGCAGATAACAATTAATCAGATTTACGAGGAAAGGTACCGTATTAAATCGCTAGACTGCGATGGTTTTAATGTCCCTGTTTGGGGCGAGATTGATTCTTAAGCATTCATTGTATAAAGGTCGGACAGAAGGTAAGTTTGGGGTCTTGGTATCGAAACTTTCAAAGTTGAGAGGATGCAGAGACTATTTGTAAAGCCAGTTGAAGTAGTGTCATCTTTTGAAATTTTCAAGAATCGGTTATTTAAATAGCGCGCGAAACATAGAGGGTTATGCTAACTACGAAGAGCGTGTATTTATAAAAGGCGGTAGATATGTTTAATCCAAATTGGCTACGCTAAATAAGGGGTGTGTTTCCCAGACGAAAATTTCATGATTTAACTATTCCACATCGAAAAATGTAATCAGTACAAGTTCGTGCGAAAGGCCGGAAGATCTTTACTCCGAGCAGAATAAGGTGATATTCTCTCGTATAAACAATTGTTCAAGGGACAGGTGTCTGGAAGTTGAGGGACACAATTCTGGCGGTAGAAGCGAGTGAGTCTTGAAAGCACAAGGTATTTGCATCAATCTCATGTAATTCGTTGATATCAATATAATCATTTGTTTGAATTTATTTGTTTAAATTCGTACATCAGTTTTCTTGATATGAGTATAACTATTTGTTTTAGTTCATTTGTCTGAATTCGTAAAATAATCTTCTTTATATGAGTTTGAAGAATTGCTTGAATTTGTCGTCTTGATGGTAATAGGAAACATGTATTCTAAGAATTTCATGCGTTACTTTATTTGATACAAGTTGTGAGAATCTGTGTGAATTTACCTGTCTTAGATAATTTCATGTATGCTAAAGAGTTGAGTGAGTATTCACTGCCACTAATGTAGTTAAGCCATGAAGTGAATTTCATTGATTCGTTTGTATAATTAGGACGTGAACTGAAACTGTTATGTCTCGTGTGTTGTTAGAGTGAGTTAGAGATGAAATAGCCGTTAGAAAGTACATTAATCTTCTGAAACTAGGTTTGTTTATCTTTTGTCAGGTTTGGCCTGACCAGATGGCCTTTGGTATATGTTTGAATTCCGATAGGACGATATCTGACGTAACGAGAGTGGGATAATGTTCTACTCCCCAGAAGGAAATCTGACCGGATATTTAGGTAGCTTGCTGTTTATTTTAAAGGGGAACATAGCTCCACCTACCTATCCACCTATCTATCCACCTATCCACCTACCTACCTACCTACAAACCCAACCATCGATGCACGTATAAGTATCAACGTAGAGGGTAGAGAGAAGAGGCATCCCACACAAAGTTTGAGGACCGAAAGAGACTGGATGAGAGAGAGAGAGAGAGAGAGAGAGAGAGAGAGAGAGAGAGAGAGAGAGAGAGAGAGAGAGAGAGAGAGAGAGAGAGAGAGAGGGAGAGAGAGAGAGAGAGAGAGAGAAAGAAAGAAGCAAAAAGGGAGTACATCAACCTTGACCTGTCAGCAACGAGGAATTGGGAGTGACCAGCAATAACAAGGTTATGCATGCATGCTGACCAGTTGATTCGATTGTTCACTCGATACCATGATGAACGAAGTCTATCGATTTAAACAGATCGGCTACTTGCATAATTATATTTGTGTTGAAATTCGGTAATTGATTTCTAAAAGAAGTGTATCTTTCTAATGTTATGTATTATTTCAATTTGTGTTATGTAATTGATTAAATTGTTATGTTTCATGTACGGGGCTCGTGTTATTCTGTTCTATATATCTGCTCAGATCTCTATGTATCCCATCTATAAAATTTCATATTTTATTTTATTATTTACTCGATCGAGCAATAACACCGACGTCGATCATCCTCTAGTACACCTGTTACGAGAGGTGCGTAACAAGACTGTACTTAACATAAGCAATGCTGTCATAAATTGTGAAGAAATTGTCAGACTGCAAGAATTGACTTCGACTATCAACTGCAATTCGATTCACATGTACAAAAATCTTTGTAGGAAAGCTTCAAGGCAACTATCTGCCTTGAAACGTATTGGTCAAAAGTTAACTAAACTCAACAAACTGACAATTTTACATACTTTTATCCTTTCCAATCTCAACTTCTGTCCCTTAGCCTTGCATTTCTGTGGTGACACGAACACTTCAAAACTTGAAAAAGTACAAGAACGTTGAGATTACTTATGATGATTACACAAGCAGTTGTTATAAACTGTTACTTAAGGCAAAAATGCCAACCCTGAAAGTGTGCAGACTCAGGGCTATGGCTCTAGAGACTTTTAAAATTCTGAATAAGTGTGTTCCCAGTGTTTGGATGATTTGATATATTTTAAACACAATAAATATAATTACAGATATTGAAATATTTTAGATGTGCCAAGAATTAAAACCTCAACATATGGCAAACAAGCTTTTAGATACGTAGCTGCCATTCTGTGGAATGAGTTACCTAATAACTTATAGAGACCAATCAAATTTTAATTAATTTAGTTCATTAATTTTATCCTGGAATGGTAAAGACCGTAAATGTAATATCTGCAAATAATACCCCAAACCCTCCTGTCACGATGACAACAACTAATATCTGTGTTACTGTTTTGTTTAACTGTCTTTGTCTTATGTACTATCAAGTGCTCTACTTTGAGCTCCTTTCTTTTCAAGTAACGCTTAATCTGCAACTCAGCATGCATTTAGTCCTAAATTGGTGCTTTAATTAGATGTAAATTTCGAATTTAGCCTATAATTGAAGTTACCTAGACTTTTGTGTGTGTGTGTGTGTGTGTGTGTGTGTGTAGGTCCGCCGACAGAAATTCAGGGCCTCTGTGCAGAGCAGTCTTGGGCCACAAAACTAGTTAAATTTTTTGTACATAAAAACCTGTGTACAGTTTTGCATATAAAACCTGTAGTAATCTACCATAACTTTGACTCTTGCAAGGAACAAATTTTAATATTTACTGCAAAGATTAATGCATTTTTTATAACTGAGTTGACAGTGGGACCTTAGAAATCGTTGAGCTCCTGTGCAATTCCCCCGCCCCCCCCCCCTTTTTCTTCTAGGCGGGCCTGAATCTGTGTATATATATATATATAATCCTTAATGTCATAACATGTGGGGTTTTTAGTTACCTAAATAGTGAATTCCTAAATTCACTTTTAATTACTGCCTTTATAAAATGCTTTGCATACTTAAGTTACGCGCTTTGTGTTTTGCCCAGTTGTATCTTTGCTGTGTTGGTATGTCTTGCAAATCATTTTTGATTTAATGTCTTTATTATTTATTTTTTATTTATTTTTATTTTTTTAATTTTTTTTTTTTTGTCATGTCGATAAAAAGCTAATTACGGATTATAATGAATTGTTGTTTTAAATCATGCCAACAATAAATAAATCTTATTTTATCTTAGATGCGGCTTGTCCGCATAGGCTTCAACGCCGTAAATACATGCTATTTTTAGAAACATATCGGGTTTTTCCTTCGATTTCAAATCCTATTTAAAGCAGAGTATGTATTCTGACCGCGAAGAATCCACGACGAACAGCACTTGCCCAGCTAAGAAGAGGTAAGGTACATAAACATGGAATCATTTTGATGACTTTTACAAAAGCAAGTCAACTCTTGCACTCTAAATGCTTTGACTTGCATGTTTAACACAACAAATTCGAGTATGGATCAATATATTGTATCTATAAACACGATCGGTGTTGTTTTAGACCGTAACTGCCGAGGTTTTAGGGGTTACATTTATGATTTCACGGTTACATCTGCGTAGCTTAGTAGCCGTCAGTTTGTATGGTCGCTATAAATAATTTCAATGTTAAGTAATCATATTTTGTTTTTTGTTATTTGATATATATATATATATATATATATATATATATATATATATATATATATATATATATATATATATATACCCATATTTAGGAACACGTGTCCAGAATGCTCACTCAAACTAGCAGCAGACGCCGCAGCTAGAGGGCGCTGGCGAACAAGATTTTCTCAAAATAAAGCCTAATATACACCTGGTACTTTCTCCGCTTTCATTAAGGCCGACATTATTACATTCTAATGTATTCAGAGTTTAAACGTCAACTCTCCATATTTGCCGGATATGACATTGTGAATTTTCCACAACATATGAGGCGGAAATAAGCAAAAGAATTTTTCAGAACCTAGAAAAACTACCAAAATGAACATATACGCTAACCTAAGCCTACTTTTTAAATACTTTGGAGTTCTTTTTACGAGAATAATAGTAAAATGTGTGCGAATATTTACGTAAAATCCCCGAATTATGTCTTATTTTAAAGCTCACCGATGACAGCAAGAACCGTAACTCTTACCGGCACGTGACTACGTAAAAAATTTAAACGATAACAAGAGTACGACATAAATTGGGTTTTTAAAAAAAACACACGAAAACGTCATTTTATGAAAAAGCAGACGTTTATACCAAGGAGTCAGATTATATAAACCTACTGTAAATCATTATACTAAATTTATTACAAAAGTTTAGTAAAACTTTTTAGTGTGTAATGTAATTTCGAGGTTAGACTCTACATGTTATTGCTGTCAGATCGTCTACTTTAGGTAAGATTCTTATCAAGAGAGACTAGTGTTCATATTAAAATTTTCATATTTATTATAGACGAAAAAGTGGTAAAAGTTGAACCGTTGTGCAGAATTTGGAAGAAAAGAAAACCATGTCATTTTTTGTGAATATCGATATGAATATTGTCACAATGAAGAATAGAAAATCGATCTATAGCGTTTCTCTATTTGACAAACATAATCATAAATATTTCTTGAGAACTAACTCAGTACCAGTTCCTTCTTTCTCTGATTTCACATTTTAACACTTGTCTCTACTTCATGAAGTGTGTAATATTGCTCAAATTGTTTTTTGGTCATCAAATTTATTTTAAAGATATGAAAATTGACCAAAAATGTCTTGTCATAACTAAATTTGAAACTGGCAGTTTACCAGATTGTGATTTCAGATCAATGTATATATGTATTGTCCAACCACCCAATGTTGTTCGGTTCTTTTAATCGTGCGCCATGTTTCTCGCTTTTATTTAGAGATAATGACATCATCCGTGTCACCAGCATTCTTGAAGAGTGACCGGAATGAATTAAAAAGTAAAATCAGACAAATTGAGATTGAAACCGGTAATTTCATGTAATTTAAAAAAATCATAATGAAAATCTATATTTTCACTTATGCCTTTTTTTTGTCACACATTTTGGTCTTGAATTTTCTATTATATACTAAAGATAGCACCGCCGATCACATGTTGGCTTTGTTTACATATTTTGACAGGATAACCCACTTTGGGAATTTCTACAACTGGATAGCCAATGTAAATATTTTGTTTTAATCATGTGGAGTTCTTATACAACGTAAGAATAATTTACACAAACTGTATATTCACTACAGACTTTTTTGTTTCAGTATTATTTCATAATAAACATATATTCTACATCAAAAGACATTGAATCTATTATAATAAAATGTGTATCCATTCACCAGTGTTTATCTCCCGCTGTCTCCCAGTCTGTTTGTCTTGCTCTGTCTTTCTCTCTCAGTCTATCGAGTTATGTATTTATATGGTAAAGAACAAGCAAGCAGTAATGTAAGTGCACAAACTGCATATAAAATTAACGGCATTTTTTTTTTTATATTTAAATTTTGTTTAATTTCAAAAACATGGAGACGCTATGAACTAATAGTATCCATACCTTGACCTAACTGGCACATTCTGGTCATATGCCACATGACTTTTTAGTTTGCATCACGACCCATGGACGCCACTTCCAGAAATAAGCAAAATGACACACGTTTTAGAAAAACGGTAATTATGAACTGATGTATATGAATGCCAAAAAACTTTTCATGCTGATTAAATGAAGTAGATATAGTTGAACACTTTTTATGGTATGTTTGAATAGATTATCACAATATTATAACGAACGCGTTAAAATTCACGTTAAGTGAATGAAAAGTGGTTGCTCAAGGCTACAAGAACACTGTAATGTACACTGTATAGATACTATTGGTTTTAAGAGTAACATATAACCTCAAATTGTGTATGAGGTAAGAATATAATATTTTATGCAAAAATGTTAAGGGGCGTGCTTGATAAAAAGGCACAGAAAAGCTTCAGAAGTACCTGGATCACAGAAAAAGTAAATATATTCTTAAAATTGAATGTTCACAAAACATTTCTATATAACCATATGTATGAAATGTGCAAATTTCAGCATTAAGTAACATGAAGTAAAGAATTTTCAAAAAGTGACCTAAGACCAATATTAAAAATGGTGGATGGTGCATGTGTTTGAATGCTTCCTGTGAATTTATTTCAAAAGATGTCATAAAGATGGGTTCATGTTTGAATTCTGCACTCTCAAATTATGCAGAAAACATTCCATTTTAAGGGTCACATTTAGTTTCAATTTATTTATGAATCAAGAATATGGTATTTCATGCAAAAATGTTAGGGGGATGCTTGGTAAAAAAGAACAGAAAGGCTTCAGAAGTACCTGGATCACAGAAAAAGTTCATTTATTCTTAGAGCTGAATGTTCACAAAACATTTGTATATAACCATATGTAGGAAATATGCCAATTTCAACTTGAAATAACATGAGGTCAAGAATTTGCAAAAAGTGACCCAAGACCAATATTAAAAATGGTGAATGGTGCATGTGTTTGAATGCTTCCGGTGACTTTATTTCAAAAGATATTATACAGATGACTTTATTTTTGAAATATGCACACTCAAATTATGCAGAAAACATTCCATTTTCATATATTCTACAATTCTGAAAAAATCATCCCCTGTTGCTACTCGAACACAAATTTTGATAGGTTACTATGAATCACACTAGTACATATCGTTGCTTACAATATTCGTATAAATAATATATTCTATATATAATTATATATTATAGGTCTCATTATATATCATACATATATTATTTATAAGTAAATTGTATGCAACAATATGGATTTGTGTGTTATAAATAAACGTACCTAATAGAACTACAAGAGATATCAATTTATCAATACATTTAGATACATATCAGGGCTCGAATTTAACACAAATTGCTTTGTAGCCAGAAGGACTAGTATACTGAGAAATATACTAGTCCTGCCAAATCTGTACTAGTCCTCCCCACCCCCCTTGAAATTAAATGGGCTCTCCCTAATAAAGACTTGACTTCAGCGGATGTTCTGCAGGATCAAAGCAGTCACTGTTGTGAACACTGTTATAAAATATTAGCATCAGAAGATAATGTTAGTTTCAGCTTGGAAAAGGTGCGCTCCTATCAAACGAAGCCATCTGACTCGGCACGTTGTACTTAACAGCTCCAATTATGGTCTCATCATTAACAGCGGAAGTTTGGTAATTGTTCCTAATTAATCCGACCTCATGGTAGTAGTAGTCTTTGGTCACTTTTTGAAATTAATAATAAGGTGGACAATTTTCAAATCTTAGATGCTCAGAGATTTTAATTCCCAACATTTAATTCCCAACAAATGTACGGCATTCTGCTTGGATATCTCCATGTGTATTCAATTATTTATCATCATAGAAAAAAGTAGTTATATGGAAATAATGTGTCAATAACGTAATCGTAACATTGATCTAATTCTTATAATTATTTCGATGCAAATGTAAAATATGTAGTTTCCCATTTGTGACTGTTGGAGCATTTAACTTGCGAGCAAAAAAAAAAAAAAAAATTAAACAAACATACAAACTAATTTCTTTGAATAGTTTTTGTCGTGTTTCTGTGTGTGGTATACCACTTTGTAGTTTGTTACTGTGGTCAAGTGGATAAAGTGTGATACCAGCACGCATACACACGCAAACGCACACGTACTTGACTTTGGAATACGAGGTCGGGAGTTCGCACCCAATGGTGGGAATATTCGTTCGTGCTTTTTGTTCCATGACGCTACGTCTAATACAGATTCTGTGTTAATTTTCTTACTTTTATGAACTTTTGCAAATTTATATATGTGTAGATTTATAAATGGTCAAATTTTAATATTTTCTGAATATTTCCTAATAATGTCATCATGTCATGCATTGAAAAAGTAAAATTTGGTTATAATTAATAAGCATTCTAGCGTTACTTTTTAAATGTTAACTTTGGTGAAAAATTCTTCTAAACATTATGAGAATATTTAAAAAATCTTTCACGGAAGACACATCTTTATGGCTTGGTGTGAACGATGGGGTCGCTAACTGCAGAAAGCTTGGCTGGCAATCAGGGAATACGTAAACTCTTACCGAACATTATGATGATTTGGATTCCATGTTGTATGCGTGTGTGTGTGTGTGAGAGAGAGAGATGCTTTAAAACAGGTTAATCTCAATTTTATATATTATATATAATATGCAATAGAAAAATGAAGAGAAAAAGAAATAAGTAAAATATAAGTACGATCTCTTCACTATCCATGTCTAATATAGTGAAGTTCAGCCCCTCTATAACAGCGCGCATTGCAATCAGATGATCCAAAAGAAACACGAGAAACAAAATTGTTTTTATTTATGGTTGAGGGGAGAGAGTTTAAATCTGAATAACTTTCCGCATATAAAGTTGTAGAATGCCATAAATTTGTTGGAAATAAAAATCTCTTAACAACTAACATTTGACTATTTCCACGTCATTTTTCATTTCATACATTATCAGATTAATTAGGATCAATTACCAAACTTCCGCTGTTAATGACGGGACCATAATTTGCGCTGTTAAGCGAAATGCGCAAAATCGGATGGATTCTTATTATAGAAACGCACCTTTCCGAGACAGAAATCGACTTCATCTTCTAATGCTAATATTTTATGACTGTGTTTACAATGGTCACTGCCTTGATTCTACAGAACATCTGCTGAAGTCAAGTCTTTATTAGGGAGAGGCATAAACAAACGCTGACTGTTGATAACCGAAACTTACTAGCCCATCGGACTATTAACATTATGAAAGTTACTAGTCCGACAGGAAATCTACTAGCCTCGGGCTTGTGGACTGCCGCTAATTTCGAGCCCTGCATATGTCTATAAAAATGTGTGTAGCACGGAGTTGGTGGTATTTTGGACATCTAAGCTGAGATTGCAATATTTTTGTAGGTATTTTTAATATGCGTGTATTGTCGGTTTCTTACCATCAAACTAGATTTTTAACACCAGAAGTGGTGGCATTTATCAACTGTATATCAGGTGTGGACTAAAAAGTTTAATCCGTAACCGTGCAGTACCAAACATCCCTGTACCCAAAACACATTATTGTAGATAAATCTGACAATTAATCATATAAAATATCATATTTGGTTGGATTACCGTTAACTATGTAATGTTTAAGAAAATATATATATTTTTAATTGAAATTAATTTTTCTGGTATTTTACTTGAAATAATGTATTTTCAGGGGACTAAAATTTGTAACCCAAGCAAGAGATTTGATTGATTCTTATGTTATTTGCAATTATTAGTACAATTATTTTGTCAAAATTTCACAGATTTCTGAGTCAGACATTTTAATGGGTCATTAATGATAATTAAAAAAAATTAAACCAAAGATAATTGCAAATAAAATTGTACAGTTTTTATTGGTTTCTTCACAGAATTTTCTTTGAAATTTAATTTAAAAAATGTAGAAAAGTAACAATATAGATGATTCTTATAGTTATTCTGGCCATATCTAATAATTTTTTAATACAAATTAGAATAAAATAAATTTCCACTTGATACAAAAAAAGGCAATGAAATACTGATTATGTACTTTATTTTTTTTTTTTTTTGATTTTTTTTTTTTTTAAATTTTGAAAAAAATGTCAGTAGAAAATTTTTACACTGGAACAAATAAAAATAAAAACACCTTTTGTGGGACAGCATTTTTAATACATTTGAATAAAAAATTGGGAAATGCCAGTTAAGAAAAGCGTATAGCTAGGATTCTGCTTTTGAACATTGTCAACTTGAGCCTTCAGTTTCTGCAACACTTTAGTAGCTGAATCTGATGGTAAGTTGTTGGCACTGATGAGGAAAATGCACAAATAGTTGGCAACTTGGGAACATATTTTACCTGAGAGCCATTCTTGGCAGTAATCGCTGTGGGAGGAGACTGCATACCCAGGAGGTAGGTATTTGTTGAACTACTTGGTCTGGGAATGACCAGTCACAAAAACAGAGTGAGACATACAATTTTGTTTAAACTTTGTAGTTAAACTGAATGAATTAGAAAGATCTTCATAAATTTATAGATTACTGAAAACTTTATATAAGTTGTAACCAATAAGATTTGAGATTTGCCAGTTTTTTATGGAACTATTTAGACTTCAGCCAATCAAAAATATAATTGCTGTCATTTGGAACAATAGGTATGAATTAATTAAATAAATTTATCCAATGGTTTTGTTTGAAACAAAACAAATAACTCAAAACATCTTCAGAAACTATGGCTTCAGAACTGTGGACACTAGCATTTCCTTGTTTTCCAAGAAATACAGATAAGCCCAAGATCAAAAGAACTCTTAATTGTTCAGAGGGTCATTATAATGGCTTCGTGATGTTTGCTTATATTTCTACTCCCTCTGGTTTTCAAAGAACTGTCAGATTTATGTCTAAACATGCCAAGCTAAACTTAAATTCTTATTATTCCTATTATGCCAAGCCAACTCTCTATAATTATTCCTATCACATCAAGCCAGTTTTAATAATTATTTTAATCAAACAAAAAAATGTAATAACGGAAAGATTAAAGGATTGAGTATTAATTAAAATTTGAATTACAGTATAAATCAAACAACATATTTTAGTTCTGTACGATAAAAGAGAGTAACATTAAAAACTAGAATGTCACTTTATATGTTAGATATATGTGTAGTAAAGAAGTACAGGGGGAAAAAAAAACCTGGAAATAAATATATTAAATTAAACCAGCCCAAAATACCAAATTTAATTCAACACAACATATGAGCATTTCAGTAGTCAAACCTTAACATTGGAGCTTAGAGTCATGTATAATACATGCATTATCACCTTTGTTAATGTTTAATTCCCATATTTATTTAAGAAACAGAAGAACTTGAGATTTTCTTCAAATACCAAAAATTTAAACTTTATCCCAGTTGTTATTTATCACAAAACAAAATGCGATAGCCTCATCCATGACAGCAGTATTAAATTTGTATTGTTTGGGTTACTAATTGTTGTCCCCAGAAAGCACATTTATTCAAGGTAAAATAAGACAAAAAATAGTTGCAATTAAAAAGTTATATATTTTCTTAAACATTACATATTTAATGGTAATCGTGCCAAATATAATATTATTTTATGATTAATACCAGATTTATCTACAATAATGTGTTTTGGGTATGGGGATTTTTGGTATGGGTACAGGTTAACCTTTTTAGTCCATACCTATATATCATGTGATATTTCACCCCACTAGATATGAACATTTCAGCTCAGACAAATTCGGGTAATCTGGACATGTTTTCTAGACTCGTGGGACACTTGTAGTATGCTTTAAAAATTGTTTTAGAGCATAAATGACAGTGAAACCACTTGATAAATTGTACATGTAGTTATATCCCTGAAGATCTGAAGCTTACTGTACAGTCATGTGCATTTGTTTATGTCAGTAGGCAAAGGGAAAATGATTGATAAGAGTCTGACTATTTCCTTTCCAGTAAATTCCTTTCCATTCTTGCTGATGGAAGAACTGACGCTACTGTTTTGAAGCAAGAAATAGAGCATATAAGATACCTGGTCAATGGAAAACTGAAAGCCTCTGATGTAACAAAATATGTAATATATATCAGGGATCGCGCTGGGCATCGCCAATGTCGCAAATTGCGATTTTTTGTACTGATTGGCGACAAAATATACCATCTGGCGATTTTTTTGGCAACAATGTTTTTGGCTGTTAAAAAACTTGTATATACAATCTTGGGTTTGGAGTGGAGGAATTCAAAGGCACCATGAAAGGAAGCTGCAAACTTGGGTATACAATGCACTGGAATCTATCTATTGTTACATAAATAAATCCTTTGTTCATATTGACCACTTATACTGACATCTGGCCCGAGTACTGTATGCGGTGATACACTCCAATAGTCATGCTACCGGACTAGCTACAATCAACCAAACGACCGCTAATCTTTTTTTGGGGGGGGGGGGGGGGAAATGCACCAGAAAAAAAAAACAAATTTGCTGAAACTTCAAAGAAAACTGATTACCTTTGAAGCCCCAATCGTTCTGTATAAATACGACGTAAATGAAAAATAAAATTCAGTCTCAATCAGAACTATATACTGTAATGGGTAAACATAAGTTAGACTTTTCGTGTTCATCATCTCATCCTAAGATGTTGACTGACTTTTTAAAATGGCTTTTTACGAGAGGCCAATTCCAAAGTTCTAACCAGCCATATATGCTGGGACGGACAAGGGATTGATCACAAATAAAATGATTAAGTTAACAAAATTAACAGCATTTGGATTTTAGATGCAAGTGCATCAGACAACCCAGTAGCTGAAACAGATGTTATACCTGACAGTCCAACATCATCTACTTGTAGTGCAGCTGGTAGTAATGCTTTAAGTACAACACCACATCATGATGAACGGACACCGAAATCCCGAAAATTTCTTGACAGTTGGAAATTTGGGCGTCCGTGGCTGAGATATGATAGAAAATTAAAACTGATGTTCTGTGATATGTGTTTCATACTTTTCGGACAATCTTCACGAATTTTACATTCAAACAATTAGGTCCATCCCGATTGAATATTTCCAAGGTTACCGTTTATTCTCATACATAAATTGATTTTATCCAAATTTATTCATGTATAAGGCTTTCTTGCCCTATAAGAGGTAAACTATTTTAAATAAATCGTATACACATAGGAGGCATACTCTCGATTTTCTGTGTGCTGATTATCCATGTGTCAGTGCAGGCAACAAAAAAAAAAAAAAAAAAATATTATAAAGAAAACTAGTCTTGAACGGTAGTCTTTAGAAACTTTAGAAAACTATATTGAAACATGTACATAATAAGTCTTTGAGGCACACGACAGGATGTATCAATCACACCCCTGTGACCCTATGACACTGAATTATACACGGTTCTCGTCTAGCTAAGACAGGCAGCTTAACATTCTACTGTTCAGCCGACACAAGAAATTTACAAATACTGAGTCTGTAATAAACTGAAAACAGTGTATCATTTAATATGATAAAAAGTCGGTTAGTTTATACAACTGTTTAAAGACAATTAAAAGGTAAGGTGGTCAGAGATAAACAGACACCTTTCAGAGATTTACTGAATTGGCTCACAATAGCTAGGGTGATGTGTCATGTCAAATCCTTTGAGCACTGCTGAGAGAGAGCCCATTAGACTAATTTGCATAGGTAAAGTACACTAAGTGGAACAACCCAGTTCGTCTTAAGTTAAGTACATCAAAGAGAGAGAATCTAATGAGAATCGGCACGTATGAATGTGAAGGAGACTTCAACTTTGAAACTGCATTCAGCAAGTGGGCAGCCGTAAAATCACGATGCATACTCATGTGACATTCGATTTTATTATTTTTATGAAAAACGACATTTTAATAGTGCAAAACATTATAAATAAGCATACAAAACAGTCATGCAATGATTTATTCTGTAATATTGTAGTACTGTATTGTTTGCTGTCAATAAAGTAATAAATACTCCATCTTTTTCAATTTTCATTGCCTACTACATTAATAGACATGGAAAAATACTTACTCCTTGCTTGGCGACACTTTTTGAAAATTGGCAACAAAATATTGAGATTTGCGATTTTTTTGGCAACAACTTTTTTAAAGCCAGCACCATCCCTGTATATGTTTGTGAAAAATTAAACTCTTTTAAGAGATAAATGTTGTACATTATTTCATTTGCTATTCTATGGCTTAAAGTGCATAGATCTCATCAAATCTTGAGAAGTGATTTTAATTTTGGGACAAGTGAAAAGGTAGGTGGGACAAGTGGATGAAAAAAAAATGTGCTCAGTCCTGATAGGAATTTAGATGAGTGAAATATGCTTGTACTGTTTGCTGTCACTCTAGGGTTGGAAGTCTTTTTACCCAGTACATGTAATATCTGGGTTCAAGGGGTGGACAATGATTTTTAGCTCTACTGGTCATAGAAACTTCACACACACATTCATCCCAAGGTCTAGTTGGTCCTAAATGAAAATGGTGTTGCTCAGATGTTCATTATGGCCATCACAGCAGCCATCTTGAAAATAATTTATCTTGACTCCTCCTGAATGGTCATATCAACATGGGGTTTTCACTAAAAGACTTCTTATGAGGTGTTGTTGGTCCTAAATGAAAATGGTTCCAATTTGATGCCCTATATGGCTGGCATCATGAAAATCTTGTTTTTGCTATTCCTCCCGAACAGAAACACGTATTGACATAGGGTTTTCACCAGACGACTTCTTATCATGTCTGGTTGGTCCTAAATGAAAATGGTTCTGCTTGTACGTCCAATATGGCCACTACAGTGGCCATCTTAAAACTTGTTATCGCTATTCCACCTGAATAATGGTCATATTAACATCGAGTTTTCCCTAAAAGACTTCTTATGCAGTCTAGTTGGTCCTAAATGAAAATGTTGCCATGCTAACATCAAATATGGTTATCACAGGGGCTATTCCTTGTTATTGCTATTCCTTCTGAGTGGAAAGTGATATAAGCATGTGGTTTTCACCCGAAGACTTCTTATCATGTCTACAGTACTTGGTCTTAGATAAAAATTGTGCCAATCTGATATCCAATATGGCAACTACAGTGACCATCTTGAAAATCTTATTGCTATACCTCCTAGATGGAAAGCCATATGAACATTGGGTTTTCACCAGTAGACTTGGTATATGTCTAATTGGTACTAAATGAAAATGGTGCCAATCTAATATCAAATATGGCAACCATGGCAGCCAACTTGAAAATTTTGTTATTGTTCCTCCTTCTAAATGGAAAATCATATAGGCATTGGGTTTTCACCTGAAGACTAATTATGATATCCTGAATGAAAATAATTCTGATTTGACCCCAGATATGGCTTTCACAGTGAAATCTTGTCATTAATTTTCCTGAATGGATGATCATATCAACATAAAGTTTTCATCAAAAGTCTTCTAATTGTGTCTAGGTTATCCTAAATGAAAATGGTGCTGATCTTACATCCAATATGGCTGCCACAGTGGCTGATTTGAAAAATCTTGTCACTCTAGAATATCAGAGAGGGTTTCAATACTTGGCATTTAAAAAAGAAGAAATGGTCTTATCTTCAATTCCTGGAAATTCTTTTCAGATAATAGAGCATCAGTCCCTTCGAGGGACTCCTGTTTTAAAAAGTAATACAAAAGCAACAATAACATGTTTTTTTATCAGCTCTTTTTACTGCCTGTACTTTGATATCATAGAAAAAAATATTCTCTTGTTATTGTTTTACATCTTTTTATGTCATTATACATATATTATGTATATGGACTATACAGTGCTGATTTAAAGTTAAAATCTGAAATTTAACAAGATTAAAAGTTAAATTGTATAGAGAAACAATTTTTAAAATAGCAATCTTTAATGAGAAAAGGGGCCAATATTTCGTTGTCAAGATCACTTTAGCCTGAACTTAATTTCTGCATGATAATTAATATTTACATTGACTATTAGAGACATTGAAAAGTTTCGCAGAGGTGAGCTATGGTACGTAATCTTCAATTACACTCTGACTGAGTAATAAAACTTTCTTGCCACCATATTTGTTGTTACCATAGTGAAATTTATTCGGAAACAAAGGCCTTGGTTTCTTTGCATAATGATATCCTGATCTTACAGAATTAGAGCACTTCTGATTCGTCAGTAGAGAATGTGCACGGGGCTACCGATGGGGTGCAATCTTGCCCCCTCCTCGAACAAATACCTTAATAAGGTGAGGAGACAGCATGGGGAGTGTGCAGTTGTCATGTAAACTTAGTAAATTCTGGGATCTAGGTAGCTATTAAATGTAGACCGTATAAACTCGTGTATAAGCGCATACCAACTACAAACTGCATAGACCCAGATCTGATGTTGCATAATGTGCTGGCAGATCTGGGTCTATGCAGTTTGTAATGAATAATCAGTAGAACAAAGAACATAGACCCTGATCTGCTGGTGCATTATGTGGTGGCTGATCAGGGTCTATGTTGTTTGCATTTGGACTGTGCTTATACACTAGTATATACGGTATTTCCTCTCTCTGTTTGAGTTGAGGTAAACGGGACCCCAAAGGTGAGGAATCTAAGGGAGAGACTGTAAAACCCCCGTATATAAATGCATTTTTGTTTATCAACAAAAATTACAGTTATATTAGAGTGATGGGGTGCATGTTTTTGTTATTTGTCTGTAAATATATAGTACATTATTGATATTTTTGAATATTGTTGGAACCTCACCCAGTGTACATGAAGTGAAGTGACAGTATATGACTCCTTTTTGATGGTATGCAAGTGCATTACAGGTGAACTCCCATCCACACCATCGCTAACATCACTAGCATCAAACATAAGAATTCTTTTCCATTAAATCAGGGTGGCCGAGTGGTCTAAGGCGCTCGCCTTTACAGATCACTGACATCTCACCTCTGTCCGCGTGGGTTCGAGTCTCGGGCTCGCCCAACATGGTAATGTGAGAAAGCTTGCCAGTAGCTTCCGGTGGGTCGGTGGTTCTGGCCGCCATGTATAGCCTATCATTTGCTGAAAAATGGCGTTAAAACCATAACAACCAACCAACCAACCATTAAATCATGAATTGTTGATACATATAATTCCTGGAGATATGTCTGCTGCACTGCATAGCCGAGGGAATACATAGGTGACTATTTATGGTGACTCATACAAGTGCACGACACAACATATATACTCGCGTATATGCCAGGTCCATATGCAAATAACATAGACCCTGATCTGCCGTCGCATAATGTGCAGGCAGATCATGGTCTGTGTTGTTTGATCTACTGACTAATCCTTACAAACTGCAGAGACCCAGATCTGCCGGCGCATTATGCGACGGCAGATCTGGGTCTATGCAGTTTGCAGTTGGTATCGGCTTGTACGCAAGCATAGACGGTAACTGGACTGAACATTCTCTAATTCAGGATTTAAAATTTCACACTTATGACCTTATATATATTGATTTGGTTTCTTACCATCAACTCAAAGTTTTTGTTCCTTTTTATATTTCAGACGAATAGATATAAACATGGATTTCATACCAGAGAGTGATTGGCAGTCTAGAAAATCACTGGCAGAGACTAATCGACAAATGTTGACGAAACAAATTGAAACTGATGTTACATTTCTAGTTGGGATGCAGGAGGAGCCAATTAAAGCACACAAATACATATTGATCAGCCGCAGTTGTGTATTTCATGCTATGCTCTGTGGACCAGTCCATAACAATCCCAACGAAATTCCGATCCCTGATGTTGAACCAGAGATCTTCAAACAAGTATTATTGTAGGTTGTAGGTTCACTTTTGTTAAGATTTTTGCAAAATAAAAATTATGGTGAATTACTGGGTAACCTGTCAGATATGAGACCTATATAAAGGGCAATTGCCAATTGGGAAACCTGCAAGAATCCTCATTGAAAACCCTCACATACATTTCATTTATTGATATACATGTATCTGTCTGACATACTGTGACTTTATTTATTTTCATGATATCAGTTTGTGCTTTTGCAAAAGGTAGACAAAAAAGAAATTTTTAATAGTAACCAACTTTAATGATATACATCTGATGTACTCGTGTGCTATCTTATGTACTGCATATCAAAAACATTTGACATTAACATAAAATGATAATTGTGAACTTTTTCCTAGATTCTCTGGCAATCAAACTTGTGTAACAGTTCCATCAACAGTATAGAGTTGCACATAAAATTCGCTTGAAATCCAATGATTTCATGTGTTTGTAGGGTGCAGAAACCAAAGTTTGAAAAAATGGACCCTCACTCAACTAATGATAATTGTATCCATATATTTTATCGTATTAGAATTAGATGGCTGAACATTAAATACTTTTGAGATCACATCAGTATTGAGCAAGAGATCTTCAAACAAGTTCTGCTGTAGGTCCACTTTTGTTAAGATCTTTGCGCAATAAAAATTATGGTGAAATTACTGGTAACCTGTCAGATAGAGCATGTCTGTATAAAGGGCACCTGTCAATTAGGAAACTTTCAATAATCTTCATTGAAAACCCTCACATAACTTTACTTTGTATTTATACATGCATCTGCCCAATGTACTATGAATTTATTTATTTTCATGATATCAATTTGTGTTTTTGTAAAAATAAGACACAAAAAAACATTTGTATCAGGACTTAAAATAGTTGTTATAAATAGTGTGGTATCTTGTGTGTTTCATATCAAAAACATCTGACAGTATTATAAATGATAATTCTAAGTATAAAACTGAATGCCCGATTGGATTGAAATCCAACAATCTTTGGTAAAGTTAAACTGCAGAAAGCAAAGTTAGGAGAATGGGCAAGCAGGTTCAAGGTCTTGTCAGTACAGAGGAGCAGGTCAAATTTGGTTGAAATTTAAGAAACCTTGGTGAATTTGTGCTGCAGAAATGGTCAAGCAAGTTCAAGATCTCATCAGTACAAAGCGACATCAAATCTGGTTGAAATCCAACAAACCTTGGTGAATTTGTGCTGCCTAAATGCAGGTTTGGAGGATGGGTAATCAGGGGCCATAACTCCTGTCAATCATGGTTGGTAGGCTGGAAATCAAACTCAACCAAGGTCTCTTCAAAATAAAGCTTTATGAGAAATATTTTTGAAATTCAAAAATTTTGGTAAAGTTGTGTTGCAGAGTAAATACAAGTTCTTTGAATGACCAGATTACTGGTTACAAAGCATTACTGTCGATACGCACTTATAAGTCGAGTTCAACTGCAGACAACATAGACCCTGATCTGCCATCACATGTGTCAGCAGATCAGGGTCTGTGCTATTTGTTCTGCTGATTTCTCCGAACAAACTGCATAGACCCAAATCTGCTGGTGCATTATGTAACAGTTGATCTGGGTCTGTGCAGTTGCAGTCAAACTCAACTTATAAGTGAGTATATACGATATTTTACTTGTATGTGCCTGAATTTGGGATCCAGAGTTGTGTTACTTAAACTCTTGTATGCTTTAATTCACACAAGAGCGTTGTTTTATGGTTAGGACTACTGATTAAAATAATGTTATATATTTTTTATCCTGAATTCATTACTAAGTAGAAAACACCAGATCTGTATTTAATTTAATCTTGTAAGGATTTAATGAATGTTACATTTCAGTGCCAGATTAAAAATATACTATGAAGACACTTTAAATTCATTTTTTTGTTGCAAGTATCAATGCTTGTGGTTTTATATACTTAAGGGGAAAATCTGGATTTCAAAGGTGTTGTCACTGTATTAATTCTCATTAAATTCTGAGCTATTATACAAATTTTTAGAATTGTGGCTAATCAGTTAATCAAGATTCAAATCAAAATTTAATTCTTACAGGGATGTGCCACATTGGTTTTATCCAAATACTCAGAGATGAACTAAATTAACTCCCTTCCAAGGGGCCCTGGATGACTGAGTTGTCAAAGGTGCTCGCCTTTACAGATCACTCACATTGCACCTCTTTCCGTGTGGGTTCGAGTCTCGGCTTGGCCAATGTGGTTATGTGAGAAAGCTTGCCAGTAGGTTCCTGTGGGTTGGTGGTTCTTCTCAGGGGTTTTCCCCGGGTTCTTCATCCACCAAATATACTGGCCGCCATGTATTGCCGATCATGTGCTGAAAATGACATTAAACACACAAACACCCGACTTCCTTCCACTTCCAGTGGCATAACTCGGGCACATTTTGCTGGTGATAATCTTTAGGATTTACATGTTTTTATACAAGTCTACATTCTTCAGATTGCTTTTATTTTAAAAAAAATGTGCATAGCATATGTATCAAGATCGACATTCAATAAAATAAATGTATTACATAAGAATTCTACATTTTTATAAGTAGGATATAAATTCTTCACAAACAAGTTATACAAAACCTATACAAGATCTGCTTTTCTCAATCGAAATCCTGTTATTGTAGGAAACTGATTTTTTTAAAAAAACATGGGAATAGATAAATGTGCCAATACTATTAAATCTCTGCTTTTTTATTTGCTTTATGAGTTGATGTGAGCTTAGTCACATTTCAGAAACCCTATCAAAAGACTGATCAAGGATAGAATGTGTCATTTGGTTAACATGTCTTCACATATGTCCTTCACACTTTGAAAATTTTATTTTTAATGATCATAGGCATTATAAATCATGAAATTTGGGATAACAGTTGCCTATTGTTTGCGTCATGATTGTTATTTTGTACAATTACATATCTGATAATTTGCAACTGAAAATACAATGAGCTAACATCCTTGCACTTGTAATACACAGTACTAGCACATTTATGCATATGTTGTTTCTCTCTTGCTGTCTCTCTTACACACACATACACAACAATCGGGTCAAATCCAGTAGACCTGACTGCTAAAACAGCATTAACAAGCAATGCAGGTTACATGTCACAAATGCAGAGCCCTCTATGAGAAAATGGTGAACCTCCTATGTTGTAAAAATTGAGAAATAAAAGACTGATTTCTCCTAATGTGGGCCAATTGTGCTAAAATTTTACAGATGTAATAAATAAAATGAACACTATCAGTTGAGTGCATATTATACCTCATCCCAGATTTTCTCCTTAAATTAGTTGATTAGGGAAGGAGTCCTTGTAATTGTTGCCACATAAGAATCATTGTTCATCAGGCCTTTCAATTGATGGTTTGTAGCAAACAAGCAATCCACAACAATTGGTTCTCCACAAAAATGAGTGAATTCATGTTATGAACAATTCTAGTAAACATTTAATAAGTTATTGCAATATTTTTCATCCTAGGTACATTTACTGTGAAGAAATCACCATTGACCTTGACAATGTCCTTGCAGTTCTTTACATGGCGAAGAAATACTCCATCCAGACACTGATTGACATGTGCTTGCGTCGCTTGAAAGTTAGTATGACAGCGTACAACATATGCACCATTCTAGAAAATGCCTATATCTATGATGATGTGCAACTTAAGGAGAAATGTCTGAAGTTCATCTTCCGTCAACCAAAACAGGTTTTTCTGCACAGTGATCTTTCAGAACTGTCTGAGGAGTGTATGACAGAAATAATAAAATCAGATGACTTAGCATTATCAGAGCGGGAGATATATGAAGGTCTTCAAAAGTATGCTATTGGTAAGTGTCAGAAAAATGGAATTGAGCCAACAACAGAAAACAAGAAACAGATGTTGGGTGGTCTTTTTAAGCATGTACGTTTTCCATTGATGGACAGTGCTTATTTTACTGAAGTGGTTTCTGAGTCGGGATTCCTTCCAGAAGAAGATGAGGTTAAGTTGCTCAAACATTTTGTCAAGCCACAACAGTCGATAGATGGCTTCATTATGGAGAAAAGAAAGTATAGATATCGTATTCACAGATTTAATGAACATGCAACTGGTTGGGGTTACAAACGAGACAAAACTGATGCAATCACATTTTCAGTCTCAAAAGATGTACTCATCCATGGAGTGTTAGTTTACGGTTGCTGCCAAGGTGCAGGCAATTATGACGTATCACTTGCAATCAAGGAAGCTCCATATAATGTAGATAAAGCAATAAAGAGACTAGAATTAGCAACTGACTCCAGTGAAAAAATATACGAAATTTACTTTGATGCACCAGTTCCAGTTGAGAAGGACAAACAGTATAACATAGTTCTCATTATGAAGGGACCAGGAAGCTATTACGGTGAAAAAGGATTGTCAGAAATGGAATGTGAAGGTGTAAAATTCAAATTTGAGAAATCACCATTAAGTGAAAACACGACTAATATAGAAAGAGGACAGCTGCCAGGCGTTGTCTTCGAGACTATACCTTAAGAAAACTAATCATTTTCAAATGACATAAAGAAATAGACAATGACTGCCAAGTGTCACCCACTCATTCCAAACAGTTTTTTTTCCTTCTGAGCAGAAAATTGTAAAGCAAATATTTTTTGTAATATCTTTGAAGTATCACCTGTGTTATGTATAATTAATCTATAATGTATGCCTAACTATGTCCATATAGTAAGTCACACTTTAAGTTTTAGTTAAGTTGTCAACAACGTATTTACAATATTTGAGTTCAAGGCCAGTCCTATTTACAACTGTTTAGATCTAAGTTGGGGATTTTCCACTAAATTGACGCACATTCAGTTGATGTTCATTCATTCAGGACATTCACTCATTCGGAACATTCATTCATTCAGAACATTCTATAATTTCTGACTTGTGTTTAGGACATTTACTGATTGTAATTGTCTTTAAAATTTTAATTTTAATTATAGAGAAATAAATTGTTTGTTGATTTAACACACATTGTTGGTTTCACTTTCTTTCTGTTAACATAATTTTAAGACCCATTGTCATAACACCTGAAAATTTTAAAATTTAACAATCAAATTTTTTGAATACCAAATTCAGTAGTAAGAAATACAAAGGCTGTTTTGTTTTAAATACTAGTGAAATCTAGGAAGGTATGGTGTCTACCGGAGTCAACTTTGAATGGAAGGAAGCTCGTAAATAAAAGATGAAATCGTTAAGTTTTTGCTAAAAACTTATTTATATGTAAGATTTACAATAACAACAAAATACAGCACTTTGTAATTGTATGTATGTATGTCGGTGTTTAAATTTACAGATGTGGTTTTCTAATACATGTGGTTGTTTAGTCTTAAACAGAGAACATTAACAAATCACAGGTTTCGTAGAATTAGTTTTCTTCTCTTTATGTCATAATATTATTTATTTAGATGGATGTTGGTCTAATACCTGAGATGTACAGTCTTACAGGTTTCAAAGTAGTGAAAGTGACTTTGATGTAAATATGTCTAGGTGTTTGATGTAAATATGTCTAGGTGTTGTGTACACGACAGCAGCCTAGTGCTTGCTACTGGGTGCAGCTTTTTGTCAAGTACAGAGGTTACCTTAGTACACAGCTTGGTACTAGGGTACTGTATTTTACCAGTGTATAAGATACAACCATCTGTGAATAATATTGACCCATCTGGAGTCACATGATAAACTGCTGTATCAGAGTCAGTGTTCATTTTGCTTATGATTTCTAGTACAGTGTAAACAATGTTGATGTGGAACTGCTGGTACATTTTGTGATGACAGAATTAGGTCTGGCTTTAAACTTTTATCTTATAGAACTTCTTGTTTCAAATATTTTGGAAAGGTTTATCTTCCAAAAGGTTTTGTACAATTCTTCGTTTTTACATTTCGGTGGTGGTAGACCCAATTCATTCATTGATCAATTCTAAAGAGGTTTGAAAACTATTGCTGAATATTTATTTAACTTCGCTAAACAAGCAGCAGCATCATTTCATGGTATCGCTGGTCGCGCAAAAAGCAGGGTTTTAATATCAACCAGAACAACTATTTCTTTAATAGCTGATAATGTTGTATTAATTCTTGCATTAATTAGCTTGTTCACTGCAATGAGGGATCATAGCCAGTAATCTTCTTCAAAGTGGTCCAAGGTTAGTTCTGGTTTCCTTCTTGCTTGACAAACAAGCAAAGAATCGATAGTATCTTCATCTTGCTTTGTCTCAAGCTTACGGATCATGGACTTTACCGTTGCTCTGAGAGGGTGTGTTCTTTTATTATATATTTCATAATGAGCTATTGAAATATATCAGTGGGAGAAAAATTATATTGCCAGAGTGGCCATACCACTTTTATCGCCACAGTGCTGATATCACTTTTGGAACTACTTTCTTTTTCCATTTAGGAAGTATATCTGCCTTTATGCATGTTATTCAGATATATATATCCATATTTAGGCAAATTTCGTTTTTCTTATTTTCCTTCTCTCTCTCTCCCTCCCTCCCTTCCTTTCTCTCTCTCCCCATTAGAATGAATAGATCTTAAAATGGGTCAAGATTGTTGACTCTGCAGTATACATTTATGCAGAGATATATACATGGCTATGATTTATGTAACCAATGAAAAGGCGTCATCAAAAGTGCCTAAAAATGAATCCCAAACAACAAAAAAACAGACTTCAAGTATTAACTTTTTTATACTTAGTTTTCCTCATGATACATGCAAATTGTCAGTGACTGAACTGACATGACCTGTTGATATTCTGTGTCACCCATACAGTGTCATGTACCTGTTACACTCAAAAACAAACGGTACACATTAAAAAAAAAAAATATTTTGATTACTTAGTGGGATAAAATTGTTTAAGTAGTGATTTTAACTGTGATCACAATCATTATCCTGTCTGAAAACAATGGAAAAATCGGGCATCGATTGTTGTTTATTTCAAACCGAAATTAAGTGACAATCAAAATTTGGGTGCAGCGTTTGTTACCGCAATACACTGCAAGCTTGCCAACACACAAAAATTCACATCTGAGTGCAGAAATAAGCAAAGATAGAAACCAGAATTCGTACAACTAAACCCACAATCATAACAATTTGTTCTTTTATGATTTTACGCTCTGAAGTCTGTTGAACCGTTATGTCTTGTTTGTACAGTACACCACCACAATATTTACTGTAATACTTGTCTGAATGTGGAAGGAAGTTCAGCAATGTCAATTTTTCAACTTTCTGAACCAGCTAATACTATTGCAGTTGCCCATGACCATGATTACTTTGAATTAACCCATGAAGACAATTTTCTTATGGTAAACAATTTATCACACAGACTGAAAAACAGCATTGAAAATTGAAAGAAACATTCGCGATCAGAGTAAAAGTGCAACATGGAAAGAAGAAAGATGTAAAATACTATGTTGGTCAAATTTTGGGCGTATATGTAAATTGACAGAAAAGGTGGACAAAATTGCATTGGACCAAAGTTTCACACAAAATAAAAAGTTATGGACACCAGCAATACTTCATGGACAAAAATATGAAGGCATTGCAGTCAGCAACTATATGAGGAACACAAAAGGTACTATCAACAAATTTGGAATATGCATTTCTGAAAGAGCTCCATTTCACCTAATGGTATTGCACCTGATGGACTGCTGATGGAAGTGAAATGGCCTTGCTTCTATAAGATAAACATATTTGTTAGAAAAAGGTGCCATATTTAAAAGTGAAGAAGGGTGGGAGTTTAAGCCTCGATACTCATCATGATTATTATTACCAAATACAAATGGAAATATACTTTGCAAAAAAACTGAACGTGATTTTATTGTTTAAACTTTGTGTGACATGAAAGTTTTAAGAGTTCAAAGGGACAATTCTTTTACAGAGGAAATGGTGAAAAGTCTCAGTGTTTTCTACAATAAGCTTTTCAAAGAGGTCGTCCTTGAATAGTAATTTTTGAAGTCATTTGAATGAACTAAGTTTGCTATGTTACTGGTGTTCTTTTCCAGAAAATAATTTGTTTGGTTAAGACTATTGGAGTATTATTATCTTTATTATGAAGACTATGTCTTCTTATTTAAAATGGGTTTATTAATTTGATATTAAGCCCATACATGTATGCTCTTATATATATATATATATATATATATATATATATATATATATATATATATATAGAGAGAGAGAGAGAGAGAGAGAGAGAGAGAGAGAGAGAGAGAGAGAGAGAGATGCACATGTGTATGTGCAAGGATGTGTCAGATTTATTACCTGTGACATTTTTTGTTTTGATCACACAACCTATGCCTAAAATAATACTTAAATATGAGAGACAAAGGAGACAAATTATCAAAATTATCATGGAGTAGTCTAAATAAAGTTGTGTGGTTCTTGGTGTTTTTTCAATTTTGAAATGACAGTTTTTAAAATAGCATGAATTGGAAAATTGCATTGGATCTGTCGCAATAAAACATCTGATGGATTTTTTTTAACGGAAATTGTTTCTGATTGCCATAAAATAAAGAATAAATCTGTTGATAGATGTATTTATCATTATTTATACAAGGCCAGAATCTGTTTCTAGAGGTACTTCTTATGAATTTATACCAAGTCTATCTACCTTTCCCATGACCATGTATTTCACATTTGTTCGCCAAATAAATGCAATTCGTTTTTCATTTCTGTATAAGATTTGCAATACAAAACTGTTGTCACAGTTGCTTTGTATATATTTAATTGCCTTATAATGAGTGAATAAAAATGATAAAGCAATCAGTTGCACTTTTTGTGTTTATTTATTAAATTCTTTCTTTCATGTACTGAACTGTAAAATGCAGCATGTCATTTGCAACTTTTGTTTAGGAGATTTTCACTATGTCACTAATCAACAGATAAGAAAATGAAGTTAATAGCATTACATTTTTTATATATAATAGGTTGGCGTTAAAGTTTGAACAGAAGGAGTCCAAAGTTATTAAGATATACTATTTGAATTAACTTCAAAAAGGATGACAAATGGCAATTTTAGTGTCTTCTAGTGCTAATGTAGTATATCTCTGTTTGATTCACCGAAAAATAAAACGAGACAGTATTTGTTTTCATTGATACATGTATTATGAATCATGCATTCTTAGAGATAATACAAGATGTAACATTGCATAGCTTGTAACAAATGAAAATGATTTCAGATGACAATTTTACCTCAGTAGCCAACATTGGTTCACATAAAATTGTGTAGGTTTTTCCAAGTCCAATTATACGCTCAATATGTATATGTTTACTAGCAATTTTTCTGTCTTTCATAACGGTCTCTCCAGATATTTGATTTTTGGGGGGGTGGGGAGAAAGTTGGAATGTTTACTGTGACATCTTGTCCAGCAAATGGGTCTTGTACATTAAATCCCGTATCTGCCATTTTTGAATCTTTGGGATCACACATGTTAACCGGATTGCCCCTCTCAACAATTTGCATGTCACTAGTTGACCTCCAACCTCACCCTGACTGATAGGCTGGGGACAAGTATGTTATCAATCCGCCTGGTGTGGCTCCAATTATTGTTTTGCCTATATTTCTGCTTTTGTAAGTTGAAAGTGTTGCCTGCTGTGACACTGCTGACACAAGACACTCGGTACCATCCACAGTTATTGGGTAGGATATTGTTGTTTAAAGTCAGATGGGGCATAATAATGTACCTAATGTACCAGTTCTTTTGATGGCCAAAGCTCAACTTCTCTCCACTGCTTTGACATGAATAGTATCCATGTAAGTACAATGTTACTTAGGGTTGATTCAGACACCCCAAATAATCGGGGAAGTTCAAAATTTGCCTCAGATTATTGGTTCATATGATATTTCATTATCGATGTCAACCACAATCTCCGTTACATTTAGGTCAAAGTTAATATCTGATTCAGAGGAAGATAGTGGACTTTTGTTTTGTTATTTCCTGAAGAATATTCCTTTGAGCAGTTCTCTCTTGATAAATTCTCTGGTGTTTGGTTCCTTGGTCTGGGTATTGCAGTTTTCTTCAATCTTCTGGAAAGAGGGGTGGTACCTAAAGTATAAACAAAATGATGTCCTTAATATTTCTTCTAAAAGTGACACTTTTTATAATGTACAAACAAATCGTATCAACATTGCTGTTCAATGATATCCACATGTACATCTCTTTGACATAAAACCCATGTGTATCTCTTTGACATAAAACCAATGCATAAATGGGTGGGTGGGGTGCGTTAGAAAAATGTCACGGTCAAAGTTTAGGTACAGTTTTTTTGTATATTTAAGAATAGTGAAATATAAGAGATGTCAGACTAAACTATATTCTATGGAAATGAACAAAAACTATGCAAACACAGCTTACCATGTACGTTTTCTTGAATGTAATACTCAACGGTGAAGTGCGTTCTACAGACTACATTCGACGACGAAGGGATTCACTCTTTGAACATGTCCTTGCCTCTTCATATTACATGGATCCATTCTTTCCTCGGGTTAATTTATAATAATAAAAAGGGTTAAAGATTAGAGATTAAATAATATATTACCTAGCTAGTTAGCCTGTTAATCTATTAATTTAATTCCAAATGGTAAATTGTGCCAGCTGCTGCAAGCATCAACATAATAATAAATGCTTGTTTATTTGTTTCATAATTTATCTATATATATATATATATATATATATATATATATATATATATATATATATATATATATATATATATATATATATATATATATATTACATCATGAGGTATATTAATTGTTGGTACTGTAGTCTTGTCTACATAATTCTTATTAAATTTATTATCTATATTGTGTGTCTTTCTGACTTTTGAAGAATTGTTACAGTCTGTTTGCAGCTGTTGTTATATTATTTAGCACATCAGTATTTACAGTAGGTTGTATTTCTAGTACAAATGAAGCTATTAAATTTTGTAAATTATTATTATTATTATCTACAATACTGCCAATTTTCATCACCATATTGCTTGGTAATATAAATACACCCTTGCCACCAACTGCATTAGCCTACTTTTCAGTCTGAAATATAGTGTTGACATCTGAATAGAATGTTTTCATCTGAATCATAACATTGTTCTCATACAATTAATTTTTCAAATAACCTTTTTATGGTGTCTTGAACAGTAGAAACAGACTATGTAAAACTTGTTCTATTTTGTACTTGAGCACCTTAAATAGATATTACATATGATCTAATATTCGTATTCATGGTCGCTATTCCTTCATTTGTTTGTCCTTTACTATTTTGTGGAAAGAAGTAAGTTTATCCTATTTCTTCGTTAGGTTTATCATATTTCTTCATCGGGCGATACAAATGTATCAATTTCTTCAGCTGTAATTTTTCTCCAATATTCAACTGTTCCATCTCCGTAATTATAATGTCGGAAAAAAATAGGGACTTACCGAAAGAGCTGATGTAGTTTCTCCAAAACCTTGAGGTACAGTTTTATGATCTTCATGGCCATTATCATTAACATATTTCTTCTTTTTCACTAATATATCTAAAATCATGATTAGTAGGAATATTACAATTGTTACAAATTCCTTTATTTAGATCAATATTGTTGTTTGTTGGATCCGATGCTTTATCATATGATAATTGTACTGAGATTCAGACAACAGTTTTCTTACCTGAAAGTATAAATGAAATCTGTAAAACCGACTTTGCTAATTCTGGTATAATTTTGTCTTATAAATGCCAGTAAGATATTCAACACCCTGTTGTTGCCACCTATAATGTCATATCACACTGTAACATATATATGTTCATTGTATCATCAGTATCACATTTAAAATATAGTTTGTGAACATGTTTATGGTTGTATTAAAAATAGTAATTTTCTGTGTAATATATTTTTAGATCTACTGGTCATAGATTAGAAGAGTTTATGAGATTGTCTTTGGTCAGTCGTCTGTTATTACTACTCCTCTTAAACTACTTGCAGGATTGCCATGAAACCTTACACACACAAACACACACACATTCATCCCATGGTCTAGTTGGTCCATCTTGAAAATCTTGTTATCGCTACTGCTCCTGAGTGGATGGTCATATCAACATGGGGTTTTCACTAAAAGACTTCTTATGATGTATAGTTGAACTTAAATGAAAATGGTTCCGATCTGACGTGCAACATTGGCTATCTTGAAAATCTTGTTATCGCTACTCCTCCTACACGGATGGTCATATCATCATGACATTTTCACTAAAAGACATATGACGTCTAGTTTGTTCTAAATTAGAATAGTGTCGATATGACATCCAATATGGCCACCACAGCAGCCATCTTGAAAATATTGTTATCACAACTCCACCTGAACAGAAGGTCATATTGACATGGGGTTTTCACCGAAAGACTTCTTTGACATCCAGTTAGTCTTAAATGAAAATGGTGTCGATCTGACTTGCAATATGGCCGCCACAATAGCTATCTTGAAAATCTTGTTATTGCTACTCCTCCTATACGGATGGTCATATCAACATGACATTTTCGCTAAACAACTTCTTATGACGTCTAGTTTGCCCTAAATTAAAAAATGGTGTCGATCTGACATCCAATATGGCCACAAAACAGCCATCTCGAAACTATTGTTATCACAACTCCAACTGAACAGCAGGTCATATTGACATGGGGTTTTCACCAAGAAGACTTCTTTGATGTCCAGTTAGTCTTAAATGAAAATGATGCCGATCTGACGTCCAATATGGCCATCGCAGTCATCTTGAAAATCTTATCACTACTCCTGAACGGAAAATCATATTGACATGGGTATTTCACCAAAAGACTTATTATGATAAATAGTTGGTCCTAAATGAAAATTATGCTGATGTGAGGTCCAATATTTTGAAAATCTTGTTATCACTACTCTTTCTGAATGGAAAGTCATATTGACATGGTGTTTTCACCAGAAGACTTCTTATGATGTCAGGTTAATCCTAAATGAAAATGGTGCCGATCTGATGTCTAATATGTTTGTCAAAGTGACCAGTTAGAAAACTTTGTCATCACTACTCTTCCTGAATGAATGCTAAAATGAACATCTGGTTTTCACTAAAAGGCTTCTTATAATATTTTGTTGATCCTAAATTAAAATGGTGTTGATCTCATGTCCAATACGAGGCCATCTTGAAATTCTTGTTATAGCTACTCTTCCTAAATGGAAAGTCATTTTGACATGGGGTTTTCATCAGAAGAGCTCTTATTGTGTTTAGTTGGTTCTTGGTGAAAATGACTAACTCTCAATATGGCCACCATGGTGGCTATCTTGAAAATATTGTTATATCTACTCTTCCCAAATGGATGGCTGTATCAACATGGGGTTTTCACCAATATACTTCTTATGATACCTAGTTGGTCCTAAATGAAAATGGTGCCAGTCGTACATCCAATATGGCTGCCACGACGACTGTCTTGTAAATCTTGTCACTACTCCCCGAGAATAGATGATCATTATGACATTGGGTTTTCACCAAAAGACTTCTAATGATGTATACTTTGTCCTAATTGAAAATGGTGTCAAGCTGACATCCATTATGTGCACCACAGCAGCTAATTTTAAACGTTTTTTTATTGCTGAAGAATATCAGGGCTGGTTTCAACACTCTGCAGTTAAAAGAAAGAAATGGTCTTATCTTGAATTCCTGGAAATTCTTTTCACCCAGTAGAGTGTCAGTCCCTTCGATGGACTTTTATTATCTCGTTAAATTCATTTCCTTAAATATGGATGGCCCAGTTTATTATATTAAATGTGCTAAAGTGGATTGCAGACATGGATAAGGTCCGCTGCTTGTCAGTCTTTTAAATCTGTGTTCCATGATTTATTTATATAAAATTTTTCATTGTTGTTTGGATTAACTGCATAGTTAAAAGGATTCTACATAGTTAACTTGATACAATAGTGGAAATAGACTATGGCTTTATCCTATATTTTTATGTGTGTGTGGGGCCAGTGGCTCTAGGACCGGAGCTCAGATGGCCTGGATTTTAGGGCCAAAATTGGGCGATTAGCCCAGAAGTTTTTATTTGTACAGAAAAAAGGTTTCAAATGTTACTTTTTAGTTGTTTTTATTTTTTTAAAAGTCTTTAGAAGTTTTTTTAGCAAAACTTTTAATAAAGTTGACCAAAACGGCAAAAAATGGAAGAAAACAAAATTAGGTGGCTGGCCGGGGGATCTAGAGTTTCGGATAAATAATTAGTCACTTGAGCCAGGACCATGGGATTATGCATGACTAAAATTAATTGGATGGAACAAACATGGCTGCTAGCTTTTGGATCCTGTAAAACCTAGGAATGGATGTCCCAAACTGTACAGGCATATTCTAAAATAGGTCTAACAAAACTCTTGAAAGCTATGGGCAAGATGATAAGTTAACGTCGTAATAAGCTGAAAGTACGATTTGCTTTATTTGATTTAGTTTTTCTAAAGAAGTACCCTCCAATGAGCATGACATACTGGTTATATAGCAATTTTTCTTGCCATTTGCATTTTGTTGCATTTATTAGCTTGGAATCGCATGCCCCATTTTCGTGTCCACTGTCCTAGTTTATTAATACCATTTTGTAGTATCTTGAAATCCTGCTGGATTTTGATTCATCTGTAGCATACACCATCATCTGCAACGAGGTGAATGTCTGAATCAGTTATAATAATGATGGCATTGATGTGCACGGAGGAAAGCAGTGGTCAAAGTACTATGCCATGAGGTACGCCAGAAGCTGCTTTGGAACAACCAGATTTGGGACCATTTACTACCACACAGTTCTCAAAAACATAAAATACAATCTATCCAGCATAGAGTTTTGCCTGCAGTTATATAAAGAAATAATTTACTCTTTAACAATTCGTGGGGGACACTGTCAAAAGCATTTTTTCAAAGTCTAGTACAAAAATATCTGCTTGGTCATCTTTATTTCCGTTGTTTAGACCAATCATAACTGTGTCATTCAGGAAGGCATGCTGTTTGTCAGATATGATATAACAAATAATCTAAGTGCTTCATGATGATAGAACAGACAATAATCTCAAGCTCTTTACAAAGAAAACTCGACAATGACACTGGACGGTAACTGGCCATTGCGCAATCACCTTTTCTGAACAGTGGGCATATATTTGCTAGAGACCAATCCCTTAAGTATTTTTGGATGTATATCATCAGGACCACAAGGTTCTGAAGGGTTTAAACCATGCAGCAACTTTTGAACTCCTAAACACGTTAATACTATATTATTCACTTTGGTACTTTTGGAAATATACATAGTGAAGCAATGTCACTGGAGTTGGTAAAAACACTGCAGAATTGGGTGTTCAGTGTTTCAGCTTCTTCTGGGTCTGTTTCTATTAATTTGGTATCTGTCTTAAGTGGAGGAATGCCCTGAAAATAATTTTTCTGGCTGTTGATGTATTTCCAGAGTGGTTTCGAATCTGAGGTTAGATTTCCAATCATGTTGTTGAGGTAGTTATTATATTATTTTTTAAAATTTAAAAAAAAAATCCGCTTTTATCTTTTTCCATTTTGTTGTTACGGTACGTTTTGCTTTAGCACGAGTTTTGTTTCTTCTACGAACTAAGTTTCTAATTTTGTTTGTAATCCAGGTCATTCACACTACTTATCTCAATTTTGAAGAAACATTTTTTTTTCAACTGTAGTAGTTAGAAAAGACTTTATAATTTGCCAGTTTACTTCAATATCCATCTTGTTTTCCAGACTGTTTAAATATTGAAACTTTTCAAAGATGCTACCTTCAATTTTCGTCGATTTCGATTTTTGGGTGATATCTGGATAGATAAAGTACAATCTATAATATCATAATCACTAAACCGGTCAGGTGAATTAATGTATGAGAATTTGCCTGGTATTGTGGTCAGAACGAGGTCTAATATATTTCTTTCACGAGTTAGAAAGTTGACTATTTGTTCTAAGCCATGGTCATTCAGAATATCAATCAGGAACTGGCCCTCTGAGATACTAATCTTGTTCTCCGGTTTGCATTTTATGTTGGTCCAGTCAATCTTATTATAATAAAATTCCTCATAACGTATATGTGTGCTTTATGTCCGTTCTTATCAGATTTTATCTTTTAAAGCTGTTCTCTCAATAAAAGAACATCGGCACAGTGATTGCAATGTCCTTCGTACCAATTACCTATATCAGAGACATATATATTAATGCTATATGCCTATATAATGAGATGATCCATTCACTACGATTTTGGCTAGACAGATCCTGATCCATTGTCCAATTCGGTCAGAAGCATCTGCGTAAGATTTGTATGCACCAGTAATGATACCACTTCATCGTGTAAAGTTATATCATTCCTGTATACGTTAAAATTACATCCGTCTTGAAATAACTCCGAGGTGCTGACTGTGTTATCAATTCTAGTTTCGTGGATAGCCACGATGTCTGGTTTTTCAACATCAATGAAAGTAACTCCAACTTCTTACCCATAATGCATTTGATGTTCACTGATACAATTTTCAGAGTTTGTTTTCTTAATTCAGTTATTGGTGTGCATCTGTTCAGATACACAGTAAATAGCTTGTTTTGGTTGGGCAGAACCCGATGTAAAGTCTGAAGTTTTTAATTCTCCCAAAATCCCCACCCGAGTACACCTTACTTACTGAGATGGACCCAGATATATAGAAATCTGAGAGGACCCCAGACAAGCCTCGTCAGGAAGCCTTCCGTAAAGTGGACAACTTCCTGACAAAACTCGTTGTGTTTAATTCAGTTTACTGATGTTGTATTTAGCTCTGTCTGAAGTGTTACCACTTCCCTCCCTATTTAATATATTAAATGTAGTTTTAGTTGGAATGGGTGGGTTGTGTTCCAAAAAGGAGTTAGGGAAATTTAGAATTCACATTTAAGACATATCCAAATAAAAGATGTAGCTTGAATTTCATTATATTCTAAATTATCTGTGTATGAGCAACCATTGTGGATCCAAAGGTTGCATGAATCACATTGCACCGCCTTGTACGAATTTAACACCTACCCATTATAATTTGACAAGCTCTGTTGTTCAATGTTGGGAAAACTAAATAATTTTTGTCTTATATTAAAATTTCGTACTTATTTTACTTATTTTTGGTGATACCCACATACCTGGAATGATATTGATGTTTCGTACCCATTTTAGTTGATACCCACACACCTGGAATTATTCCATCTTCGGAAGTCATCGCATTGAATAGCCCTATCCTTTGTTAGGATCAGGAATGAGTTCGATATCGCCTGCCAAAATCAGCAATAATGACAGATTTTAATATTATTCTTGTTTGAAATGCCTTACGAGTCTGTTTTGTTGCGATTGCCAGGTTTGTTGACATGGACAAAATACTATTTTAAAAATTAATCCCTCTCCCACCGAATATCTCGGATGATAAGGTTAATAAATGACTTGAGTTAGTATTTGGATTCTCGGAAGGAGAAAAAAATTACAAAAAAAACACAAAAAAAAAACAATATAAAATTACATAGGCGTGGCTTGTCCACAGTTTTTTCGACATTGGTTTCCTGGCGTTAAAATTCACGAGTAATGCTATTTTTAGAAACATATGGGGTTTTCCCGTCTATTTAAATCCGTCCTTATTTAGAACAGGAAAATCGACGTAAAGGGCCGAATGGCCGCACACGTCGTTAATCAAACGAACGAACGAAGAACAGGAAAATGCAATCTGACTTCGAAGATCCACGATAACAGTGGCTCGTATCGTTGATTTCAATTTACTTATAAATCATACATGTATTATATGATACAACAAGAATACTAAATGTATGATTTATAGGTAAATTGTAAGCAACGATATGAGCCCTTGTGTCACGATAAACTACTCTTGCCGAGCTAAGAAAAGGTAAGGTCCAAAACATGGATGTATTTTGCAAATGCGAGTCAACTCTTGCACGTCTAACCAGGTTCCGTCGTAAGAGGCGGGCGATACGGGCGACCGCACGGGGCGCCAAGTCCGGGGGTGCTGTTTCGCGGAGTTTGGTGTATTTTTATCCGAATGGGGGCGCAAAGAGGCGACGCTCGCCTGAGGCGCCGTTTCGTCCAACAGAAACTTGCGACGGCCCTGCGTCTAACAATACAAATTTGATTATCCATAAAAAAAATATTGTATCCGTACACACGATCTGTTGTTTCACACAGTAACCATGGAGGTTTTGGGGGTTACCTTTCTGACTTCACGGCACCTTTGCGCAGTAGAGTGGCTGCAACTTGCAAGTCTATCTGCAACTTTTATGCATTTCATGTAAATTAATTATATTTGTGTCATATCATCTCATAATATTCTGGCCCCTTATTCACGAAATCCTGATCTTTAATGCACACTCAAACTCAGATTTTAAGAGGTTACTATAAACCACAGGGTCCCGTATCGTTGCCTAATATATATATATATATATATATATATATATATATATATATATATATATATATATATATATATATATATATATATATATATATATATATACTGACACAAAAATTGATAAAGGCGCAAATAAAAAAGTTTCCCAACGTTTCGAGCTAAACAAGTTTTTTTTTTTTTTTTGTCAGCGGAAGAAACAATTCACAGAACAAACACTAAACACAAAAACCAAGAGAAATTCTTGACTCCTACATGTTTCAATGACAGGGAAAAAATCAATGGATAAACAATAGAAGTAAGAAAGAAGACAAAATTTAAAAACGGTCTAAACGGGTAAACTACATATTTATGTTATGCTGCCATCAGCCCAACATAGATGTGTAAATAAATTGAACTAAGTATGTATCGTGCCTATCACGATGAGGACAAAAGTATTTTGACCTAATTCCTGGCTGGCAACAAAGGACTGACACCATGCATTCGCGGCGAAAAATCAACGCCATTATCAAAATGTGCAAAAGAAATTATATCCCGGTAATGTTATGCATGGAGGTACTAAGGAAGTATGGTATAGCGGGATAAGGTACAGGAGTCAATAATAATAATAATAATAATAATAATATAAAGAGTTACGGAATATTTATTTGGGTACAAATTATCTCAAAAATTGTGTCCGTCTGATAAACTGATGGTTAACTGTAGTTGTCATAAAAGATTGCATTAGGAAGGTTAAACTTCTTCATTTAGGCCGAACTCCCCATGAGTTTTCAATTGAAGTATCGAGTATTGTTCCTTACGTGTGCGTTCTATATCGGTCCACCCCAAGTTTGAATCAATCGGTAGCATATCGAGGGACTCAACTGAATACCCAGTTGAGTTGTAGTGGTTGGCGAGTTTCGCGTTGATTTTGTTACGAATGTGGCTCTTGTGGTTATTCATTCGTTTTCTGAAATCAACGGTTTCGCCACAACATACTGAGTGCCACAGATCTTGCATGTTAGAAGATAGATTACATTTTTGGTTCCACATCCTAACTTCTGATTGATACTGTAGCTAACTCCTGTCGTTGAACTTCTGAACGATTTGGTCTCGGGCATAATTAGGCTAACGATTGTCTTTGCAGCAATATGTGCCTGAATCTGTGGTCATGTTTGAAGTTACCTTGGCACGTACCAGATTGTCCTTCAGATTTTTAGGTCTACGGTACGCAACCGGTAGGTATAAAATGCGAAAAGAACTCCTTTTTGCAGAAAGGAGTCCTTTTTGTGTTGCAAAAAGGATTTTTTTGTTGTTTGTTTGCAGAAAGGACTTGTCGTTAGCAAAAAGGATTTTCCCGTGTACAAAAAGGACCATTAATGTTAATACGAATGATTTACCGATTTTGTTTATGAGACTAAAAGGATTTCCGCGTATACAAAAAGGACCCTACTAATGATTTGAAACACTATATTTTTTTGTAATATATGAAGTTGATTAGATAATTATTTTGTTTTCATAGATACATAAATGGATATTAATATATTATTCATGCTTTTTTTTCTTTATTAATTTGCTTTAAATGTATTTATCTTAAAAATGACAAGTATTTGGAATGTATAAATACTGCTGCCTTTATTTCATTTTTTTTAAAAATCACAGTTTGTGTTTATTCTGCTATTATTATATATCTGAATTAGTAAGACCTAAATTAATTCACTGCCAGATATTTTAGGCGAAAACGGCATCTTGATTGGTGATACTTTAATTAAGTTGTCACATATGTGATCAAACAGTTTAAAATTAAGACGGCTTATCACATCTTTATTGATCATCTGTTTGTTTTAAGTACAATGTTGATTGCTTTTTCTGGGATTCAATTAGCAGTCAAATTGGATTATCGCAACTTTATTGATCTCCTGTTTATTAGAAGCACGTAGACGATTACTTCTTTGAGATTCAATTAGCATCAATTCTTAATGCCAGGATTTTTTAAAACTCAATAAATAGCATGAAAGATGTTTGCGTAAAATTACATGATAATTGGTTTATTTGACAAAAACAAGTTTTGCCTAAGCGTATATATTAAAGGTTTTACGATGATCGTTAAATTCGTTCATTGTCAAAATGCCGAAATACACTTGTGCTGACTGTTCCCAAAACTGCAACACTGATTGTATCCACTGTGAGGTAAGTTATTTGTATTATATTAATATTGCATTATTTACATTTACATAAAGGAGTGTTCTATGTACATGTATAATCTTAATATTCGTTTTATCCGTCATATGTTAGGTTGGTAGCTCAAACATTATTATATTACTTATTTTAGGAGTTATTGTATTTGAATTGAATGATTGCGTTTTATGTTGGAAGCCTTCGAGTACAAGAATACAAATATCCTGATATCAGTATAAACAATGTACGTAGAATGAATATATATATATATATATATATATATATATATATATATATATATATATATATATATATTAAATAACCGTCGATCGAAGTATACCCGTCTACTTGCCATTTCAGCAAAACTATCATCATGTTACATAACTTGGACAGTTCTTATTTGCGATTCAAATAAAATATGTGCGTGGGTGCGTGCCTATATGCGTGCGTGCGTGCGTGTGTGTGTGTGTTATCACGAAATCATTATCATGTTTAATGTATATATGTTCATTTGTTATGATAAAGTACTCTGTACAAGTCAATACAATGTATGTTCTAATTTACACACAATCTGAGTGTGTAATATATGTTTTGATTGTTTGGAATATTTTAGATACATATTGATAGCAAATAAATGTTCTTTCTGATATATTTTCAGACTATTTTGTCTTTACATACCCTTAATAATTCCCGTTTGTCTAGTCTCTGTATGCAACAATATTGGTTATATAAAAGTTTATTTACATGCTTTTTTATAAACTTTTTTCAAGTGATAAACATGTATCACGCATTGCCCTTTAATAGTCATCTACTTTGAACCATACACTACAAACATGGAAGGTTTTTATTTATAAATAAAAAGTCCTTTTTGCAGTCGGGAATCCCTTTTTGCACATTCAGTATTGACTGAACAACACTTTTGGTTAAATTAAGTTTATTTACATTGTTTCTATTGTTATATTGAATGATAAATATTCATAAACATTACCTTTTTTAATTATCTGCTTTATAAACAATCTTGAACGGCTTTTATAAACAAATACAAAGTCCTTTTTTCAAAAAGGAGTCCTTTTCGCATACTCCGTATGCGCTGAACAACACTTTTGGTTAAATCAAAAGTTTATTTACATATTTTGATATATTTTAAATGATAAACATTTATCAGCATTGTCCTTTGACAGTTATCTGTTTTAAACATTAAACCATTAAAATAAAAACCTGGAAAGCTTTAATTGATAAATAAAGAGTCCTTTTTGCAGTCGGGAAGTCCTTTTTGCGTACTCGGTATGCGCTGAACAATTTTGGTTAAAATCAAAGTTTATTTTTATTTTTTAAATTTAGAGTGATAAACGTTTATAAACATTGTTTATTTAAAGTTATCTGCTTTAAATTAAAAAATGAAAAACAAAAAGTCTTAAACGGCATTTATAACCAAATTAAAAGTCTTTTTTGCCAAAATGAAACCTTTTCGCATTTTACACCTACCCGTATGCAACCATAGGAATTTATTGAAATATGCCCTTCAGATGTTCGGAGGATTCAATCTGGTTCCAATGCTTCCGAATTATCTGTTGTAATTTTGGGGCGTAAGGGTGGAAAGTAACCACGAAGGGGATGCGTTTGTTAGTTTTCTTGGTTTTATATTTCAGGAGGGCCCCTCTATCGAGGAGTCTAGTTTTGTTAATAGCCTCCTCGGTGTAGCTATTTCTGTATCCTCTCCTTAGCCCCCTGAACTCTCCGAGTCACTTTTCAAAGGTAGCCGGATTAGAGCATATGCGTTTGGTCCGAACGCACATACCGTAAGGAAGATTTTTTATTACGTGCTGGGAGTGGCAGCTGGTTGGGGGTAGATACTGGCGAGAGTCAGTTGGTATAGAATACAGGTCAGTTTCCATGTTCCCATCCAGAAGGGTAAATTGAGTATCCAAAAAGATGTTGGACCTGTTTGATGACTCTGACGTAAATTGAATCTTAGGATGGAAGTTATTGGCGAATTCAAGAAATATTTTGTCGTCCATTTTGATTCTATGATTCTCTCTCTCTTAAAGTGTGGAATATAGAAAATTATTGGTGAAATAATTTTCATCTTTTTATCATTCCTATCCGTATATTTTTCACATGTGAAATTACAAGATTTCCGATCATGCCATGTGTCGCTTGATTTTGTGTGCCTGCAGCCAGACCCCCCTCCCCCCAGCAGCAGATCAAATAAATGGACACAGCATTACTTTTCAGACATGGACATTAAGTTTGGCTGAAGAAATCTGAATCGACGCCGTTCGCGTCTATTTGAAGTTATTTCCCTTTACTACCTTAACAATCATGGTAAACCCGCTGTGATGCATTGCCAAATTGGACTTGTTTTGTGGTCAGGTAGGATCAAATAGTTTACAAAATGTCAACAAAATTAATTTACTACAACAGATTCGGTCATCTCAATTCTACAACTCTCTCAGTATTTATATGACCAGCCTATTAATTTACGAAAAGGGGTGAGTGGGTGTTGGAATTTGACCGACACGTTGTTCTCCGCCATTTGTTTTCTCCCCATTCATGTCAGAAAAAAAAGGCAGAGAACAACTTGTTGGTCTAGGTGTGTGTGTGCTTAGGGGTGAGTTTAATCTTCTAAGCTTCGATTCAGGAGCATGTCTGGTATATAATAAAAAGAAATTTTCTTTTCCTGCGTAAATACACCTATAAATCATACATGTACTATATAAACTACAAGGGATGGCACTTCTCGTTTCCCGCGCGACCTATTTAAGAATCAACGTTGATATTTCAAGCTACAATTCGTGTAGCGTAATAACTTTGGTACCGATGTTTAGCTCAGGCATTCGACTGTGTATTCCTACACAAAGTTGGACTTGCTACCATAGCTATACTTTATTTGTGGTCACCTCTCAGTCCTTCCCAGCATATATGGCTGGTTAGAGCGTAAGAGGCGACCCCTCATAAAATTTTAAATACCAAAAGGTTTTATTTTATTTTTTATTTTTTTGAAAAGAGATTTGCATGAGGTTCTTCTATTTCTAATAGTCCCAAAGATCCAAGTTATTAGGGGATTAAGGTTTCTAGGTCAGTACTCCCCTCCCTTCAGATTTTCTCTGTTGGGCGGGTTTCCTTCCTTTTTTCCTTAATTCAAGTTTTAAATCACAAGTTACCTTTGCCCATAAGGTTAGTTCAGCTGTTGATAATTCTTTTAATCATTTTTAAGTATTTTTGTATTATATTCATTTATTTTTTATTTTTTAGTTCCAATGATTTTACTAATTATGTAGTTGTTGCTTTAAAGATATTTATATTGGTGAGTGCATGACTCCGTTTCCATGGTACTATATAGTATTATTATATTTTTTTGTTTGTTTGTTGCATTCATTTTTATTTTTTTGAATAATTACCTTAAATAAATTAGTTAGCTTTCCCGGGATGATCGTCTTGTACATTTCCTTATATTCTGGACTTCCCGGCTTTGGTCTCTTAGCTTGTGGCTGTCTCATCTGCTCTTCTCCTGTGCATATTCCTAAATTATCTTGCTTGTCTGATGGATCCCTTCTTTCTCTCTCCGCCTGTTTTGTTCCTCGGGTTTGTTTTTTTTGTTGTTGTTGTTGTTGCTGTCCCAGTTGTTCTTGTTGAGATTTCTTTTCTCTGTATTGAGTCAGGGATATTACGGTTTTGGTTTTGGTCTCTTCCTTATTTTGTTGTGTTTCTGTTGGTTTAATTGGTTCCTGTATTACTGTTGCTACATTTTCCTGTGTCTTCTCACATTTTCTTGGGTCATGGCCTTTCAACCCACATTTATAGCATTGCCTCTTGTAGATACAACCCCTGTACCATGACTTCACTCTGAAGCCATGGATATAGAAGAATGGTGTTATTTTGTTTATGTCGTCTTTTTCTATTTGGAAGATTCTCGCTCCAGTCTGAACGCTTGGGTACAATTCTTGCTTCTTTTACTGTGAGCTGGAATTTCTGCTGGAGTTTTTCAGTTGTCACCTCTAGAGGGATCTCAATTGGGACTCCAGTTATATATATATGTCTACATATTTGGTGACAATTTCTCGTATTATGTCTAAGGTGTCGGTAATCTGAGCTGTTTTCTCATTTACGTTTAGCATCTTCTCTTTCAAGATTTTTTCCTCTCCTTTCGGGTGTATCATGCTTTTCCCTTGTTCACGTGGGGAGATAGCTTGTAGCATGTTGACGTCCATTCCGTTTTCCACGAGGCATGACAGAATCTGCCCACATGTGGGTCTTTCTTCGGGTTTTATCAATGAAAAATCTAATACTTGCATGCCAGTTCGCATTCTGGCTACGAGGGAGTTTCCCTTCTCCGTGCGTACGGCATTAGTTTTGAAGTATTTCTGCAGTATTGGCATTTTGTTGCTGGTTATTGTTCAATGTTGAACTGTATATTTTTCTATTTCTATTGTAGTTGTACTTGTTCACTTCGCAAACAGACACTGAATACCTATAATGAATGCCAAACCATATCCCACGCTACCGCTTGAAATGGCCATAATTGCACCCGCTTTATATGCAAGTGCAACGCATTGAATGAAATACTGCCCTCTCATTGGCCAACCGAAAATGACGCATGATGGCAAATATTTTTTGATTGGCTGAAATATGTTGACATATGGTGGTTGTTTTCACTATGATTGTAATGTTGCTGATTCAGGCATGTGTTTGCATGATGGAAGATATCATGAATGCTGCAATTTCAGGCCACAATATAATAATATTAGGACAGGCTGGTACTGGTAAAAGCTTTTTAGTGAACAATTTAAGCGAAAGACTGAAGAAATGTGGAAAATGGTTTACTTGACAGCCTGCACAGGGATAACTGCCTCTCAGTTGCATGGAATGATTATACATCAGTTTTCTGGCATTCACGACGGCCGTTTCCCTGATGAATATTTAATAGATAAGATCAATAATGATGATGATATGATAGATATTAAAAGAAGAATTGGGAATGTTGACACTCATTATATTGATGAAATTTCCATGTTATCTCTGAAATTTCTGCAATTAGTCTAAGAGAAGGTTTTCCGAACAATAAAGGAAACAAATTTCCTTTTTGGTGGTATTCATATCATTGTCGCAGGTGATTTCTTTCAACTGAAGTTTGCACCAAATGATGTGTACCATGACAGAAGAGAACTGATTATCAGGTCATCAAAACAGTTTTAAAAGTCTGCCAAATTATGTTGAAATGCACAGCATTGGCGTACAAAAACTGAATTGAGAGTTTTTAAAAATATATAGACTTCAAACAATTTCACCGAATCCATGACTCACTGTAACTGTCATGATGGTCTTGTATTCCTTTTGAAACTTATCCAAATTTTTTGAGGGATTCCACCACTGCCACTAAATGTTGCAGGGTTCTTTTAACAACACAGAGAACGATGGTATAGCTGTTAAAATCATTAATGTGACTTCTCTGATTCTACAATCCAGAATCCCTGATAGAGCATAAGGCATGTTTTAACTGGGAATTTAATTATTAAGATATAGTATTACTCATTTGGCTGACATGAGCTGTGAAGTTCCCAGAGTCAGTTTGGAGTTAATGAGAATAGTTTTGACATTAAAATAAACATTCAGCACACACACAGCACAGGCCTGGCTGCAGCTAAGCTGACACTGGGTCATACATGTTCAACATCTGTGTTAGAAACATGTATCATTATAATTCTCTCATAATAACATCTTAAGAACCACAATTTTTGAAATTTTTTTTTTACCTCCTGCATAATACTGCTATACCTGGAATCATAAAACTTAGCGAGAAGATACATCTTGATCAGTAGTACACTCTCATCTAAGATGTAGGTCACTGCAACCTTGTCTCATTCTTCTGTATCATATGCATCTTAGCCAACTCAAAAGGACCTTTCTAACCAGAGAGTGCATTTGAAAGTAGAATAAATATGTTTGATCAGTGGTAAACTTTCCATATTAAAAACTATGTAAGTATAGAAATTAGAGGAATGGACTGCAGGCAGCATGCTTTTCATGCGAGGCCTCACTATTACGCTAATCAAAGTAATTGTTGTTGCATGAAATATGCTTGTACTGTTGGCTGTCACTCCAAGGATAGTTAAAGTTGGTGAGTTTTACCCAGCAAAATCTGGCTTTTTGGGGTTTACAGTGATTGTAGCTTTTGAAGCTTCTGTTAAAACAATTTTTCTTTTTTTTAAAATTAATTAAAGAAAACCAACATTGATCGCTGGTTTTTATCAACTCATTATACTACCTGTACTTTGATATCGTGGAAAAGAATATTCTCTTTTTATTGTTTTATGTCTTTTATGCCTTATCATAGTATGTATATATGGAGGTACATCTAGGTAGGTAGGTACTGTATGTGGTTTAATGGTATGTCAGCACGGTACTGGATATATAGTGCTGATTACAAAATAACATGTAAAAATGTGAAATTAATTTATTAAGATTACTGGTAAATTTTTAAAAAAAGACAACAAAAGTTGTAATGTTTAGAGAAAAACTATTTTTAAAAACCCTTACATTAAAGAAGGGACCAACTTTTTGCGTTGTCCAGATTACTAAATAACTTATTTGTATGCATTGTAATTAATTTTGATAACACCTACTGGAGATTACGAAACTCTTTGTAGAGGTGAGCTATGTAATCTATAAATAAAACTTCATATTCTTCCACCAGATTTCTTGTTGCCAGTTGCCACAGTGAAACTTCTTCAGAAATAAAGTCCTTTGTGTAGCCTGGTTTCATTGCATAATGATTTCCCAAGCTTATACAATTAAAACACATGTGTTTGGACAATAGAGGATATGCAATGGGGAACAACCCCCCCCCCCCCCCCCCCCCATTTTGTTTCATATGGTGAGGAGCCAACAGGGGAAGTGGACTTCTTGCATAAAATTAGTAAATTCTGGGGCCTTGGTAGCTAGTACATACTGTACTCCCACTCTCTAGGGAAGTAAAGCAGGGTCTGTAAAGACCTCTTGTATAAATGAATTTTTGTTTATGAGCAAGAAATACTCTTACATATGACTAGAGGGGGAATGTTGTTCGTCATTTATATATTATCGATATTTTTGCATGATACTTTAGCTTCTCTCAGTGTCCATCTTGTGAAGAGATGGTATACAACTCCCCTTGGATGGTACGCTTGTGAATTACAGGATATACAACAGGACAGAGTATTCTCTAATTCAGGATTTAGATTTCACAATTATGACCTTACATGCATTGCATTCATGATTTTGTCTGTTACCATGAGCTAAAATATTTTGTTGCTTTTTAATTTCAGACACATATATCTAAGCATGGATCACGTACCAAAGAATGATTGGCAGTCTAGAAAATCACTAGCAGAGTGTAATCGCGAAATGTTGACAAAACAAATTACAACAGATGTCACATTTCTAGTTGGGATGCATGAGGAACCAATTAAAGCACATGAATACATCTTGATCAGCCGCAGTTGTGTATTTCATGCCATGCTGCGTGGTCCAGTCCATAGCAATCCCAATGAAATTAGGATCCCAGATATTGAACCAGAGATCTTCAAACAAGTATTATTGTAGGTTGTAGGTTCACTTTTGTTAAGATCTTTGCAAAATGAAAATTGTGGTGAAATTACTGGGTAATCTGTCAGATAGAAGACCTATATAAAGGGCAATTGCCAATTGGGAAACCTGCAAGAATCCTCATTGAAAACCTTCACATACATTTCATTTATTGATATACATGTATCTGTCTGACATACTGTGACTTTATTTATTTTCATGATATCAGTTTGTGGTTTTACAAAAATGATGACATAGAACACTGAAAATTCAACCTGCTTGAGGTTTCATCAATATAAAACTTGCATGCAAAATTTGGTAGAAATCCAAATATTGGTTCTCAACAAAAATGAATGAATTCATGTTATGAACAATTCTAGTAAACATTTATTAAGTTACTGCAACATTTTTCATCCTAGGTTCATTTACTGTGAGGACATCACCATTGACCTTAACAATGCCTTTGGAGTTCTCTACATGGCAAAGAAATACTCCATCCAGTCACTGATTGACATGTGCTTGCGTCGCCTGAAAGTTAGTATGAGAGCCAACAACATATGCACCATTCTGGAAAATGCCTATATCTACGATGATGTGGAACTTAAACAGAAATGTATGAATTTCATCTTCCGTCAACCAAAACGGGTCTTTCTGGATAGTGATCTTTCAGAACTGTCTGAGGAGTGTATGACAGAAATAATAAAATCAGATGACTTAGCATTATCAGAGCGGGAGATATATGAAGGCCTTCAAAAGTATGCTATTGGTAAGTGTCGGAAAAATGGAATTGAGCCAACAACAGAAAACAAGAAAAGGATGGTGGATGGGCTTTTGAAGCATGTACGTTTTCCATTGATGGACAAAGAATATTTTATTGATGTGGTTTCCAAGTTGGGATTCCTTCCACAAGAAGATGTTCTCAAGTTGCTCAGACATTTTATCAAGCCGCAGCAATTAGATGGCTACAATATGGAGAAAAGAAAGTTTAGGCATGCTATTCACAGATTTAAGCAGCATGCAACTGGTTGGGGTTACAAACGAGACAAATGTGATACAATCATGTTTTCAACCTCAAAAAATGTTTTCATCCATGGAGTTTTAGTTTATGGTTGCTGCCAAGGTACAGGAAATTACGACATAATGGTTAGAATTAGGGAAGCCCCAGATAATGTAGATAAAGCAATAAAGGGAGTGGTGTTATCAACTGACTCAACTGAAAAAATTTACGATATCTACTTTGACATACCTGTTCAGATCGAGAAGGACAAACAATATGACTTAGTTCTCGCTATGAAGGGACCAGCAAGCTACTACGGTGAAAAAGGAATGTCAGAAATAGAATGTGAAGGTGTAAAATTCAAATTTGAGAAGTCAAAATTAATAGACAGCGTAACTAATGAAGGAAGAGGACAGCTGCCAGGCTTTGTCTTCGAGACCTGAAGAAACTTATATCTAAGACTTACGAAAACAACAGAGTATTTACATGTATGAACATCAATATTTGAATTCATAGATGTAGTTTGGGGTTGACTTGAATTATTTAGTCTTAAACAGAGAACCATAACAATTCTTTCACAAGTTTCTTGCCAGGTCCTGTAGAATTAGTTTTTTTTCTTTTATGTCATAATATTATTTATTTTGATGGATGTTGCTCTAATACCTGAGATGTACAGTCTTACAGGTTTCAAAGTATTGAAAGTGTCTTTGATGTAAATATGTCTAGGTGTTGTGTACACGACAGCAGCCCAGTGCTTGCTACTGGAAGCGGCTGTTGTCAGGCACAGAGTTTACCTTAGTACACAACTTGTACCAAGGTACCGTATTTTACCAGTGTATAAGATACAACCATCTGCGAATAATATTTTTCCATCTGGAGTCACATGATAAACTGGTACATCAGAGTCAGTGTTCATTCTGCTTATGATTTCTAGTAGAGTGTTCATGTGGATCTGCTGGTACATTATGTGATGACGGATCTGGGTCTAGCTTGAAGCTTTTATCTTTGTAGAACTTCATGTTTACATTTATTTGGAAGTGTTTATCTTCCCAAAGTTTTTGTGCAATTCTTCATTTTTTTTGTTTCTAGAACTTTACAGTTAATTAGCACCAAATAGCCATTTTTTGTACTGAGGTGCCATTGAACCCTAATACATCATGCATACATACTCCATTACAACCTTGTTTGCAGTTGGCTGCACATTATACATGGGGAAATCAAATAAAGATGCAAAAGCCCTATATCATATTTGCGAGCCCTACCTTCGTTTACTGCATTAAAGCCCCATAAATATAAAACATTCCCCTTTTTATCAAGCGGAGGGGACAGGGGAATATTCCCCAACATTTTTAGGTTTAGAATACTCTGCTTGGGTAAATACTATACTCTCATGCTCTTTTGAAATTTTGTTCTTGAATTTCCAGAAAGTTTACAGAAAAATTATTCGTTCTCAAAACTATAATGTGAACTCTTATGGTATGGTTAAGTTGACCAAAGAAATACAGTATACAACAGGTGGAGGGGTGAGGCAGGGGGAAGTGATGCATACAGCATCAGAGACTTTTTAGTTTAGTAACATGCTATATTAGCATATTAACACAACTCATAATTAGTTTACACAATTTTCAAAAAAAAATGTGACAGCAAGCATCTACAGATTGTGGCATTAATAGTATTTTATTACCCTCCATTTTAACATTTTTCCATAAAAAAGCGTTTAAAATTATACAGCCTTCCAAAATGATCACCTCCTATTATTGGCAGAGTTTTATATTCACCTCATCTTCAGTTTTCTCTTCCAGTCAAGGTAGTGGCAAGGCATATAGTGTTACCCTTTCTGTCCATCCATCCATCTATCTGTCCTCCACAACTTCGTCAAGTTTTACATTTAGGTTCATTTCCAGACATATTGGTGGGGTGTCTGTGATCTAAGAATACATTTCTAGTTGCTATAAATTTTACCTCACTTTTGTCTTTCGTGGTCAAGTAACTCTCGTTCCCATTACAGATTTTTATAAATTTTGTCAACATGTCCATCATTAAAGGACACAATGCACCTTCATATTGTACCCGATTTCTAACCAGACAACAATTTTATCCATCAATCTCCATGACATGAATCACATCTTATTTTAGATTGAATTTCTTGCCCCTTGTTATTACACCTGTGTCTTGTACTGACTTTATTTCTATTTTACCGTTGAACAGAGCCACACATTTCTGTGTTATTCATAAGACAGAGTTATGACTCCAGTTTATCTGTAAGCCAGCAACTTTCCATCATGACGTCTGTAAAGATGGACGTTATACGTCATCCATTCCGTGGCCATTATCATCTCTCTAGACACAATAATACCCGTGGGGTAAAGTCAGCTGTCGAAAAAATAGTGATACACATCAATACTTACATGTATACTTTATTAAAATACAAAATAACTTATATACATCTACATAGGATGAATTTAATTATAGTTTTGACTTAAAACAATAGTCTACTGTCATAACTTTCATCACCATATTATTCGAAGTAGTGAAAGTAACTTTGATGTAAATATGTCTGTATTGTGTACATGACAGCAGCCCAGTGCTTGCTACTGGATGCGGCTTTTGTCAGGCACAGAGTTTACCTTAGTACACAGCTTGGTACCAAGGTACCATACTTCCCAGTGTATAAGATACAACCATCTGCGAATAATATTTTTCCATCTGGAGTCACATGATAAACTGGTACATCAGAGTCAGTGTTCATTCTGCTTATGATTTCTAGTAGAGTGTTCATGTGGATCTGCTGGTACATTATGTGATGACGGATCTGGGTCTAGCTTGAAGCTTTTATCTTTGTAGAACTTCATGTTTACATTTATTTGGAAGTGTTTATCTTCCCAAAGTTTTTGTGCAATTCTTCATTTTTTTTGTTTCTAGAACTTTACAGTTAATTAGCACCAAATAGCCATTTTTTGTACTGAGGTGCCATTGAACCCTAATACATCATGCATACATACTCCATTACAACCTTGTTTGCAGTTGGCTGCACATTATACATGGGGAAATCAAATAAAGATGCAAAAGCCCTATATCATATTTGCGAGCCCTACCTTCGTTTACTGCATTAAAGCCCCATAAATATAAAACATTCCCCTTTTTATCAAGCGGAGGGGACAGGGGAATATTCCCCAACATTTTTAGGTTTAGAATACTCTGCTTGGGTAAATACTATACTCTCATGCTCTTTTGAAATTTTGTTCTTGAATTTCCAGAAAGTTTACAGAAAAATTATTCGTTCTCAAAACTATAATGTGAACTCTTATGGTATGGTTAAGTTGACCAAAGAAATACAGTATACAACAGGTGGAGGGGTGAGGCAGGGGGAAGTGATGCATACAGCATCAGAGACTTTTTAGTTTAGTAACATGCTATATTAGCATATTAACACAACTCATAATTAGTTTACACAATTTTCAAAAAAAAATGTGACAGCAAGCATCTACAGATTGTGGCATTAATAGTATTTTATTACCCTCCATTTTAACATTTTTCCATAAAAAAAAGCGTTTAAAATTATACAGCCTTCCAAAATGATCACCTCCTATTATTGACAGAGTTTTATATTCACCTCATCTTCAGTTTTCTCTTCCAGTCAAGGTAGTGGCAAGGCATATAGTGTTACCCTTTCTGTCCATCCATCCATCTATCTGTCCTCCACAACTTCGTCAAGTTTTACATTTAGGTTCATTTCCAGACATATTGGTGGGGTGTCTGTGATCTAAGAATACATTTCTAGTTGCTATAAATTTTACCTCACTTTTGTCTTTCGTGGTCAAGTAACTCTCATTCCCATTACAGATTTTTATAAATTTTGTCAACATGTCCATCATTAAAGGACACAATGCACCTTCATATTGTACCCGATTTCTAACCAGACAACAATTTTATCCATCAATCTCCATGACATGAATCACATCTTATTTTAGATTGAATTTCTTGCCCCTTGTTATTACACCTGTGTCTTGTACTGACTTTATTTCTATTTTACCGTTGAACAGAGCCACACATTTCTGTGTTATTCATAAGACAGAGTTATGACTCCAGTTTATCTGTAAGCCAGCAACTTTCCATCATGACGTCTGTAAAGATGGACGTTATACGTCATCCATTCTGTGGCCATTATCATCTCTCTAGACACAATAATACCCGTGGGGTAAAGTCAGCTGTCGAAAAAATAGTGATACACATCAATACTTACATGTATACTTTATTAAAATACAAAATAACTTATATACATCTACATAGGATGAATTTAATTATAGTTTTGACTTAAAACAATAGTCTACTGTCATAACTTTCATCACCATATTATTCGAAGTAGTGAAAGTAACTTTGATGTAAATATGTCTGTATTGTGTACATGACAGCAGCCCAGTGCTTGCTACTGGATGCGGCTTTTGTCAGGCACAGAGTTTACCTTAAGTACACAGCTTGGTACCAAGGTACCATACTTGCCAGTGTATAAGATACAACCATCTGCGAATAATATTGACCCATCTGGAGTCAAATGATAAACATGTACATCAGAGTCAGTGTTCATTCTGCTTATGATTTCTAGTAGAGTGTTCATGTGGATCTGCTGGTACATTATGTGATGACGGATCTAGGTCTAGCTGGAAGCTTTTATCTTGTAGAACTTCATGTTTACATTTTTTTGGAAGGGTTTATCTTCCCAAAGTTTTTGTTCAATTCTTCATTTTTTTTGTTTCTAGAACTTTACAGTTAATTAGCACCAAATAGCCAATTTTTGTACTGAGGTGCCATTGAACCCTAATACATGCATACATACTCCATTACAACCTTGCTTGCAGTTGGCTGCACATTATACATGGGGAAATCAAATAAAGATGCAAAAGCCCCATATCATATTTGCGAGCCCTACCTTCGTTTACTGCATTAAAGCCCCATAAATATAAAACATTCCCCTTTTTATCAAGCGGAGGGGACAGGGGAATATTCCCCAACATTTTTAGGTTTAGAATACTCTGCTTGGGTAAATACTATACTCTCATGCTCTTTTGAAATTTTGTTCTTGAATTTCCAGAAAGTTTACAGAAAAATTATTCGTTCTCAAAACTATAATGTGAACTTTTATGGTATGGTTAAGTTGACCAAAGAAATACACTATACAACAGGTGGAGGGGTGAAGCAGGGGGAAGTGATGCATACAGCATCAGAGACTTTTTAGTTTAGTAACATGCTATATTAGCATATTAACACAACTCATAATTAGTTTACACAATTTTCAAAAAAAAATGTGACAGCAAGCATCTACAGATTGTGGCATTAATAGTATTTTACTACCCTCCATTTTAACATTTTTCCATAAAAAAGCGTTTAAAATTATACAGCCTTCCAAAATGATCACCTCCTATTATTGGCAGAGTTTTATATTCACCTCATCTTCAGTTTTCTCTTCCAGTCAAGGTAGTGGCAAGGCATATAGTGTTACCCTTTCTGTCCATCCATCCATCTATCTGTCCTCCACAACTTCGTCAAGTTTTACATTTAGGTTCATTTCCAGACATATTGGTGGGGTGTCTGTGATCTAAGAATACATTTCTAGTTGCTATAAATTTTACCTCACTTTTGTCTTTCGTGGTCAAGTAACTGTCGTTCCCATTACAGATTTTTATAAATTTTGTCAACATGTCCATCATTAAAGGACACGATGCACCTTCATATTGTACCCGATTTCTTACCAGACAACAATTTTATCCATCAATCTCCATGACATGAATCACATCTTCTGTTTAGATTGAATTTCTTGCCCCTTGTTATTACACCTGTGTCTTGTACTGACTTTATTTCTATTTTACCGTTGAACAGAGCCACACATTTCTGTGTTATTCATAAAACAGAGTTATGACTCCAGTTTATCTGTAAGCCAGCAACTTTCCATCATGACATCTGTAAAGATGGATGTTATACGTCATCCATTCCGTGGCCATTATCATCTCTCTAGACACAATAATACCCGTGGGGTAAAGTCAGCTGTCGAAAAAATAGTGATACACATCAATACTTACATATATACTTTATTAAAATACAAAATAACTTATATACATCTACATAGGATGAATTTAATTATAGTTTTGACTTAAAACAATAGTCTACTGTCATAACTTTCATCACCATATTATTCGAAGTAGTGAAAGTAACTTTGATGTAAATATGTCTGTATTGTGTACATGACAGCAGCCCAGTGCTTGCTACTGGATGCGGCTTTTGTCAGGCACAGAGTTTACCTTAGTACACAGCTTGGTACCAAGGTACCATACTTGCCAGTGTATAAGATACAACCATCTGCGAATAATATTGACCCATCTGGAGTCAAATGATAAACATGTACATCAGAGTCAGTGTTCATTCTGCTTATGATTTCTAGTAGAGTGTTAATGTGGATCTGCTGGTACATTATGTGATGACGGATCTAGGTCTAGCTGGAAGCTTTTATCTTGTAGAACTTCATGTTTACATTTTTTTGGAAGGGTTTATCTTCCCAAAGTTTTTGTTCAATTCTTCATTTTTTTTGTTTCTAGAACTTTACAGTTAATTAGCACCAAATAGCCAATTTTTGTACTGAGGTGCCATTGAACCCTAATACATGCATACATGCTCCATTACAAGCTTGTTTGCAGTTGGCTGCACATTATACATGGGGAAATCAAATAAAGATGCAAAAGCCCCATATCATATTTGCGAGCCCTACCTTCGTTTACTGCATTAAAGCCCCATAAATATAAAACATTCCCCTTTTTATCAAGCGGAGGGGACAGGGGAATATTCCCCAACCTTTTTAGGTTTAGAATACTCTGCTTGGGTAAATACTATACTCTCATGCTCTTTTGAAATTTTGTTCTTGAATTTCCAGAAAGTTTACAGAAAAATTATTCGTTCTCAAAACTATAATGTGAACTCTTATGGTATGGTTAAGTTGACCAAAGAAATACAGTATACAACAGGTGGAGGGGTGAGGCAGGGGGAAGTGATGCATACAGCATCAGAGACTTTTTAGTTTAGTAACATTCTATATTAGCATATTAACACAACTCATAATTAGTTTACACAATTTTCAAAAAAAAATGTGACAGCAAGCATCTACAGATTGTGGCATTAATAGTATTTTATTACCCTCCATTTTAACATTTTTCCATAAAAAAGCGTTTAAAATTATACAGCCTTCCAAAATGATCACCTCCTATTATTGGCAGAGTTTTATATTCACCTCATCTTCAGTTTTCTCTTCCAGTCAAGGTAGTGGCAAGGCATATAGTGTTACCCTTTCTGTCCATCCATCCATCTATCTGTCCTCCACAACTTCGTCAAGTTTTACATTTAGGTTCATTTCCAGACATATTGGTGGGGTGTCTGTGATCTAAGAATACATTTCTAGTTGCTATAAATTTTACCTCACTTTTGTCTTTCGTGGTCAAGTAACTATCGTTCCCATTACAGATTTTTATAAATTTTGTCAACATGTCCATCATTAAAGGACACGATGCACCTTCATATTGTACCCGATTTCTTACCAGACAACAATTTTATCCATCAATCTCCATGACATGAATCACATCTTCTGTTTAGATTGAATTTCTTGCCCCTTGTTATTACACCTGTGTCTTGTACTGACTTTATTTCTATTTTACCGTTGAACAGAGCCACACATTTCTGTGTTATTCATAAGACAGAGTTATGACTCCAGTTTATCTGTAAGCCAGCAACTTTCCATCATGACGTCTGTAAAGATGGACGTTATACGTCATCCATTCCGTGGCCATTATCATCTCTCTAGACACAATAATACCCGTGGGGTAAAGTCAGCTGTCGAAAAAATAGTGATACACATCAATACTTACATATATACTTTATTAAAATACAAAATAACTTATATACATCTACATAGGATGAATTTAATTATAGTTTTGACTTAAAACAATAGTCTACTGTCATAACTTTCATCACCATATTATTCGAAGTAGTGAAAGTAACTTTGATGTAAATATGTCTGTATTGTGTACATGACAGCAGCCCAGTGCTTGCTACTGGATGCGGCTTTTGTCAGGCACAGAGTTTACCTTAGTACACAGCTTGGTACCAAGGTACCATACTTGCCAGTGTATAAGATACAACCATCTGCGAATAATATTGACCCATCTGGAGTCAAATGATAAACATGTACATCAGAGTCAGTGTTCATTCTGCTTATGATTTCTAGTAGAGTGTTAATGTGGATCTGCTGGTACATTATGTGATGACGGATCTAGGTCTAGCTGGAAGCTTTTATCTTGTAGAACTTCATGTTTACATTTTTTTGGAAGGGTTTATCTTCCCAAAGTTTTTGTTCAATTCTTCATTTTTTTTGTTTCTAGAACTTTACAGTTAATTAGCACCAAATAGCCAATTTTTGTACTGAGGTGCCATTGAACCCTAATACATGCATACATACTCCATTACAACCTTGTTTGCAGTTGGCTGCACATTATACATGGGGAAATCAAATAAAGATGCAAAAGCCCCATATCATATTTGCGAGCCCTACCTTCGTTTACTGCATTAAAGCCCCATAAATATAAAACATTCCCCTTTTTATCAAGCGGAGGGGACGGGAATATTCCCCAACATTTTTAGGTTTAGAATACTCTGCTTGGGTAAATACTATACTCTCATGCTCTTTTGAAATTTTGTTCTTGAATTTCCAGAAAGTTTACAGAAAAATTATTCGTTCTCAAAACTATAATGTGAACTCTTATGGTATGGTTAAGTTGACCAAAGAAATACAGTATACAACAGGTGGAGGGGTGAGGCAGGGGGAAGTGATGCATACAGCATCAGAGACTTTTTAGTTTAGTAACATCCTATATTAGCATATTAACACAACTCATAATTAGTTTACACAATTTTCAAAAAAAAATGTGACAGCAAGCATCTACAGATTGTGGCATTAATAGTATTTTATTACCCTCCATTTTAACATTTTTCCATAAAAAAAAGCGTTTAAAATTATACAGCCTTCCAAAATGATCACCTCCTATTATTGACAGAGTTTTATATTCACCTCATCTTCAGTTTTCTCTTCCAGTCAAGGTAGTGGCAAGGCATATAGTGTTACCCTTTCTGTCCATCCATCCATCTATCTGTCCTCCACAACTTCGTCAAGTTTTACATTTAGGTTCATTTCCAGACATATTGGTGGGGTGTCTGTGATCTAAGAATACATTTCTAGTTGCTATAAATTTTACCTCACTTTTGTCTTTCGTGGTCAAGTAACTATCGTTCCCATTACAGATTTTTATAAATTTTGTCAACATGTCCATCATTAAAGGACACGATGCACCTTCATATTGTACCCGATTTCTTACCAGACAACAATTTTATCCATCAATCTCCATGACATGAATCACATCTTCTGTTTAGATTGAATTTCTTGCCCCTTGTTATTACACCTGTGTCTTGTACTGACTTTATTTCTATTTTACCATTGAACAGAGCCACACATTTCTGTGTTATTCATAAGACAGAGTTATGACTCCAGTTTATCTGTAAGCCAGCAACTTTCCATCATGACGTCTGTAAAGATGGACTTTATACGTCATCCATTCTGTGGCCATTATCATCTCTCTAGACACAATAATACCCGTGTGGTAAAGTCAGCTGTCGAAAAAATATTGATACACATCAATACTTACATGTATACTTTATTAAAATACAAAATAACTTATATACATCTACATAGGATGAATTTAATTATAGTTTTGACTTAAAACAATAGTCTACTGTCATAACTTTCATCACCATATTATTCGAAGTAGTGAAAGTAACTTTGATGTAAATATGTCTGTATTGTGTACATGACAGCAGCCCAGTGCTTGCTACTGGATGCAGCTTTTGTCAGGCACAGAGTTTACCTTAGTACACAGCTTGGTACCAAGGTACCATACTTGCCAGTGTATAAGATACAACCATCTGCGAATAATATTGACCCATCTGGAGTCAAATGATAAACATGTACATCAGAGTCAGTGTTCATTCTGCTTATGATTTCTAGTAGAGTGTTAATGTGGATCTGCTGGTACATTATGTGATGACGGATCTAGGTCTAGCTGGAAGCTTTTATCTTGTAGAACTTCATGTTTACATTTTTTTGGAAGGGTTTATCTTCCCAAAGTTTTTGTTCAATTCTTCATTTTTTTTGTTTCTAGAACTTTACAGTTAATTAGCACCAAATAGCCAATTTTTGTACTGAGGTGCCATTGAACCCTAATACATGCATACATACTCCATTACAACCTTGTTTGCAGTTGGCTGCACATTATACATGGGGAAATCAAATAAAGATGCAAAAGCCCCATATCATATTTGCGAGCCCTACCTTCGTTTACTGCATTAAAGCCCCATAAATATAAAACATTCCCCTTTTTATCAAGCGGAGGGGACGGGAATATTCCCCAACATTTTTAGGTTTAGAATACTCTGCTTGGGTAAATACTATACTCTCATGCTCTTTTGAAATTTTGTTCTTGAATTTCCAGAAAGTTTACAGAAAAATTATTCGTTCTCAAAACTATAATGTGAACTCTTATGGTATGGTTAAGTTGACCAAAGAAATACAGTATACAACAGGTGGAGGGGTGAGGCAGGGGGAAGTGATGCATACAGCATCAGAGACTTTTTAGTTTAGTAACATCCTATATTAGCATATTAACACAACTCATAATTAGTTTACACAATTTTCAAAAAAAAATGTGACAGCAAGCATCTACAGATTGTGGCATTAATAGTATTTTATTACCCTCCATTTTAACATTTTTCCATAAAAAAAAGCGTTTAAAATTATACAGCCTTCCAAAATGATCACCTCCTATTATTGACAGAGTTTTATATTCACCTCATCTTCAGTTTTCTCTTCCAGTCAAGGTAGTGGCAAGGCATATAGTGTTACCCTTTCTGTCCATCCATCCATCTATCTGTCCTCCACAACTTCGTCAAGTTTTACATTTAGGTTCATTTCCAGACATATTGGTGGGGTGTCTGTGATCTAAGAATACATTTCTAGTTGCTATAAATTTTACCTCACTTTTGTCTTTCGTGGTCAAGTAACTATCGTTCCCATTACAGATTTTTATAAATTTTGTCAACATGTCCATCATTAAAGGACACGATGCACCTTCATATTGTACCCGATTTCTTACCAGACAACAATTTTATCCATCAATCTCCATGACATGAATCACATCTTCTGTTTAGATTGAATTTCTTGCCCCTTGTTATTACACCTGTGTCTTGTACTGACTTTATTTCTATTTTACCGTTGAACAGAGCCACACATTTCTGTGTTATTCATAAGACAGAGTTATGACTCCAGTTTATCTGTAAGCCAGCAACTTTCCATCATGACGTCTGTAAAGATGGACTTTATACGTCATCCATTCTGTGGCCATTATCATCTCTCTAGACACAATAATACCCGTGTGGTAAAGTCAGCTGTCGAAAAAATATTGATACACATCAATACTTACATGTATACTTTATTAAAATACAAAATAACTTATATACATCTACATAGGATGAATTTAATTATAGTTTTGACTTAAAACAATAGTCTACTGTCATAACTTTCATCACCATATTATTCGAAGTAGTGAAAGTAACTTTGATGTAAATATGTCTGTATTGTGTACATGACAGCAGCCCAGTGCTTGCTACTGGATGCAGCTTTTGTCAGGCACAGAGTTTACCTTAGTACACAGCTTGGTACCAAGGTACCATACTTGCCAGTGTATAAGATACAACCATCTGCGAATAATATTGACCCATCTGGAGTCAAATGATAAACATGTACATCAGAGTCAGTGTTCATTCTGCTTATGATTTCTAGTAGAGTGTTAATGTGGATCTGCTGGTACATTATGTGATGACGGATCTAGGTCTAGCTGGAAGCTTTTATCTTGTAGAACTTCATGTTTACATTTTTTTGGAAGGGTTTATCTTCCCAAAGTTTTTGTTCAATTCTTCATTTTTTTTGTTTCTAGAACTTTACAGTTAATTAGCACCAAATAGCCAATTTTTGTACTGAGGTGCCATTGAACCCTAATACATGCATACATACTCCATTACAACCTTGCTTGCAGTTGGCTGCACATTATACATGGGTAAATCAAATAAGATGCAAAAGCCCAATATCATATTTGCGAGCCCTACCTTCGTTTACTGCATTAAAGCCCCATAAATATAAAACATTCCCCTTTTTATCAAGCGGAGGGGACGGGAATATCCCCCCAAATTTTTAAGTTTAGAATACTCTGCTTGGGTCAATACTATACTCTCGTGCTCTTTCGAAATTTTGTTCTTGAATTTCCAGAAAGTTTACAGAAAAATTATTCGTTCTCAAAACTATAATGCGAAATCTTATTATATGGTTAAGTTGACCAAAGAAATACTGTAGACAACAGGTGGAGGGGTGAGGCGGGGGGAAATAATGCATACAGCATTCATGAAAATCAGAGACTTTTTAGTTTAGTAACATCCTATATTAGCATATTAACACAACTCTTAATTAGTTTACACTATTTTTTAAAAAAATGTGACATCAAGCATCTACAGATTGTGGCATTAATAGTATTCCCCCCCCCCCTCCATTTTGATATTTTTTCATTAAAAAAACGTTTAAAATTATACAGACTTCCATAATGATCACCTCCTGTTATTAGCAGAGTTTTATATTCACCTCATCTTCAGTTTTCTCTTCCAGTCAAGGAAGGTAGTGGCAAGACATATAGTGTTACCCTTTCTATCCATTCATCCATCTATCTGTCCTCCACAACTTGGTTAAGTTTTACATTTAGATTCATTTCCAGACAAATTGGTGGGGTGTCTGTAATCTTGGGGTGAAACAATTCATCGCTATATTTATGCATCAATACTTTTGCCATATCAATACACGTATCGATACGAATGATACTTGCCCTGTAGAAGTTACTTTAATCTTCAGCAGTCATGAATAATTATTAGTCGTTTGCCTTTTTATTCTTTAAACTGAGAATTTATCTGAGACGGCCATCGCAGGCACAGGCACTAATGTATGTCTGTAAAAAGAAGAAAAAACTTGAAAACGCCCACTCACCTTTTACAAATTAACACAAGGTTACGTGGCTCGAAATGTGCCCCCCCCCTTCACTGATTCCATGCTAACTATTTTATCCCATCAGCATGTTCAGTCACTGATATTATATATCAGCGTAAAGGAGACTTTCCTAATTTGTTCCCCATGTATGATAGAAGTACTTTACTGATCATTTAATAACCACTTTTACACGAAGTTTCTCTGTTGCTTCGTATCTTGTCTATATGGATCGAATTTGAAGGCTACACTTCCGGTGTGTCACTCAGTGAAATATGTTACATTAAATTCTGATTTGTCGTTATTGTTTGTTCCAGTCCAGGGTAAACAATAACCACCAATCAGAACTGACTGCAGCTTATTCACTGCATGACACACCAGAAGTATTGGCATCAAAACTCGATCCAAGTCGATACAAAGCAACAGAGAAACTTCCTTCAAAAGGATTATTAAATGATCTGTAAATTACTAAAGTCGTACATGGAGAACAAGTTTGGAATGTTTCCTTTTACGTTGATATAGGTAATCGGTGACTAAACAGGATACAATAAAATAATCACAGAATGTGTAAGGATGCAGATTTCAAACCATGCAGGTTTGTCACCTTGTGTTAATTTGGTATAGAAGGGGAGTGGGTATTGTCAATAGTTTTTCTTTTCACTCACAGAAACGAGTGCCTGTGGCCACGGTAGTTGTTTTACATCTGCAGGAAGTACAATTTGATAGATTTTGGTTGTATGTCATCTCTGCTCCTACACCTGGACTTGTTCTAGATAAGATTTTCCTTGCAGGTGGAAATTGCACTATTTCTTCTTTCAGATTTAAGTGAAGACATAAAATTGATAATAAGACGTTTTAAAAGCATTCATGCAGTGCAAAACAAGGGTGTGTTTACCTGGATCCGAGGAGATGTAGTAGCCTCAAATGGCCTAAATGATTGAATTAAAATCACTAACAACTAACATGTAGTCTATTTGGAAGTATTTTTGTATCTTGTCAATGATTAGAATGGCATATGAACAGATGCTAAATATATGTCTGTCTGTAATCTGCATACTAGAAATACAACCAATATGTCAACACATATAAAACAGAAAAACCCTACCACTGACAGGCCTTCTAAAGATGAAAAGACCATCAAGTTGATATGTGTATCGATAATGTATCATATTGTAGGCTGTGTATCGTGAATCGTATTGATACGTGGCACGTGTATCGTTTCACCCCTACTGTGATCTAAGAATACATTTCTAGTTCCTATAAATTTTACCTCACTTTTGTCTTTTGTGGTCAAGTAACTCTCGTTCCCATTAGATTTTTTTATAAATTTTGTCAACATGTCCATCAGTAAAGGACACAATACACCTGCATATCATACCTGATTCCTCACCAGACAACAATTTTATCCATCAATCTCCATGACATGAATCACATCTTCTGTTTTGATTGAATTTCTTGCCCCTTGTTATTACACCTGTGTCTTGTACTGACTTTATTTCTATTTTACCGTTGAACAGAGCCACACATTTCTGTGTTATTCATAAGACAGAGTTATGACTCCAGTTTATCTGTAAGCCAGCATCTTTCCATCATGACGTCTGTAAAGATGGACGTTATACGTCATCCATTCTGTGGCCATTATCATCTCTCTAGACACAATAATACCCGTGGGGTAAAGTCAGCTGTCGAAAAAATATTGATACACATCAATACTTACATGTATACTTATATTAAAATACAAAATAACTTATATCTACATAGGATGAGGTTAATAATAGTTTTGACTTAAAACAATAGTCTTCTGTCATAACTTTCATCACCATCTTATTATTATTATTATTATTCGAGTTTTGATTACCATCCTGGGATGTGGCTAAGTGGATGGGGGTGATATTTTTTATACATTGCAAACAAGTCCATAATCAAGACGGTAGATCGTACTCAAAATACTATATGATAGTTGTAGTTGTATCATCATCTTATTAATATTATTATTATTATCAGAGGAATTTACAGTAGACATCACATGGAACCAGTAAGCACACTATTCTAGTTCTTCACTGTTGTTTGTTCATAAAACTAAAAACAGTATTTTCAGTGCTACAATGGTTGGTTGAATGAGGGTTGCACAGTACATATACTGTAGTTTTTGTTGGTCTGTGATACCCTTCCCTTTGTCAGGTACAAGGATTTTTCATACCTAACCGAAATGCAAAAGCATGGTGATCAAATAAATTTTGAGAAAGACCTCAAACTAATTTGTCATGAAAGTGAATTTTGTACTTAATATGCATGCGTTTGTCAGATTGTTTAATGAGTGTTTAGAAGATTGAATTTAATGAAGACCAGCAATAGGGTCATAGTGAAATACTTTTGGATTGGCAACATATAATTTTATATATTAAAGAAGTTAGGCTTAAAATGTTGGTCAGTGACCCACTTTTTACAGATCAATATATTGCTGATCAATATGCTGTAAGCATGTTGGAACCTCTGTTACAACCCCTATGGCACAAATTAGACCAAGTGAGCTTATGGCATGGTCCACCGTCCATTCACAATTTTACGAGATTAGATGGAAAGCATCCTGGCATAATGGCCTTTCAAGTTTTGTGCCAATGATGCCAATCTGCAAATAAATGTGATCACACATTACTAAAAAAACAAAACACCTTAAATGACTTCAGTGAAAGTGATCATCAGATTTGACCTGATTTAACAAACAACATTCTGGCATAAAGGGCTTTCAGATTTATACAAGTGATGACAATTCACCATTAAATATGGCTACTGTTACTAAAAATAGAAGATAGAAGATCCTTTGAATGACTCTTTGAAAACCGCTCAACAAAAGTTGACAGAAAGCATCTTGGTTTGAAGGGCTTTTAAGTTTGTATAAATGATGTAAATCTGCCATCACATATGGCTGCAGTTATTAAAAATAAAAAAAATAGTAACTTCTTCTAACAAGCCACTTAACACAATCAGACCAATTGAATAGAATGTGTTCTAGCTCAAAGACCTACTGTGATTATAGAAATTATGCTGATCCATCTCAAATATAGTGACCATTAATAAGAAAAGAAAAACATTTATACAACTTTATCTCAAAACCTCGATGAAAAGAATTTGACAAACTCTGACAGAAAGCAACCTGCATAGAAACCTTTCAGTGTTGGACAAATGCCGATGTGCCATCAAATATGGATAAAGATATAAAAAAAACTGAAGAAACCTTCAAACAATTGTTTTCATAATATATGCAATCAACAGCATTGAAAGAAATTTCTAGAGAAAGCATCCTACTGATACAGATTTTTTTACCGTTAGCTCTTGCATTGGGCTATTATGCGCAAGTCAGCCAGGTGACCAATCTCTGGCACACTTAAGCATCTTGTCCAGCTGAAGTTTTTTTTTCAATTTATCCCTATATATTTTTAAAACTTTAGTTTTAATTAATTGTCACTATGTATCCAGGAATGTGCTGACATGAATGTTAAACTATATACATACATACATCTAAATATTTTGTACTATTAATATCATTCATGTTGTTTACTATCATTTATTAACAATATGGCAAATGGCATGTGTTGACCCACCAGTGTGAGGTTAGTTGTTTGAATGTATTTTCTGCAATATACTTCGAGTACACATGAAATAATATGTACACACATATCTCCAATAGTATTCTTGTGTCAGTCTTTGCCCTTATCGGATTTGTTTTGTACCCGAAATTTCCCCAAGAATTTAGTTCTTATCCTGTATAATGTAGAGATGGTTAAGATGGACAAGATGCAGCCTTATTTGGGAAGAAAGGACAAGTAGCAGTGACCTAGTCCTTGAAGGTACCCCCCACCCCCAAAATCAATAGGGTCTTTCTGGGTAGAGGGAAAGACATGTACAAGTTTTGTACAAATGCACTGTGTAGTGCTTAAGTTACTGTCTGGAAATTAAATGCAATGGCAGTGCTCAAAGAACAATTTTTTTCAGACATGGGCACAGGGGTGGTGACTTTCAAAAAATCACAAGCCCGGCCTCAAATTCCACAAGCCCTGACACAAATTTCATGTGCCCAAAAGGGCTCTATTTTTTAACTATTATTTGTCACACCATGTTGCAATGGCTGTATTTTAAATATGAAAAGAAATAAACTAAATCATATTAAATTGACTTGTGTGTTTATTCAGGTATGAAAATATTTCACATAAAGCCATGTTTTCCTCCAGGTCCTGGTGTCGACCATTGTCCAATAGCTCTATCAATGTCCTCCTTACTCTTTGGATCAGCAGTGTTGATGTTCATTAGCATCTGAAGCGTGTCTTGCTTATACAATTTCTCTTTACACTTTTGATGTTGTTCATAGGTGTTGCCTAATATGTTTAACCAGAGTTTCATTACTCGAGTGTTTCTGCTGAAATCATTTTTTGGACGGTCTTTCCTTTTTATCTCACCTCCACCAAAGGACTGACAATTTTTAATCAAAGACTCGGAAGCCATCATGGACCACCTTTGATCCCTTTATTACTAATAAAACCTCATAAAAATCCCACATTTGGTCTAAACTCTTCGGACTGTTGGAACCGTTACGGTATCCAGTAGACTTTTTCCTTTCTTTTGTCCTTTTTTTAAATTTTTTTTTTGTCAGTTAATTTTTAAAAGCAGTAGATTTCAACTATAAAATGGTATGTGCAGTAGATGGCATAATAAATGAATATTGGCGTGTCTTTTACAACACATGACCAACAATCTGGTTTAGTTTAGCTGATCCCCTCTGTAAACTGTTTTGCATACAAGATTTTGGTTTTCGTCGACTCATGGAATGGTCCCTCACTGTATAGAGAAAAACCAGAGCGAAAGATTGATTCATTGTGAAGAGAAACCAGAGACAAAATAATAAACAGCAATTTTATCCTACTGCTGTTGGAATCAAATGTATGTCAAAGCCAAGTGAGCACTAATTATAGGTAACTCCGGCAATCTGTTCCCCATTCATAGGTCACATGCTTCGCTTTGTACTCAAAGTTTACTTCTTTTGACACAAGTATGGCAAGTTGACAATCTTCATAATGGTAAGGGGCATACATGGGGATAAATAATAATAATTTACTAGTCTTTCAACAACTTGAAAATAAAATTCTGCATTTTATTAGCATGATCAAAGTTTACTCTGGCAAAAATTTGTCGACAAGCCCGATGGGCACTTCACTTCGAATACAGGAGAGACCTGATCTGAAGTTAGAGGGGACCCCAGGCTTCGAGCTATTGGATTTTTTGAGCACTGAATGACAAAATATATTTTAAGTTACAGTGACCCTGAACTTGGAGTTACTGACCCCAAAATCAGTAGAATTCTTCCTGGGGCTCAGGATAACAGATGGACTAAATTCAGTTTAATTCTGTTATCTAAGTTACCATCCTGAAATGAAATGCATAGGCAAAATCTATTTTTTAGCAAGTGACCTTGAACTTTGAACTACTTTCCCAAAATCAAGGTTCTTTCTTGAGCTAAGGAAAACACATGGACTAAGATGTGTTGAAATCTATTCACTGGAACTTAAGTTATCTGGAAATAAAATGCGTTGTCAAAATCTATCTTTAATAACTGACCGTGACCTTGGAACTTCAGACCCCTAAAACAACAGGGTTCTTTCTGGACCTAAGTAGAACAAATGTACAAAATTTTGATGAATTCATTTTACTAGAATTTAACATCTGCAAATAAAATGCATAGGCAAAATATATTTTTAGTGAGTGACCTTGACCTTGGAGCTTGACCCCAAAAGTCAGTAGACTTCTTCTTTGGATTAAGAGAAACAAATTTGCCAGTTGCATTGAAATCGGTTCACTAGAACTTAAGTTTTCATCCAGAAAATTAAATGAATAGCAAAAATCTAATTTCAGCAATAGTTCCCTTGATCTTCGAGCTACCTACTCCATTTTGCCTTCTTTCTTTGGCTGGCGGTGGGGGTGGGGCGGGGCATATTTGCCAAGTTGCACAGAGATCTATTTGCTAGAACTCAAGTTATCACCTGGAAACCACAATGGACAGATGACAGTAAACCATAATACCTCATAAGTTTCATTGGTGGAGTATAAAAATGAAACTTTTCATGCCATGTGAACAGATGAATACAGTGTATGGGGAACTTCCTCATTTTTTTAAACATTCTCATGTTCAGTTTTGCACATTTTCAATGATTTTATTCCATTACAGCTTTTTAATACCTATATTTCTATGAGGTTAAATTTTCATGATTTGTTACAAGATGATGAAAATCATCAACTAACCTCATGTAGGTTCATTGAATGATGAATACCTTTATATTTTAATATAATGTATCGTTTTTTAAAAATAAAAATACTTTTTACAAATAGGTATAACTAAAGATTTACTTTAAATCTCTCTGAAAGACTTGGAGCTTGAAACAACTCAAGTTTAAATTATACCAATATTGAGAATTGCAGTATGTAAAAAGAAAAGTGTATTAATTGTGAATTTGGATGGTCACATGAAAAGTATTTAATTATTTATCATATCAAATAACTACAGTATATATTAAGAAAGACAAATGTAGAAATTTTAAAATATACAGAATACAAATACAAGAGACCCAAATGGGCTTGACATCACTCAGCTGGGTGATTGCCATGTTGGTGTGTGAATGCAAATTCACACATATTGAAGCTATAGAGGGGAAAGAATAGCTTGGAGCATATAGTTGCTACATTGTTTATTAATGTTGGTGTCATTTATCTTCGTTACTACATAATATATGTAGAATCACTTTTTCGGCATAAAAAGGCAAAGTGATCTATATAACCAGCATTGTACCCTGGATATCTCTCTCTGCTCCTGAGAAATAGGCCCCAATTCACAACTTAAAAACTTTTCATAGCACCAACACTTTAAGTATATACACTTCCTTGACATGACAAGGGAGTTAATTAGTGCAGTACACTCTGATTCCTGGATCTGCCCTTACCCTATCGGGACCCACCCATGGAGTCCTAACTTGGAAACGATTTTGATCATCACCCAAGGGAACTGCAGTGGTTAAGGTGTTAGACTCGTGAACCAGAAGGATTGACTACTAAATTTCTGGGGATTTGTTATGGTCATATGGGTCTTTACTTTACTTTAATTAAATTCGGAAGTGTTTCAGAAGAAAAGCATATTGGGCATTTTTTATTTTTATTAAACACTAAAAGAAATTACATCTAAAATAAATTTTTGAAGAATGGCACTAATATGTGAAAGGCCTTATAATAATGCATAATACATCTGATAACATATAAACAATAAAGGTCACAGGCACTTTCATATGGCAATACTAGCAAATGTCAAACTATTTAACCAAACTTGTCAAATTTCAAATGTGGTCAAGCTTTTAGTAATAATTCTCTGGAAATAAATTTATAAACTTGGACATACTTTTTACAAGAAATATGTTCTTCTTCAAACATACTGGTAATCTTTTTCTTTAATTTTTCTTGTAAATTTTTTTTTTTTTTTTTTAGTACACTTCATCTACAAAATTGTAATAATTCATTGGAATTTTTACAAACTAGTCTTGTACATATTATGAACTTGTAGTGTTACTTATTATATTGCTATTTTATATTTTTCTTCAGTTTAAATGACAAAACATTCATTATAATCCTTAAAATGTATTATTTTGTTATTTTTATAATAATTTATTCAACTTAAATTTATGCATCTTGTGTTCTCAACATTTTTGTTTTAATTTCTTTTCTGCAAAGGGAAGAACTTTACATAATCCCAAACCTGTGATTATAATAGTCCATATGCATTTCTGAAATAAAAACTGGCAATTGCATGCACTATATCATGTACATATGTGGTTTCAATATGAAATTACTAAAACCGAATCTTGAGATATTCCAACAAATGCTATAAACAATAATCTAACTTGCCTGAGATCTTGATGATATAAAATAACTTACCAAATCTGATTAAAATCTTATCAGAAATAAGGACTCTAGAGTGGTAACAAGCTCAGCCAATCAGTTGCTAAATCACCTCATAATACGCGTGGATGTTGCTTTGATATAAGTTAACATACCAAATCTGATCAAAATACAACTAGAAATGTGGCCTCGAGAACATTTGCAAGTTCAACCAATCATATGCAAGATCATGTCATTACTATGCATGGATGTCATTCATAATTGAACTTGTCCAAGATCTTCGCAGTATTAACTTACATACTAAGTCTGATAGAAATCGGATCAGAAATTATCCCTCTTGAGTGTTCACAAACAAAGTGTGGACAGTCAGACGATGCATGATGGATCATACCATAAGCTCTTCTGGCCTTTGGACTGGTGAGGAAAAAAAAATACCAGTGTCCATATCAGTGTTCTAAGTTAGTCATACACATGTACCATCAAACATCACTATAATTGATTATTGTGTAATATTAGCACTAAAATTACATTTCTAAATCATACCAATGTTTTAGAAATGGTGCCAATTGATAGTATATATTTTTCAGTTTGATAACATGTTTGAATGTTTTCAAAACACGGGAAGGAACTGTCATTGCATGCTTATGTTTAATAGATTACTTAAAAAAATAACTGATCATCAATTGTAAGTTGCAAATTTTCAGGATTTATATTTCTCACTTCATCTCTATTATATATTTTGTATATACTCGCTTATAAGTCGAGTCCAAATGCAAACAACATAGACCCTGATCTGTCATCACATAATGTGCCAGCAGATCAGGGTCTATGTTATTTGTTTTAATGATTGTAACAAAATGCATAGACCCAGATCTACTGGTGCATTATACAATGGCAAATCTGTGTCTGTGCAGTTTGCAGTTGGACTCTACTTACAATCGAGTATATATAGTACTAAGGGCATAATCTTGTGTTATTAGAAGTGAATTATTAAATCTATTATAATGTAGCTTATATGATTATAACCATATGAATGTACAGTGACAGAATATAGATAAATGATAATTCCAGTTTACATCAACACAAATAAAGGAATGTATCAGTATATTTTTATTAACTTGTGTTTAAATTAAGCCCTCTCTAAACCTTTTAGAATGACAATTGCTTTGAATTCTTTTCAGCCAGTAGAGCATCAGTTCCTTCAAGTGGCTCTTGTTTTATTAACTTTTAATTAAATTAAGCCATCCCTAAAAATTTCAGAATGACAATTACTGGAAATTCTTTTCAGCCAATAGAGCACCTGCCCCTTCAAGGGACTCTTGCTTTTTTAACTTTTGTTTTTAATTAAGCCCTCTCTACAATGTTTAGAATGACAATTACTGGGAATTCACTTTTATTTGTGGGGCATCACTTTTGTGGACTTCATCGTTGCTATAAAAAAAAAATGTAAAGGCCCAACAAAGAGCAATCCATCTGTTAAGACTATAGGGCACAGACAACTAATCCAATTCCCAGAGACCATAATGTTAATGTCTGCCCAAATTACTATACTTTCGTGGTAAGACTGGCAAATCACATTTACATCCTATGAATGATCGATCCAAGAGGAAACTTTTAAAACAATGAAAATGACCGGCTGTGCAGCTCACTTTTGAGAAAAATTCCCTTGTAGTTGCCCACCATAAATATATTGCCTGGTGAGATCTCTTTGTTTACACCCAGCAGTACCTGTGGGGTGAAAATGATAAAATGAAAATGGTCTTGGATTCAAATCGACTACAGTGTAGTTACCAATACATTTGCTTCTTCTGAAAAATTACATTAATTTTTGCAATAATTATTTTCAGCCAATCAGCAGCCTTAATTTTTTTAAATATGGTATTTAATATACCACCACACACAGGATGGTTCCTCAGCTCATGCAAAATTAGTTGCCTGTGAACAATAGAACCCCCTTTGCCAACAATCAATGAATTCAGTACAGACCAAAAAATGTCATTTTTGCAAAACTCCAACAAATGACAAATACACAGCCAAAACAAAAAAAATGAATGCATGATACATGTACCTAGTTAATTCAAATGATTTTGAAATATCTTGAATCTACTATATCAATGGGATTTGACAAGCTTTTATCAGTACTAATAATGGCTGAAATTTTGTTTCTCTACTAAATAAACACAATCATATTTCTAAGATTCTTAAAGTATGCTGTTGCTTGTAATTACAAGAAAAGAACAAAGGCATATTGTTGCATAATACACACATCATTTATTTGTATATTTACATTATGTAAATATTCAGTAATTCATGCAGATCACTCGCTGTTTGGGAGATACAAAAGCTGGCCATACAAATAAATGTAGATTTATTTTCCAACAGTATTTCTTACACTGTGCCAGCCTTTAGGTTTCATCTTAAATGTAAAATTATGGAAATAAAGATTTTTAAAAAAACCTGCACAATAGATCAATATCTTGTTAATTACAATCATTTGCTAATTATAAGACAAAATATTGGTAAATGCATGCCATTACAGTAGAGCTCATTTATCCAAACTATATTCATCCAGATTATAATTTTATCTGAAACCAATGTACAGTACTCCCTCTTAATAACACTGGGAGCCATAAAAGTGACCCATATTAGAGGTGAGGGAGCCTTATACTGAGGGATGTTCCAGTACTCTCATAATTATGTATTAAAACACAAAAATTGAGTATTTAATGCAGCAAAATCACATAATTGGTTCTCATGAACAAAGAACTCGTAAAGTGAAATAAATTAACAGGGCTCGAATATTCCACTCGTCTGCTTATATTTTTTAGTGGTGGCTGTGGAAGGGCAAGTCACTTTTTCAAGATGCTTGGCCAATTGGATGAGTGGCATATTACACAGATTCTGTAATATGTACAGTGAAAGATGAGTAAAATTGATGCATGACAAGTTAAAGCTCCAAGTCACTTGCCCTGCAGGACAAGAAGCCAACTGAAATTTGTTCCAGCCCTGATTAAGTAGCAACAATTAAACAAAATGTCACCAAATTAATGGCAGCTATGACCATACCCATGTTATAAGATGGGCAGCAGAATACTGAGTGGCCTTATAGTAAGGGACCACTCTAACCATGTTAAAAAAGTGACAGCAGAATACTGAGTGGCTTTATAGTGATGAATCACCCTACCCATTTTATAAAAGGATAGTAGTATATTGAGAAGCTTTATAGTAAGGGACCCACCCATGTTATAAGAAGGGCAGAAGTATACCGAGTAGTTTTTTTAGCAAGGGACCACACTACCCATGTTATAAAAGTGTCAGTAGAATATTATGATGCTTTTATAATGAGGGACCACCCTATCCATGTTATAAAAGGCGGCAGCAATATACTAAGTTGTTTTGTAGTGAGGGACCATCCTATCCAAGTTATAAGAGGGCAGCAGTATAATGAGTGACTTTATAGTGAAGGGCCACCCTACCCATGTTATAAAAGTGACTAGTATATTGAGTGGTTTTATTATGAGAGACCACCCTATCGATGTTATAAGTGAGACAACAGTATACTGACTGGTTTTGTAGTGAGGGAGCACCCTACCCACATTATAAGAAGGCAGCAGTATACTAAGTGACTTTATAGTGAGAGACCATTCTAAGTCTCTAAAGCATGTAGATTCTGCATGACTTTAAACTCTTTGTCTGGCTTGGCCTCGTATTCTTGAAATATTTCAAGCAAAAACCTCAAAATTCTGAAACTTTGATAGTCTACAATTGTAATTATAATACAACTAGAATCACAGAATTTTAATATATTTCTTTAACTGGGTCCTGATGTACGTGTACCTTAAGTATCATGCCAGATTTCCATGATGTGGCTGTATCTTAAGTATCATGCCAGATTTCCATGATGTGGCTGTACCTTAGGTATCATGCCAGATATCCATTATGTAGCTGTACCTTAAGTATCGTGCCAGATTTCCATGATGTGGCTGTACCTTAAGTATCGTGCCAGATATCCATTATGTAGCTGTACTTAAGTATCGTGCCAGATTTCCATGATGTGGCTGTACCTTAAGTATCATGCCAGATATCCATGATGTGGCTGTACCTTAAGTATCATGCCAGATTTCCAAGATGTAGCTGTACCTTAAGTATCATGCCAGATTTCCATGATGTAGCTGTACCTTAAGTATCGTGCCAGATTTCCATGATGTAGGTGTACCTTAAGTATCATGTCAGATATCTATGATGTAGGTGTACCTTAAGTATCATGCCAGATTTCCATGATGTGGCTGTACCTTAAGTATCATGCCAGATTTCCATGATGTAGCTGTACCTTAAGTATCGTGCCAGATTTCCATGATGTAGGTGTACCTTAAGTATCATGCCAGATATCTATGATGTAGGTGTACCTTAAGTATCATGCCAGATTTCCATGATGTGGCTGTATCTTAAGTATCATGCCAGATATCCATGATGTGGCTGTAACTTAAGTATCATGCCAGATTTCCATGATGTGGCTGTACCTTAAGTATCATGCCAGATATCTATGATGTAGGTGTACCTTAAGTATCATGCCAGATTTCCATGATGTAGCTGTACCTTAAGTATCATGCCAGATATCTATGATGTAGGTGTACCTTAAGTATCATGCCAGATATCTATGATGTAGGTGTACCTTAAGTATCATGCCAGATTTCCATGATGTGGCTGTACCTTAAGTATCATGCCAGATTTCCATGATGTAGGTGTACCTTAAGTATCATGCCAGATTTCCATGATGTAGCTGTACCTTAAGTATCGTGCCAGATTTCCATGATGTAGCTGTACCTTAAGTATCATGCCAGATATCTATGATGTAGCTGTACCTTAAGTATCATGCCAGATATCTATGATGTAGGTGTACCTTAAGTATCATGCCAGATTTCCATGATGTAGCTGTACTTTAAGTATCATATCTGATTTTGAGGTTTGGGCTTGAGCTCAAGTTTCTGGCCTCAGTAAGTTTGAGAATAGTATGGAGCCAGAAATCATAAAAGTATTGAGCAATATTTTGTTTTGAACAATCACAGATGTTATTTTTGAAAATCACTTCTGACTGGCTGATAGTGGAAACTCAATATCAAACTCAAGTTGTGGAGTTGTGTGATCTCCAGGTCAGGATGCCTGTTTATCCAAACATTTGTTATATCTCCCATGGATTCTGAATAAGAGAGGTTCCACTGTATAATCTACAAGTCACAATTCGACACGCAGTTCAAATAATTTTAGTGGAAATTCACTTGATAAGATACACATTGTTTCTACATCTTTTAACTGATAACTAAAATATACATCCTGTTTGCAGCTACCTTTGTCATCAATGTTATTACAGACCTTTTGGTGTATATTTATGTTGGGTGCTTTAAGGAAACAACTGAAACAGCTATATGTGTCATGTAAAGTAAAGCAAAGGAAAATGTGTAACTAAATTGTTAGGACACTCATCAGAAGATATTTTGAGAAATAAAAGGATGTACAAAATATGTGCAATATTAGTGTATATGAATGAAAAAAAAGTAGCAATACCTAGAAACTGATATTCCATGGAAATGTTTCATTCGTTCATTATGAATGTGACAGGATATATATTTAAACAATATAAAGGTGTTATACAAGGAACTGGTTGGTTGGTTTTAACAGCACTACATGTATTAACACATTAATGGCAACATCATACCAAGGAAATGGAAGCAAAGTGCCTTACCCAAGGGCACACCAAGGCAGCCAACCAGGGCTGGCCCAAGCGGATATAGAACCTGCAATCCTTGGAATAGAGTGCAATATTCTACTAAGCTATGACAGCTCCCTCAGTAGGAACAGGAACTTTGCTGGGAAATGAATACTTAACAAGGACAATCTGCAGGTGATTATACCAAATATTAGACTATGGCATGTGCTAAACTCTGCCTTGCACAGCAAGGCATATAAATATGAAGTCAAGGTTACTGGCTCTTGCTTAAATCCTATGTTGTCTTTACTGCTGATGACAGCAACCATGCCTGCAAAAAAAAAAAAACCCAAGTGACCCAAGGGTGGCTTAATAACTTGACAGTTGCCGATTGCCCTAACCAGGCTTACATAGTGTTGCAAGAACATAATGCTATGTAAACTATCTCCTAAACTTTATACCTGTCGATTTTACTTTCTTTACTGTAGTCTGTTTTTAAAGTCGTTCCAAAGACAAAGGCATAATTAATATGCATGTAGTCACTTAATCATAATCAAAATTATACCTAATTACCAAGTTTTATCAACTGGAGGATCTAAAGATTGTGTCAAGGTTAGATCTAAAGAGGTAACATGCTCAGCCAACCAGATGCAAGATGTTGACATGCTCAGCCAACCAGATGGAAGGTTAGCTCATTAATATGTGCAGATCTCATTTATTACAGAATCTGTCCAAGACAATGGTGATATAAGCTCATTTATCAAGTTGGAGCAAAGTCCTATAGAAATTTGGTCTCCAGAGTGGTAACAGGGTCAGCCAATCAGATGCATCATCACATCATCAATATGCATGGATCCTGATTATAACACAAATTTTGATGATATAAGTCTATTTACTAAGTTTGATCAATATCCTATAATCAAATACAATCTCTATTGTGGTATAAAAAAAACTGCTAAGCAGATGAAAGATCACCTCATAAATATGCATATTAGGTCTTGCTCATAATAAAACGTGTCAAACATCTTGATGATATTAGCCTATTTACCAAGCTTGACAACAATTTATCAGAATGGAATAGCTAAAGTGTCAACAAGATCAGCCAATCAGATGCAAGATGTTGACAAGATCAGCCAATCTGATGCAAGATCACCTCATTAATATGCATATTAGGTCTTGCTCATAATAAAACGTGTCAAACATCTTGATATTAGCCTATTTACCAAGCTTGACAACAATTTATCAGAATGGAATAGCTAAAGTGTCAACAAGATCAGCCAATCTGATGCAAGATGTTGACAAGATCAGCCAATCTGATGCAAGATCACCTCATTAATATGTGTGGATCTTGCTCTTATTGTACCCATCTGAAATCTTGATGATTTGAATATATTTACCAAGTTGGATCTAAACTGGATCTGAAATGCAGTCTCTAGACTGGTAACAAATTCAGACAATCTGATGCAAGATCACCTGCTTAATATGTGTCAATTTCACACAATACTGAATTTGTGCAATATCTTGAAGACTGATTGAAATCAGATCAGAAAATATGGCTTCCAGAGTGGTATCAAGCTCAGCTAATCTGATGCAAGATCTCCTCATTCATATGCATAGATCTTGCTCATTACTGAACTTGTCCGAGATCTTGATGATACAAGCCCATTTCCAAGTTAGATGAAAACTGGATCAGAAATATGGTTACAAGAGTGCTAACAAGCTCAGTCAACCAGATGCAAGATTATCTCATAAATAAGCCTGCAGCACAATATGTATTGAATTGCCTGCTAACTGTATGATACATATTGTGGTATGTATTGTATCACTACCTAATTATTGAGATATGTATCATATTGAACCCAGGCTGTTGATGCATAGCTCTATTTAGTACTTTTTATAATGACCTGGTAATATCATCTCACAATATTATTCTTTTTGTGGACTGATAAAATAAAAGATAAATGTTAAAACATACTTCAATTCCTAATGTTTTTACCTGTCCTTGGACAAAATCTTTACACCCCTCAGCAGCGAAGAGAATTCTTGCTCCAATGATCCCTTCGGGATTACCTTGCTTGCTCGTCTTTCCACATGTTCTACACTGCAGAAACTGAACCCCACACTGCAAGTCTGCACACCAGTGACAGTCCAATGTCACATCTGGAATGAAAACAGGTGTGATTAATCTGCATATAAATACATCATTCATATATCTGCACAAGTGAACTGTACATTATTGACTATTATGAAGGGTAGAGTTTTGCTTATATGGTATTGCTCTGCAATGATTCATAGACAGGCCTATAAAAGTTTTCCACTTGTAACAGGTAAAACAAATAAGAATGTTAGGACCTAAAATTGATGTGCAAAACTTGTGAAAAAATGCCTTTGTCAATTAAGCTTTGTGTTGCTCGTATCTTTTATGCTCTGGTGAAAAATTACCAAAATATAAGCAAATTTTTGTAAATTTGATTTATATGATATCTGCCATCCCCTTATTCTATGGATTGGCTGGTCCTAAATGGTAAACATGTTTATGAACACCTGTCGAAAGACTGTCGGAGAGCTACAGTCATGAATAGACAGCTTTGGTTGCTTTGTCAGCTACTGTGATAATTTAAACTGCAAATTATTTTTAAAAATTATTCTCTCATACGCTTTAATTATCCCACCCTGACCTTTCATAATGTGGATATTTAATTATATCAGGTACATTTATCCCAAGTGATTGGTTTGCAAAGTGTCCTGTTTCATCAACATGTTGTGACCTGGCTACAGTCTGATTAAAACTTCATTTTCTGGTGATCTTTGGAATTTTGCATCCACTTTTTTGTAGCATATCAGATAAAACATTGCATTTCATGTTAGAAATAGTCATAGTCAGTAGTCAGTACTGATATGTTCTGAATGACATTTTGTTCTTTTAGAAAAAGCTGTAATTTGAATGGTGAATCGAAAGTTCAACAGAACATGACCTCATACTGGTGCCCAACAGATCTACTTCTTACAGGTAGATCTAAATTTTAATCAGACTGGACCTGGCTAGGGAGGTCACCTTGGATAGTACAGAGTTAAGGAAGTCCTGAATTTGACTGCCAGTTCTGCTGCAAATACATTCCATCTAGTTTTATTATGCAAAATTAAATAGCCACAAATATCTTTTTTGTAAAAATCAGAATAATGGGTAGTAGCAGATCTGCAAAAATAACTAGGCATAAAATATTTTAACATGGATAACCTGCAAAATAAATTAGCTTTACTTTATTTGTTGCCTCATATTGGCTGGCATGTAGTGTTATCATGCATACAAACCTGTATTACCACCCAAAAGTGACATTCAGTCTAAGTACATACACATGACAAAACCAGAATTATAAACCTGTAGATTTACAAATTTTGATCAGTAGATTGGTTTCTAAACCAGTAGATTTTTTATCACCATAAATTTTATGTGTTTTATGGGGATTGAAAACAAAACAAGTGCATTTTTTGCCATAATATATATGCCATAATGCCATAATATATATGCCATAATGCCATAATATATATGCCATTAATATATATTCTCTTCATTCTATAATAAAGCAGCAACTATTGAACATGAATCAGATTCTGATTCTGATGGTAAATGTAACAATAATGATTAATTAAAATGTAACAATAATAATTAATTAATATGAGTCAGTATATTGACAATGAATGAAACAGGAAGAGTTGGGGGTTTTTCATAGTTCAATGCAAAGATTTTTTTTATAAAATGCAATAGCATTTTTAGTTTCCTTCACAAGATCACTGTCTGGCAACCACCGATGACATTCAATGCGATTATTAAGCTTCACACTTAACAGGCTCTCAAATAGTTCTCTGGTCCGGATTTCATCTTGATTTAGATTGTATTTTGCAAAGAATGGAGAATGTCCTCTCTGTATCCGCATTAGAATGTGGGCCATGACAGGACAGCCATGCTAAGCCTGCAAATAAGTTCAAACTTCAGTTTTCCTGTTACTGGGTTTGTAATGTTGCATACTCCTCCAAGTTCACATTGAGGAGGACGTTCCTGACATGGACTTGTGATGTATTCCCGAGCCTCATCCTCAAGGGGTTCTTTCTCTTCATGGCTCAGATCCAAAAATCTGTTTGCAAGTTGGGGACCTGGGTGACCAAGTGGTCTAAGGCGCTCGCTTTTACAGATCACTCACATCTCAACTGTCTGCATGGGTTTGAGTCTCAGCTCAGCCAATGTAGGTATGTGAGAAAGCTTGCCAGTAGCTTCCCATGGGTTGGTGGTTCTTCCCAGGGTCTCCTCGGGTTCTTTCTCCACCAAAATATACTGGCTGCCATGTATAGATTACCATGTGCTGAAAAATGGCATTAAATCCACAAAACCACAAACCCCTCTTGGCAAGTTTCACCACTGTAAATATAAAAAAAGAAAAGAAATTAAGATTGATTCAGACTGGAAATAAACAATGAAAACTACATGATGTATTTATGCCTTTATGAATAATTTATCCCAACTTTACAACAATTTATCTTGAAATATATTTTAACTGATATACATGTACTTTATCTAGGACTTGAACTTAACTTATGTGCATAAAAACTTCAAATAGTTTATGAAATACAAAAGATGCATACTGTTTAAACACACAAAGCAAACTCGGGACCTTTGCTACTCACCTGAACACACTTAAACTCTGATATCCAAGCAATGCTGAATTTGTTGTAATATTTCTTAGCCTGTGAATTCTTAGCATTGGGAGAAAGTGCACATTTTGGCATTTTGACCTGAATTAAACAAAAAATATAAGAGCTGTCCTTAAATATTCCTCTTAAAACATCTTGAACAATACAATAACAATTAAACAAGACAACAACAAAAATCAAAATACTTACTCAAGTGTTTCTGCCTAAATCATTTTTTTATGGTCAGTCTCTCCATTTTATCTCCCCTCTGCCATAGGTCGGCCGATATTCATCAAAAGCTTAGAAGACATCTTGGACCACCTTTGATCCCTTTGCTACTTAAAACACCTCAAAAAAACATCCTGCGTTTGGCCTTAAACTCCCCAAATTACAACAATAAGTTAATCAATTGCTGTGTACACGTTAGCTGTTCTTGAACAATTCAAATCCTATTACTCTGCCACACATCATCACATCAGCCATTGAACTGGTGGAACACTTCTGGTTCCCAGTAGACTGGTTCTGGCTGGTTTCTCTAATGTGTTGATAGAACGTGTAAAACTACCATGTTTGGGTTTTCCTATCCAATTTTTAAGAAATATTCTTTAAAATTTTCAAAAGCGGTAGATGTCAACTATAAACAGTATATATGGTAAACGGCCTTTGAAATGGCATTTTTGGCCTACCACCAGTAGAATCACATGTATGTAAGTAGGTCTGCATGATGGAACAACTGACCTTTTGACCATCCCCAACCCCCCACCCTGACAATATTTTGTGTTTTGTTATTGATGGACTTGTTGCACCAGGTTTTCAAGCTCTTCACTGTATAAAAAAACAAAATTTGTTGTAATGATGGTCAAAGTGTCAATTGATAAATATTTTGGGGCATATAACACAGGTTCAGATAAATCAATAATTCATGTAGTTGGGATTTCAATGATCAAGACTTTATTGTGCTTTCTGGATGTCTGTCTAAATTTTCAAAACAGTCTTTCCTAATTCTGCATGTTTTCATCTAGGCACATGGCCATCACTCATCCAGGGAAATACTTACTCTGTTCTAATTAAAACTCCCGTTGTGTCTAACAACTTTTCAAAATTTAACTTTTGGGAGCCTTTTGTTTGCAATGTTCATTATAGTATTTGCTAATCTAATTAAAACATGTAAATATATTGTCTGCAAAGATGCTGTTTTTGTTTTAATAACATACCACTAAATGGCTGTTGTGACTTGACCTTTGACATCTTGTTCAGGGTATTTCATCTTCTCTGTTAAACTTGTGTGCCAAATCTGATTATGATCCATTTTTGAAAACAGAAGATATACTGACTTCATAAAACTTTAAACAATTTATGACAACATAAAAAAGTAATTCACCCATTAACCTTAACCTCTGACCCTATGATATTCAATATTCACGCACATGGTCAATCAGATTGTTGGTTGGTTTTTAGTATCATTTTTAACACATTATAGACTATGAAATGGGTGTTATGTGCCGTTCATAAGGACACACAAAGGCAGCTAACATGGGCTGGTCAGGGCGAGTATAAAACCAGCAAGCCTTGGATTATGAGTCGGATGCTCTATCAACTGATCTACCATGGCTCCCTTAAGTCTGAAGTCTAATGCTTACCCAAAGACACAAGATGCAAGTTCTAATAAAAAATCAAACTACTATAGTACTTTAGTAGAGTTGTATATGGCACCACTAATAACTTTTACTATTAATGTACTATGTAACATGGGGACTGAAGAAAAAGATACCCTCCTCTGAAAGAAAACAAGATATTACTTACTTTTGTGAAGGTTTGCAACCACCACTTCAAATGATGACTGCAGATCCAGGTTTTTAATTTGTATGACCTCTAAGCCTCTTCTTTTAGGCAAAAATCTGGGTACATCTCTAGTTTTCTCAAGAGCTGTAAAATACGATAAAAAATAGATCCAAGTGAGTTGATGTCCGCTTAACAGCCAAATGCAAGAGCAGTTGGTCAAGAGATCTGGGTCAGTAGGATGCTTTCTGTAGAATGTCTTCAGTGATGTTGACTACACATGTTATGAAAATATTTGTTTCAAGATTTCCAGATTTATAAAAAAAAAATGTTTCCATATCTGATAGCACATCAACATCATTTGTCCACTATTAAAAGGTCTTTATGCCCGGATGCTTACTTTCTAAGTTGGTCCAATAATGTTTAGCAGTTTTTTGTGGAAAAGGCAACCAAAAAAAATACGTTTCCGGTCGGCCGACCGTCCCTGTTTATCATTGCCGACCCTAGCACTTTTTTCTCACCCCCACCAAAAAAAATAAAAATTTATTTTATATTTTTTATTTTTTGTTAAAATCACATTGTTGAAATTGATTTGTGCATCTAATTGAGCCAGTTTTGCCCAGTACTTTGAAGTGCTTGAAATATTATTTGATTTATATATAATGTTTTTAAAAAAAAAAAAAAATACCTGCCTACCCTAATTTTAAAACCATTGCAATAGGAAACACACATTTTTTTTTTTTGGCCTAAAGTTGTTTAAATATTTTTCTATTTTTAGTAATGTGGTTATATCGTAAAATATATCAGCATCATGTGTTCAAGGTAGGATGATTAGTGTCAACTTTACCTGAGATGTTTTTGAGGAGTTGTTACAAGGTTTTTCTACTTTTAGTAATGGCAACCATATTGGAGGGCAGACTATACAAATTTGAAAGGGCTTCATGCCATGATGCTTTTGATCATATCTGGCTGAATCCTGCTGGGCAGCTTTTGAGAAGTCATTGACATTTGTATCTATTTTTAAAAACATTACTCATATTTCATGGCAGATTGACATCATTTGTACAATCTTTAAAGCCTTTTATGTTGAAGTAAACCCATTCAAATTTGGTCAAATTCTGTTCAGTGCTTTTTGATAAGTTCTTTAAAAGCTCATCTATTTTCAGTATTGGCAGCCATAGCTGATGGTAGATCGGCATTATTTTTACAAATCTGAATGCCCTTCATGCCACAATGCTTTATGCAAATTTTTGGTCAAATTCTGTTCAGTGGTTTTGTGAAGAAATAATAATTGAAATTTTTTTCTAGTTTTAGTAATGGTGGCCATATTTGACAACTGACTGGGATCATAATGTAGAAAACTGAAAGGCTATTAAACATTGTCATATTCTGTTGAGCAGTTTTTGACAAGAAATCATTTAAAGGTTTTATTATTGTTAGTTACATTGGTATATTTGATGATGGATCAGCATCATTGGTAGAAACTTAAAAGCCCTTTATTCCAGGATGATTTCTACCAAATCTGGTCAAATTTTCTCTTCAGGATATTTTGAGAAGTTGTTTCAAGTTTTTTTCCTGTTTTTAGTAATGGTGGCCATATCTGGTATTGGATCAGCATCAACTGTAAAAATTGAAAGCCCTTTATGTCAAATGCTTGCGAATAAATATGATCAAATTCTGTTGAGCAGTTTTTAAGAAGCTTTTCTCTCTTTTCAGTAATAGGGACAATATATGATTAGAATGTTCTTGCTAAATTTGGTTTAAATTGTTCCAGTGGTTTTTGAGAAGTAATTTCAAAATAGAAAATGTTGACATACTACACATGCTGTATTCTTGGCCATACCATAATTTTATTTGACCTTATAGCCAGGTGAGCTAAACAAGAGATTCCTCACCTCGCTGACATCTGCCTAACATCCAAGAAATCTGGGTCAGATGGATGATTTATGTATAAATTGTTTTCAGTGTAGCTGATTGCATATGTTATCAAAACAAGTGTTTCAAAGTTCATCAAGTTTCTGTGTCTTCATCCATATTTGATGTCAATTCATCAACATAATTTTGTCTAATTATTGAAGGACCATTATACCAGGATGATTTATGTCAAAGTTGGTCAAATTCTGTTCCTTTTCTGAGATAAAGCTGCCTGAATATTTTTCTCTTTTCTCTAAGGGTGGCCAAATTTGATGGCTGATCAGCATCATTTGTAGAAATTGAAAGATGTTCAAACTAGGATGCTTTCTGTCAAATTTTATCAAATTCTGCTGAGTGGTTTTTGAAAAGTTGTAAAATATTATCATGTGTATAAATTTGAAAGCCCTTTATGCCAGTACATTTTCTGACAAATTTGGTCAGATTTTGTTAAATGGTTTTCTAAATGAAGGTGTTCATGTGATTTTAGATTTTTTTAGTAATGATGGCCATCTTTGATGGTGGATCAGCATTATTTGTACAAATTTGAAAGTCATCAACACCAGAATGCCTTCTGTCAAATTTGCTTGAATTCTCTCAAGTCTTTTAAAAAGTAATTTTATAAAAATTCTATATTTTAGTAATGGTGGCCATATTTTATGGTAAATTGGCCTTTTTATTTTACAAATCTGAAAGCCATTCAAGTCAGGATACTTACTGTCAAATTTGGTCAAATTCTGTTGAACTGTTTTTGAGAAGTTATTAAAGTTTTGTATATTTTTAGCAATGGCAGCCATATTTGATTGTGGTTTGGCATCATTTGTACAAATTTGAATGGCATTTATGCCAAGATGCTTTCTGTCAAATGTGGTCAAAGTGTGTTGAGTGGTTTCAGAGAAGTCATTTAAAGGTGTTACTATCTTTAGTGACAGTGGACATATTTTAGGCCAAAAAAAAAATGTTTCCCATTGCTCTGGTTTTAAAATTAGGGTAGGCAGGCAGTTTTTTTTAAAAAAACATTATATATAAATCAAATAATATTTCAAGTGATTCAATTTCGGCAATGTGATTTATTTTTTTTTACCATGGGGGGGGGGGGGGGGGGGAAGTGCTAGGGTCAGCAATGAGAAACAGAGACAGTCGGCCGACAGGAAACACACATATTTTTTTGTTTGGACTTATGTTGAATCGACATCATATGTGCAAACTAAAAAAGGTCCTTTATTCCATGATGTTTTGTCAAATTTTGTCCAATTCTGTTAATCAGTTTTTGAGAATACGTCATTTGTCATTTGTGATTTTCTATATTTCTGTAATGGTAACCATATTTGATGGCGTATGGGCATCATTTGTATAATTTTAAAGCTCACTGTGGCTATGCCTGGATGCTTTCTTTCAAATTTGGTCAATTCTGTTGAGTGGTTTTTAAGAAGAAGTCATTAAAGGATTACATATTTTTTGTAATAGTGGCCATATCTGAAGGCAGATCAGCAACATTTGCAAAAGCATGAAAGCTCTCTATTCCTGGAAACGTTGTCAATTTTTATCATATTCTTTTGAAAGTTTTTAAGAAGAAATCATTTACAGTTTTTTCTACTTTTAGTAATGGTGGCCATATTTTATAGCAGATCGCTATCATTTGCACAAGCATGAAAGTTCTCTCTGCCAGGAAGCTTGCTGTCAAATTTGGTCATATTTGTTGACCAGTTTTTGAGAATGACTCTTTAAAAAGATTTTCTTTTTTTAGTAACAGTGGCTATAACTGATGGCAGATTGGCATTTATTTGTACAAAACTTAAAAGTCCTTCATGCAATAATGCTCTCAGCCAAATTTGTTTGAAATTTGTACAATGGTTTTGAGTAGTTTAAAATAGCACATGTTTACAGACGATGCACAACAGAAGACGCATGCTGGATGCAAGGGCTATACCATATGCTTGCGTGGCCTTACAGCAAGGAATCCTAAGTTACAAGCATATTTTTTCCTTTACAATTAAATGTCAAAATAAGAGATCTAGACAAATAGTACAAAATAAACAGGGTATATTCTCTACAGGAAGATCATCAATTGGAATGTCTTTGACCTTTTCCATCACACACTATAAAAGACCTTAGTTGTATATAGTAGCCATTTTCAATTGCTATATTTCAGCAGTTGCCATAATGTAACAAGGTGTTTTAATCATAAACACAAATTCCCTTGCCAACAGGGGCAGATTTGGAGTAGACATTTTTGTATGAAGGACTGATGCTGAGGGGATGGGGGATTAAGAACCTTGCAAATAGATATGCCATGTCAGCTGATTCAAGTTTGTCTGGGCAGGATTTGAACCTGTTACTCACTGATCAGAGTCTAAGACTAAGCCGCCATGTGGAGAAGGATACATTACTGCAATATACTACTCATTAAGATGCATCCAAATACCGAGTTTCATCAGTGTAGTGTCAAAACAAAGTTTTATAAGCCTAGATATAACAGCATTAAAAATATTGATGTAGCAAACAAATGGCTCAAAACAAAAACATCACTCCAACATGAAAATTAGGTCACAGTGACTTAGTTTTGGTATAGCTGAGTTACTCTCATTTAGATGCATCCAAATTTTAATTCTCAAACATGTAGGTCCATGATACAGAAAGCTTAATTAATGAATAGCTGAAAATGCACAAGTCACTCAAGTGTGAACATTTGGTGACATAGTTTTATTATGGTTAAGTTACTCTTGTCGGTATGCATCAACATCCATTTTTCACAAGTGTATGGAAAATATGGTCCAAGATTATGAAGGAGTAACAAAGAAATATTTTTTTTTGTAAAAAGTCTTTCAAGCATTGAAAATGGGTCACAGTGACCAACATGGATAAAATTTTAAGGTTGTAAAAGGCTCAGACATAAATTAACAAAGACTCCTTTAAAAAACACAAAAAAAAACAAAAAAACATTAGCACTCAGATATCTGTAATTTAAACTTGTCAAAACAATCAAGCTTGTTTTTGCCCTATGGCTACAAAAAGTGTTGTCCCGCCCTGTTTTGATGCAGTGTCAGAATCTCCCAGTTCTTGAGAGAACACATCTCTCATTTATGTCATGACCACAACACTTGTTTACACTGAACAACACCAATTCATAAAAACAATAAAATCTGTCAAAAATCCTATCATTATTAGTTGTGAACTGACACAAAGAAACATACCATGAAAGAACTCCATTTCACTAATTCTCTTTTTCCAATCAGTAAGTCCTCATAAAAGTCCTTACCAACTACTATGACAGGTCAAGTCAACTTCTCGCCATAACAAGCATCCAGTCACCTACTCAACTTGTGATAGCAACGTGACTCACAGCTGATAACTGCATTAATAATACTGTTTAGAATAGTGTGTGGTGTTAAAAAGTTTCATGTTGAGTCATCATTACTGATGTTCAGAGGTGGTTCTTTTGTTATTATAATCTGTGCAAATTTACAAGAAATACATACTTTTATGATATATTTCATAATTAAATTAGCATCCTCTACATTTTTCCTTATTTTTTTTCAAAGTATTAGAATTTTCTATCAGATGACAAATATAAAAAATTTCTTTAACAGTAAATTTTCAGTCATCCTTTAAGAAAATGTTGATATGCAACTAATTTTGACCTACCGGTATTTATTTTTCATTTGGTAAAAATGATAATATATTGAACATAAAACCTTCTCCTGTAACTTTGTCTTCTGTCCCTGGTTATCTGCACTTCTAGAGAAATGAGTTATGAAGGATGCAAAACAGTTTTGAAGTTCTAAAAACAGTACATTTTTTGAAGTTCCAAAAACAGTATATTCAAGGATTAAGGTTCTGCATATTCACATTGCTAATTGAGTTTTAAAAAACAGATCATAAGCTAAATCTAATATATTTTGCTTACAAGTGAACAATTTTATCATAATACCAACATAATATTTCCCAATTTAATTCTTTTAGCTTTTGAGACAAAATCTCCCAGCAAACCAAAATTATGATAAATATACGAAAAGCTTTAGGAATGCCAAATAGTTTCTGTATGTAATTTTTCCTATAAACTTGCATTTTCTGTGTGTTATTGATGTACTTGCATTTTCTGTGTGCTATTGATTTACTTGCATTTTCTGTGTGCTATTGATGTACTTGCATTTTCTATGTGCTATTGATGTACTTGCATTTTCTGTGTTATTGATGTACTTGCATTTTCTGTGTGCTATTGATGTACTTGCATTTTCTGTGTGTTATTGATGTTGCTCTGCAATATTTTTTTTTTTACTGCAGCATCTGTACAATGGTGTCACAGGCAGAAGTAGACTTCTCTGCAGTGTGTGAAAACAAGCGACATAATACACAAACTTTCCGACATGAGATTGTCTGGTTGAGAGCATGCCAAGAAGAGTATGAGGGATTATATCAATGTCATATGATATGCATGTTTTTCTAAAATAACTAATATTCCAAATAAAATGAGAGATATCTCTATGTAAGGTGCATACTTCTGAAAAGGTGAAAGAAAATGCTTAAGTGCGTCAAAATCAAGTTCCCCAGAATATACAAGCTTGAAACATTAGAAATCCGTTGTTAGTTTTTGCAAAATAAATAAAAGAAATAAACAGTATAGCTTAAATTATAAATTAAATTAAAATAAAATGTTAAGCCTGGATAAAGAGGCATAAGTGGGTCTTTATACCACAATGCTGTGCTGCAGTTTATGCTTACTGCTATGCTGTAGTATTTGGCAACCCCCCCCCTCCCCGGGCAGTTTGTTTCCCCCTTCTGATTTTAAAAAGAAAATCCTGAAGTATTTAAAACATGCACAAAACTTAGTCATTTCATTTATTAATTTATAATTGTAAACCTGACTGTAGACTGGCAAATTTTGGGAGTACAGTGAAACCCGCTATAACACCCTTTGCTACAGCATGAATTCGGATATAGCACGATTGTTACATGGCTCCCAAAATTTTGCAATAATTTCACCAATTTTTTTAAGTGATACAAAGCTTTAGTGCCAAAATAAACAAGTTTTATTTAATAATTTGGCAAGATATGTGTTGTATTCTTAAGAAAAAAAACCAACTAGTCTTGCTTATTTTTGAGAAGACATTAGCTCCTTAACAAGCTGATAATTGTTAATCTGATTGTTATTGAACCATCAACAATAATGATGCAGTGTAGATAATACAATTAGATCTTCTTTGCATTTGTCTTCAATGCATCCTGTGAACAACTGTTGCTCAATCCTGGGTAAACAATAGCCAACAAATGTTTGCTCAGACATTTGACTTACTCAGCCAAGCATCAAACAATACAGAGGTCTTAAATGTTTCTCACCCGAATTTATAAATCAATTAATTTACCCACTTATTTAAGGGAAACAATAAACCACCAGTGCCTGCTCAATCAACCGTCATACACACCTGTTGACAGAAGCTCCATATCACGCATATACACAACCCACTGTAATGGTAAAGTTACATGCATATGCATAGCTTGTACTGATGTGGACCATTGACTGGAACAGAACCATTTTAATTGTAGGGGTGGAGGGATTTGCTATTATAATCAAACATACAATTCCCTGTTTTACCTCTGCTGTAGTGCAAAGTAATAGTTATAAATAAAATTGCAATTAACATTGGGTTTATTTTATTTATTTTTTTCCTCTGTCTTTTAGAGAATGATTCAACTGTTTTTATGGAGATCACTCTGTACCCATGAAATTCAATGTTTACTCCCATACTGGGTCTAGGGAATTATACATAACTGTTACAGTGTTAATCAAAAGTACATTACAAGGTCAATACCTCGGACCTGGATACAAGATGCAAGAAATTGTATTTAACATCGGTGGTCTGGGTAAAATACATAAAACACTAGCTCTGTATAAGCTATTTCACTGATATTTATGCATTTTCAGTTAAAGTATTTTTCAAGCCATAAATGCAAGTTTTGGTTTTTTGAAACTGCCAATGTCTGATATAAGCATTTTATTATCGGTATTTAAAAAAAATCAGACCCTTTGGACATATCCAACAAATATGAATGTTTTTGGAAATAGTGTTTCCTAAATTAGTGAGTGTATTAGCAAGATATTAAATATCTGGATTCTAATGGAATCTAGCAGAAAAATTCTATAAATTATGCTTCTGTGTGCATATTTTCAATGGAATTATTATTATGAATACCATGAAATCGGCTGGTGAGTACACTTAAGTTGCCAGTTTTCTTGTACACATATATGTATGTATCAATGAACACTTCTCTGCAATGACAAAAAGAAATTAAATATGTAATAACTGTTTTAGGTATTTCTCGTTTAAAATGCATCAAGTTGGTAACTGCATCAATGAAGTCCAGTGTTTTGCCCGCCCCCCCCCCCCTTACTGTAATGTATACCTAAGAGGATACATACCCAATATTTTCTTCAGTTAACTGACTTGGTTGGATATAGCATGGTTCAGTACATAGCACGATAGCACTTTGTGGAGTCGACCATCGTGTTATAGCGGGGTTTTACTGTACCATTACTATTACCTCCAGGTATCTTCCAAAGAGATGAGTTTGTCTCTCATTACAACGAAACGAAAATGTACTGAATGTGTTTTTATATCAAATGGTGATCATAATGAGATCTGTCATGTAAGCATACTTGTATTATCTACACTGCATCAGAAAGGTGTAAACAGGTAAAATATGATGTTCTTTTAGAGACTAGTATCGGTAAAGTATTTTCTTTTTTGGGAAGGAAAAGGCAGTTTTCTAATAATAAGTGCTTATGTTTTGCCCGTTATGATAAGTTCCCCATGACTTTGACCTTTTTGCCTTTGGCCTGCAAGAGTTTGATGTTTTTTCATGCCTCTGTAAACATACAAAGCTTGATGACCATATCACCATGTAAAAGTCATTTAAAAAATATGCAAAAAGCTGACTGGACATCATCGTGGCCACTATGCTCTATCTTGTGCAAATTATTTTGCATCTGGAATAAAGATGCTTAACTTTGATAAATGGTATGTACAAATCAAATATAATCAACTTTCAAACCCAGCATTGATGGAAAAATGAAATAACAGACATGCACAACTGTTGAATAACTTCATCCTTAATTCAGAGTTAGACATTCTACTTGATGTATGGCAAGACAACATAGTATCCTATGAAAAAAAATTGATTTAACCCTTTTGGATTTTTGGGATTAAAGGATATAGTCCCTATTTCAGCAAGGGAGACAAATGAGACATATGCTCTTGGAGCATGAATGCCCCATCAGTGAACCCAAATGACCTAACTTGCAGAACTTAAATGGAGGGATAGAAAAAGGCAACACTATGTGCCCCTACCTCATTTATGGCAAGGCATAACATTTTTTTCTCTTCATATATCTGCAGCATGCTAGTAGATGATGATGATGATGTTGATATGGTAGCCACATATAAATAACTATCATAATAGAAGAATAGCTAGAGTATTTAGCAATGGGTGCATTACAAAGGGTCCCATTTTCTATAGTTGCTTAGCACAGCCTTAAAATAATAAGCTTCAGTTGGAAAACCAAAGTTTGAAGATGGTCAATCAGGGGCCATAATTCTTCTAAATGATGACATGGAAATCCAACTCATTCAATGTCTCATCAATAAAATGGTACACAAATAACTCTGGCTTAAATGCAATATTCCTTTGTAAAGTTATACTGTGGAAAGCAAAGTTAGGAGAATGGACACCAAGGGGCCATAACTCTTCCAAATCATAATGTTGAACATCTGAAATTAGATTCATTCAAGGTCTCAATGATATAATGCTGCAGGCCAAATTTGGTTGAAATGCAACAAAGCTTACCAGGTATTAAAGTTATGCTGTCAAAACCAAAGTTAGATGGATTGCAATCAGGGACATAACTCCTGTAAAAGATGTAATGGAATGCTGGAAATCAGAATCACTCACACTCTCCATCAATATGAAGACTCTTGCCAAATGTGGTGGCTGAAATCCAACAAATGTTGGTGTTATCCTGCAGAAACCAATGTCAGGAGGACATGCAATCAGTGGTTGGGGGGGTGGAGATAACTCTTGTAAACGGGACTAACCCCATATAAAGCACATGCAGGTCTGAGACAATGTTCATTACAAACTGCATCAGAATATGTTGAATGATTCTTAAGCTTCATTGCTTACAAGCAACATCCCATGTCAAGATATCAAGTTAATTTTCATGGGCAATAACTCTATCCAAGATGGAGCTGATGAGAGAAAATTCTAAAAAGGCACATCTAGGGCTATGAGGCAATGTACACACCAAATTTCATTAGAATTTGTTGCATGGTTTATGAGCTATTCTGGTTACGAGGATCTGCTATTGTGGAGATGTAATATTGATGCAAAAAGGGCAACAACTCCATCAAAATTGGACATGAACAGAGGAAACCTTTAGCACATCTACATGTAATAGGCAATTCACCTACCAAGCAGTATCCAATTATATGTTGGGGTTGCCGAGTTATTTAAGTTACAAGCAACAACTCGTGTAAAGATATTAAGGTGATTTTCAAGTGTCACAACTCTTTACAAAATGGAGTTGATGAGACAAATCCCATTGAAGGCACATCTAGGTCTCTGAGACAATGCAAACTGCATCACAATATATTGAATGGTGCCTTATCTGTCCTGGTTACAATGATCTGTTGCTGTGGAGATGTAATATTGATGGAACTGAAAAGATGAAACCTTTATGAGGCATATATACCCGTACATGAAATAAGCAAGCACTTACCAAATGGCATTCAATTACTTGTAAGGGTTGCAGAGCTATGCTGGTCACAAGAAGTGAAAACATGGACAGATGGATGAATGGAAACGGTGATTACAATAGGGTTCCTGCAACTATGCATGACAGCAAACACACAATGGACAAAGGGCCATAAAATATGTTCACATGGCCTGAAGTTTAGCAATTTTAAAGTCTAGCATCACATTTCATTTCCACCATCTCACTTAACAATGGCTGACTCACCTGACACTACAAGAAATGATGAGCCACAAACAGAACAGGATAGTTTATGAACTTCATTTTCTTCAGCCTGGAATGAAAACAAAAAGTTTATTTTTATTAAAAGAATTGGCCATATGTGTGTAGCTATTTTGTCAGATGCCACTGACAATTGTTTTATACCATCATTCACTAAGAAACAGTTTCTGACTACTTGTTTGCATAAAATTAAAATGTACCATTCATTACTTCTTCTTTTTTTTTAGTGGGATTTAGTAAGTACTATGTGCCTCTTTCCCAAATCCTAGGTTTATTTCTATCTATATTTCCAATAAACAATTCAGGAAATAAATATTTTTTTTTAAAATTGCCAGTGAGTAGGACATGAAAGATCCTGCATTTACCTGTCTTTCTGTGACTATGACAAACCCGAGAGAAACCGAGCTTCTCAGCAAACCGTTTCTTCTGTATCTTGACCAATTTTATCTAAGACGGAAACCAAAGTCTGGAGTAAAATATGCTACTTCAATAATACTTGCCTGATCACAATACATTAACAGGACATCCACTACCTCAAAAATAATACAGCCATCCCAAGCTAAAAAAGATGTTCACCATGTCTTTCGATTTGTTTTAGCAGTAAAAATCATCTGCAACAAAATCCTGTCCATCATCAGTAGCAAACATGCACTCTCTTCCAGGGATGTTGCTGCAATGGAGGACTTGGGAGGGTGTACTTATATTACGATCAGTTAAGTATTACTGGCATTCCAATTCCCTCGCTTTCTGCAAGATGGGTTGGGGGAAAGGCATACGTGTCAAGACCATTCAAATTTGGGGAAAGGGCGATGACTGCCAAGGCTTTTAAATCTGGGAGTGCCCCTTTTGATGGTCAGGAGCTTGGCACTTCACTTGTCTTAAACAGGTCCACAAGAGGTCTACCCCAACAGGTTAAGATTCAACTGAAGATCAGCTATGATGAAAAACTTAGATGTTGAACCTGCCTGGGATGTGGTGGACTTGCATGTTCATTTTTCTATGATGAAACCACCTAAGAAAATACCAAACCAGAAGGACAAGGTCTGGGGGCTTTATTCCCTCTTGCCTTCTGATGTAACTGACAACTGTAAGGTTGTCAGGCAAAATGAAAACCCCCTTTCCAGATGTTTCCTGCCCCAATCGAAAGGCATTCACTACAGCCACTATAGCTTTAAACAAATAAATCTGTGGCCACAATGAAAAGACATAAAAGGCCATTAAATTCCCATGCTAAAATTCAATTCTATAATCAAATTGATAACACTATAAGGATGATTTTCAAGGCACATTCTTGAGGAAAACAGATTTAGTTCAAGAGGGTTCTGATCTCCATGACCAGGTGAATGAAATGCTGGGATTAAATCAGATTGGATGTGTCCCCGTTGACAAGGAATCCAAAGCAAAGCAAGAGAGAAACAAGGGATTTCATGTCTAGGTACAAAGACTGGTCACTTCATTCTTTTGTAATGTCATCAAGGTAGTTCAATTACATGGACATGGGGGTGGTTTTGATATGTATCAAGACTGTACATGATTATCATGAACACCAAGGGACCCTGAACTGGTACACTGTGTCTCTGTATGCAAACCTTGGGTCTTGGAGTTGAAATTCTAAACAATGTAAAAGGTCTGTGATTCAACCAAACTATGGAAGCTGTCAAAAAGAAAGCTAATCTTCTTTTGTTTATAAGATCAAATTCAGGAATTCTTTAAAAGACCATTGACAGAGCAAGAGGAGAGCAAAACTCTGCAATTGTTGCATGGAATACAGTCTTCTCCAAACATTGTTGGATTGAGGAAGAAAGCTGACAGTTGTGAGCTGGTCTTCGAACTCAGAAAAGTGGGGTGACAAATACGACTCCTGTGAAAGTGGCAACAACTGAGCTGGCAAAGCAGATTGTCAAGGACAGTGAAGGAGGCTGGGAGTCCATCAATGCTAGTAGTCTCCAAGTGTTCACTATGAGTGTCATCAAAAGCACTAGACTGGTATTGGGTATACAGGAACTGGGACCACTTTGATGGTCCTGTCTAGTGCCAGTCTGCAATACTTCCATGGGTCTAGTGCTGGACAGTGTGGAAGGATGGTTCACCGATTCTGGTGCCAGTTATGCTGGACACCAACAACAGCACTGGGCTTGGAACTGGCATGACCTGATGCAGGACGCTTATGTGTTTTGGGACTCGGTCTGGATATACTGGGAAAACAGGCCACTGTATCCAGTCCTGGTTGTAGAAGGCATGTCAGAGCTCAGGTGGACAGGGTCCAGGGGCAGGCTGACATCAGGTGCCAAATGTCCAGTACCAGCTATCTGGGAAATGATGAATAAAGTTATTACAAGCATTTGCATGTGGTGATGGAATGTCCATTACTAGTCCAAATGAGCCACAGTACAATGTCAGTACTGGCCCATTAGTATGTGCTATGATGGTATGCTCTTTGCGTGTACAAATTACCTGGACAGAAAGCAGATGTTGTCAGATTTCTGGTTTAGTCTAAATTATGGTTAGTACAAAGTAGCTGATATCGTGCTAACATGTCCAGATCTGACTGAGGTTTCAAACAAATCACTATCTTATTCATATTTCAGTACTTTAAATAATAAGATTTATAATTAACGGTAAATCAACCTGATGCACTATGTAAAGTGTCATATACCAAATTCTTGTCAACTTTGACTTTTACCTTGCACTACCACATTTTGCTATGAAAATCATCCGTACTTTAAGAAAAGAATTAACAGGAAAAAAAGCCTACTAAATGGTCCTTTTAAACAGAGATTTGGAAACAGATCACTTGGTACATTTTCACACTTTTTACTTTCTCCAATTTAGCTAGAAAATGTTCAAATCTGAGAAAGCCAATATTCAAAGCAATTTTAATAAGTTCAAATAGAAAGGTGCCAACTTTGGATCTGTGTCTAAATTAGAATAAAAAAGGTACAGGTGAAATCAGTCAAACCTCATGCTGAGCTTACCACGGATGCTATAAAATTAAGATAAATGCTAGAGAAAATTATAGAAATGATACTATTAATTAGAATAAATGATCATTTACTTGATATAACTTAAAGGCAAGGCTCAGGAAAACCACTTGTCCTATTGTCCTGAACAGGTAAAAATTAGCTGGCCAAGGAAGATTTTACCATTTACTCGTTCCAGGGCTGAGTACACACAGATTCTCACCTCAGAATAAATCTGTATGCATGTTCTACCCTTGACAAGCACTGAAGTTCAACAGTGCCTAACATCTAGCGTGCATCAATTATCGAGTATTTTTGCCTATTTTACCTCGTTATCAGTTCAGAACATGTCACCAAGGAAGCAGACTTTGTCATTTACACAGGTACCTAATGCAATCTTGATATTAAAACTTGTCCAAATCATGAAAATACTATGTTCAGAGTGAAGACACTGGGTTTTAAATTTTTCCAATACATGACCTCTTATATAAGTATGTAAAAAGAGACATGGTTCGTATACTAAATCCAGAAATAGTTGCTTTACACATAGCTTTTGATTTCATAATAGTATTTGTGTTTACAGTGACACTTTTTGGTAATCTAGGCATCATTTAAAGGTGGAGAAATTTTCCTTTTTAAAGAGCTTTCACATATCATTACGAGTGAAGACCTGTGATAAATTAAGAGCCAGAGAATGTCAACGTTTTGTGATTTTTCATCTGGTTAGTGTGTTACATTCACCCCAGGTCACCAATCAGAATAGACTTTACTTTTCTTTGTTAAACTATTAAATATTCATAAGCTAAGGTTACGAATTGACAGCGGTTTTACTGCGCATTTTTAATTCATGCAAAATAGTAAATAATGGCGGATTTCAGAGCAATATTTGATGATTATGAGAGCAAAAACAAAGAGTTTCTTGGATTTGATCTTGAAAATATTGAGAAGCAGAGGAAAGATATCTTAGTTGCATAGTTTACGAGAATTAGACTCGGACATAGAAGTATCTGAGATTGAATCATTGGAAGAAGAGGATAATGACAATGACGATGATGCACATAATTTTGTAAATAGTGCATAAATAACTTGTGAAAGACTTGGACAAAAAACACAAAAAATATATGATAGATAAATTAAGGTAAGAATGAATGCATGTGCATGATGTTTAAAACAATTTTTAATTAGCTAAAAACCGTCTGGGGCACAAGCAGCTGGACACAGCTTAGTGCTGCTGGGACATAACAGTAGTGATACTGCAAACAGATGTTATTACCAGTGATAGCAATTCTGCTGATGATGATGTTCCCCTTGCTATGGTGCATTACGCCTACTTGGGTCTGGTAACGAGGATGTTGATTTCTTGGATTATGTTAATTTTGATAGTTACACTGTCACATCTGTGATACTAACAACTGGAGATATTATTAGCAAAATTAGTGATTGCCAGGAAGCAACTGATGTTTCTGCTATTGGAAGTGACAAGGATGACAATAATTCAGTACCAGCCGTTGTACCAGGGGCCAGCGAGGTTCTAGGTAGCGTATCAGACATTAGATTGTACCTACCAGCTCAGTGTGACACACCTGATATTTATGAGCATTGCATGTCATTGAAAAACATATTAACAAAAAATCTCAGATTAATAAAAACCTGATGACTATTGACAATTTCTTTCCATCCAAATAAATATAGGACTAATTTACAAGTCGTTAAGTTATTGAACAAAGATGTTTTCACATAAAACTGATTTCTGTGATTCACCTGCTGGTACATGTACATGTTGACACTTTCATCGGATGGTAAAACTTACTAATTCATCTTTTTTTTCCCCTTCATTATAACATTTATTTATACAAATGTATGTTGTCTGAAAATTTTATTACCATTACATACGAGTTCTTACAGTAATCATACCAGTATAAATTGTTTACTACATGTATGTCTTCACTCCAAACATAATATTCTCATTATTTGGACCCATTTTCATATCAAGCTTGCACTGGGTGCCTGTGGTTTATTAGCAAGAGTATATATGGTGTAGCTGATAAGCATCTTGTGTTGAGTAAAGTGACGACAGGGATGAGTATTTGTAGCAACTCACTCATCTCAAGAACGAGTCCTTGGAAAAAAAAATCCTGAGCCCTGTTAAAGGTCAGGTACAGAGTTAAGTTGTAAGTACTACAGACCATATACAGGCAATTAAGATGGCACATATTAGCTTATCATGTGACAGAGTTGGACAACTGACACACAAAAGTTTCATATACGATGAAGAAAGAGTAAGATTTAGTCTGAAAACAGATGAAGTATACTTCCCTGAGGTGAGCAAACTAAAGAATCACTCAAACTTATAAAAAGGCACAAAGTGGATAGTATTTGCATGCCTACCAGGCACAAATGGAAGTAGTAACTGGAGATTGATGGGATTCGACATCAATCCCTCTATCCAAGGGAAGACCACTCTTGTCTGACTTCCAACAAGATGACTTTTAGCGCTTTGGTTGCAAAAAAAACCCCAAAAGACATGATGAATGTCTTTTTCTAGCCTGGGAGGGCCAGATTTGCAGGTTAGTGGATGTATTCCTAATGTATTATTATTGTGTAAGATACTGAAGAAAAAACATTAATTCCTGATGACATGCGAGTTAACTGGATCTTATATTGAAAGCTTAAAGATCAATCAATTTCCAGCATATGTAAAACTGTTTCCATACCAGTCCACAAGTAAGTATCTATGGTCGTATTAGATTTTATCACCTTTCATACAAAATTAGGTAAAATGACAAGAAATTCTGAAAAAGGCAGCCAAAAGTTGAGACCTTAAACTAAAGAACATTGAAACTGTACCTCGTTTTCCTTAGAACCATCCTCCTCTGTATACTGAACTACTTTGCTTCTCTTGGCTCTATGTTTTTCCAAAGATGATGTCCTCTTATTTCCACGACTTCTGCGTGTGTTTAGTACACTATCAAATGATTCCTCATCTGAGTTGTTTGACTCCATGTTTTTATCTTTCTTCAGAATGGTGTCAGTCCTTTCTGCAGAATCTCCCTTCCCACTCTCCTGTTTTTCTTTTGTTCCTTTTCTGTACTTATCCTCAATTTCAAACTGATTCCCATCTTCAATTTTTACCTCAATATCTGAAACTCTATTTTCTGTTCGAGTTTTCTTTTCGACTTTTTTGGTCACAGATCCATCAATATCGATTTCTGACATTGCACACACAGATGAAGCACCATCATGGCTGATATTCAGTTCCTTTCTTACTACTCTTCTGATATTGGAGGTACTTCTTCTGAAAAGTGGCCTCTTCATTTTACTGCCATCATATTCACCTATCTCCTTTGTGGAAGTGTTATCACTGAAGGAAATCTCCATTTCAGGCTCTTTGTCCTTCCCTTCAAATATAACAGGAGTGGTAGACCTGACAGCAGATTGTGCTTTTGAAGCCTCCTGCATATTCGGATTGAATATAGGCTTGGAACTATCTCCTTCTGGTTCCTCCTTCACAAGATTACAAAACTGAAGAAATTTGTTCTCTTTTACTGACAGATCAAAAGTACTCGATTTCAGTTTGGTGGTCTTTTCCATTGATTTGTCATCAGAATTAGTTTGATTACTCTGTGCCTTTGTTGTTGTTTTCTTCTCTGTTGAATCTTCAGATGTCAAATAAATTACATCTGTACCCAAGGATCTTGCTGCATGAAAAAGGAAATTTGGTGTAAAAATTAAGGCCTTTCACTCAGCAAATATTTCCAAATACACATCTCTTTCGATAACTCGCGCACAACGGGGTCGAAAAACATAGACCGCACTATAAGTGAGAGTGCGGGTTACCGAGGGACCTAAAAAAAAATTTATAAGGGGATGCAATCCCCGCTGGACATAGAGAAAACTGCGTGTGTGTGTGTGTGTGTGTGTGACATGACTGTTTAATGGCTGAATACTCATTTTATAATTGCAGTGGGAAGAACTGTCAATAATGAGCTTTTTATAATGTAGTTGTTCGCTTTTTTGTATAAATTACCTTTATTTTCAAGATACCAAACTGCTGAAAGATCGTTAACAACACTAGTCCAAGCGGTTTCAACAACGCATGTACGCAAAAACATTGTGTATAACATCACTGCTTTTTGCTGTTGTTGATTCACATCAAAACAAGATTCTTTTTTTTACAAAAACTAGGGATATTTATGTCACGAAAGAAACGTCAAAACTCGATTTATTTATTGTTCTATTAATAAAATATGGATGCCGTGATTTCACTGCAAGTAATAGTTAAACTTCTACTCATCCTTGAGGAAATCTGTGAGTGGGAATTTAGAAATTTTAAGTTCACTACAAACTCTGGAACTCGCTTCTCCGTAATGAACTGTATCTGTGAAACAAAGCTTTTTATTCACCAAGTACTCATTTTGCTTGGTTGCCTTACCATCTTTGATCACATTTGTGAATGAGTAGGCAAATTTAAGGTAGTTAAATTATATTTCTTACATAATAGTATTTATAACAGTGTTCAATTGATCAACTGAAATGAGTTGACCTGACACACGGCCGTGACCGCTAGCTCTTACTCTGGTAGGATTTGCATGACATTTAACTTTTCTTTTATTCCACCACCTTTATTTGATTTGATACAAAAGACGCAATTAACATGATAATACCAAGCAGGTCTGTTTTTAACAAATACTTTCAGAAGTTGGAGATAAAAAAACGGTTGGCACCTAAATAGGTTATCACTGAAATGCTCGCAGACATAGCTGTGACAGTTGAATGATATTTTTAATCTTTGAATACAAGAGGGCATATTGCATTTATGATGATTACAGTGAAACCAAATTAAAAGATAGAACTAAAACACATATTTCACTTGACAAAACTTATTTAATTGGTATTTATTTTTTAAAGTGTTGCCACCAGTAGGCACTAGTGACATTTTCATTGATCGAAATTTCGTCGAATATTGTTATTTACAGTGTACTGAGAATGTTGTTTGGAAAGAAAATTGAACAAAATATATATGACTTCTTATTAAAAGTTGAGAATTTCATGACGTTGATTCAAATTTCCAGGTACTAAGCACTGTTTTCGACGATAAAATGAGCGACATATCTAGGTTGCATTTACCAATTTTGATCGTGATTTTTTTTCACGTTCAACAAATAGAGGCCAATTTATTATTATTTTTTGTTGCTATTATCTAGTAAAAAAAAATGGGATCCATGCCTGACCCCGCGTTATAAGCGGGTTCGCCAGTTATCCGGGCGCGAGTTATCAAGGGAGTGGTGTACACTGCACTCAATACATTTTCCTGCTGTGTTAACATAACCTGAAATACAATCCCTAGAGGGACAGAAATACCATATAGCAGAAATTTTTAGCATGTGGAGCAAATTTGCCAATTAAGAAGTCTCTGAAATCATGAAAATAAATTGCATCAAACTTCACCACCCTAAATATTATAAATATTATATCCTGTCTAGATCCAAAATTGCTAAATTAATAGAAAAAAAAATTAAATTCCAGTTTTATGGATAAAATGACCAAATTTTACATCCACAAAAAATACCAGCTATACAATAATCCAAACAAAAATTCTGTAAAAAGCTCTGGCTCACTTACTCCACAGCTGCCATATCCCTAACCCTAACTCTAATCCTAGCCATAATACTAACCCTAAAAGTCAGGTGAAGTTTCGATTCATGGATCAGAATGAACAGCCATATATGGCTTTTTTAAATTTTCTGTTCATCACAGGTTTCTCACATAAGTCGACTGTCTTTTGATCTTGGCGAGTTGAGCAACAGACTAATCCAGATATTATTTTTATAGTGTGAACAAACTATTATTGGTGTATATTTTTAAATCGGTGATGATTTCATTTCTAGGATGGATTAAAGTGAGCAGGATACAGTAATCTTGTCGGAACATAAAACTGGAAGACAACAACATATACCCGTAATTATGATTTGTTTTACCATGCACATAAATCAATCTTGATAATGTAATAATAATAATAATAATAATAATAATAATAACAATAACAACAACAATATTCAGTGCATGGTATTTGTTCAAAAATCAATTTTAAAAGGTGAACCTGTGTACAGTGGTCACCTGTGTGCAACAGCCAGTTTTGCCTTTTCCCATGAGTGACCACTATTGACAAGTTTGACTGTAGTTAATTGTAACCTATTTTTGATAGAGGTGAGTGGTATTTTCCAAGATGAATTTGTTCAAAGTTTCACAGTTTTGAAGAAATGGAGTTAAATGCATGCAAAAACCTAACAATGATGCCATTATAAATGTATTTCCCATTTCTTGCCTACACTACGCATGCAAGACAAAACATGAATGTTCAGTCTGGAAACAAATTTTATTTTTCCCATTTCTAAAACAAGAAAAGCAGGATTTCATTTTCTCATGACAATAATTACAACAGTCACATGACTCACCCAGATCATAATTCATGTAATTTTTAAAAAAATCCTTTAATTTTTCATACAAATGAAGTCTAACATTGTAAAATTATAGTTCTTACAGTCATTCAATTATCATTTCAATTTTTGATATAAGTTTCACCTGATGCATAAAATATTATGTGTTTTGTATTTGTTATGGGAAAGGCTATTCTAAGTTGGAAGAACTTGTGCCTAACCCTTTTGCTTTCCTAATATATGCAATAAAATATGTTTAAAACCGAACCAATTCATCGTGACAACAGTTTACATCTGCAATCTCAAGACTGTCACTTTCAATACCATTGATGTCCTAAAAATTGAATAATTTCTTTTTAAAAAGCCTCCATTCTATCCCACTCTTTTCACCAGGGCTAACTCTTCAGGCAATTACCATTGTTTACTAATCAACATACATGTATTTTTTTTAAATTAGGTTTTTGAATATGTTCTACTTGCCATGTATTTTAAATATTTCTTTGTTTCATTTTGACAATGTGCATCTATGTTAATGGATATGGTACTATGTATGCAACGTGTTACTCTTGTAAGGTTTGTAACAGACCAATGTCAACTTCATACTCAATGGATATGGTACTATGTATGCAATGTGTTACTCTTGTAAGGTTTATAACAGACCAATGTCAACTTCATACTCAATGGATATGGTACTATGTATGCAATGTGTTACTCTTGTAAGGTTTGTAATAGACCAATGTCAACTTCATACTCAATGGATATGGTACTATGTATGCAACGTGTTACTCTTGTAAGGTTTGTAACAGACCAATGTCAACTTCATACTCAATGGACATGGTACTATTTATGCAATGTGTTACTCTTGTAAGGTTTGTAATAGACCAATGTCAACTTCATACTCAATGGATATGGTACTAAGTATGCAACGTGTTACTCTTGTAAGGTTTGTAACAGACCAATGTCAACTTCATACTCAATGGATATGGTACTATGTATGCAACGTGTTACTCTTGTAAGGTTTGTAATAGACCAATGTCAACTTCATACTCACTGGACATGGTACTATGTATGCAACGTGTTACTCTTGTAAGGTTTGTAACAGACCAATGTCAACTTCATACTCACTGGATATGGTACTATGTATGCAACGTGTTACTCTTGTAAGGTTTGTAACAGACCAATGTCAACTACATACTCACTGGATATGGTACTAAGTATGCAATGTGTTACTCTTGTAAGGTTTGTAATAGACCAATGTCAACTTCATACTCACTGGACATGGTACTATGTATGCAACGTGTTACTCTTGTAAGGTTTATAACAGACCAATGTCAACTTCATACTCACTGGATATGGTACTATGTATGCAACGTGTTACTCTTGTAAGGTTTGTAATAGACCAATGTCAACTTCATACTCAATGGATATGGTACTATGTATGCAACGTGTTACTCTTGTAAGGTTTATAACAGACCAATGTCAACTTCATACTCACTGGATATGGTACTAAGTATGCAACGTGTTACTCTTGTAAGGTTTATAACAGACCAATGTCAACTTCATACTCAATGGATATGGAACTATGTATGCAACGTGTTACTCTTGTAAGGTTTGTAACAGACCAATGTCAACTTCATACTCAATGGATATGGTACTAAGTATGCAACATGTTACTCTTGTAAGGTTTATAACAGACCAATGTCAACTTCATACTCACTGGATATGGTACTATGTATGCAATGTGTTACTCTTGTAAGGTTTGTAACAGACCAATGTCAACTTCATACTCACTGGATATGGTACTATGTATGCAATGTGTTACTCTTGTAAGGTTTGTAACAGACCAATGTCAACTTCATACTCAATGGACATGGTACTATGTATGCAACGTGTTACTCTTGTAAGGTTTGTAATAGACCAATGTCAACTTCATCCTCACTGAGAGGAAAGTCAAATCCTTGAATACAAAGAAACTACAGATTGGCATGAGTAGAGATGTGAGATCCAATGCCATCCAAGTATGGGAACTACAGTTTGGCATGAGTAGAAATGTGAGACCCAATGCCACCTATGTATAGGAACTACAGTTTGGCATGAGTAGAAATGTAAGACCCAATGCCACCTAAGTACAGGAACTACAGTTTGGCACGAGTAGAGATGTGAGACCCAATTCCACCTAAGTATAGGAACTACAGTTTGGCACGAGTAGAGATGTGAGACCCAATGCCACCTAAGTACAGGAACTACAGTTTGGTATGAGTAGAAATGTGAGACCCAATGCCATCTAAATATAGGAACTACAGTTTGGCATGAGTAGAGACGTGAGACCCAATGCCACCTAAGTATAGGAACTACAGTTTGGCATGAGTAGAGATGTGAGACCCAATGCCACCTAAGTATAGGAAGAATACATGTATTTATTGGTAAAAGGTACTGGTAGTCATCCTTCTTTGAGGGAATGTAGAAGTCATTTCACTTTCAGAGAAAACAACACAGCTTGTTAAATGTTGAGGTGACTAATTTTGCAGCGTACAAGAGCCTTCTTGGAATTTCAACTGAGCGGAGTACATATGGATATAAATATTGTGAATATTTAAATCTTAAATATATATATATCTTTGAAACTAAAGGATCATGGTATGTATTTGTTATAATTTCCATTGACTATTTTATTACTGTCTTCTCTTTGGCAAAAGCTTCAGCTGATCTGGGACACTGAAAAGTGTTTTGTTGTTCTGTCGCTGGTTTAAATCGCACTTTTAACACATTATTGGCTATATTGTGCCAAGGAAATAGGAGCCATGTGCTTTTCCCATGGACAAACCAAGGCAGCCGACCTGGACTTGCATGGTTAGGTATTGACCCCATAAACCCTGGTTACAAATCCAATGCTCTACCAACTGAGTTTCCATGGCTCTCAAAAAGTAAGGTATATCGAGCAAACTGGCATTTTAAAAAATGCCTGAAATCTCTCTCTCTCATGCAAAAGCAAATGAACTAAATTTATTGATTTGGATTTAAGTTATTGGGGCATAATTAATTTGGATCACGAGGTGTAAGAATAAAGGTGTGATGATGAGATATCTATGTCTGTGTCACAGTTATTCATTTCTGAAGATATCTAATGATATACACATACATAAGCAAATTTACACAACCCACTGTACCAGTGCATCATGTTTCAGCACAGTTATATGTTGGATGCATGTGAATTTAATACTGACAATCATGTAGTTGTTCTGATATCTTTGTCAGTGTTGGATGCCTCTTTTTTTCATATTTGATCATTTTCCAGAAATAATAATGAACTTTGTCACACATTATTTTTCATACTTTCAAGAAAAAAGAAAATTTTCATGTATGAAAAATTACATGAAACATGGTGATATCTGACAAATTGTTCATGATGAAGACAACAGTTTACATTATAGATCACCAGTGACTCTGGTCTGGCAAATTCACTCCTTTAATCAGTATTGGAGAAATCTGAAAATATTACCCTTACCAACAATATTTGTGCAAATGACACTTAATTCATGATTTTTCCTTCACAGCAAAGATTCTGGAGAAATAACTTCAAATTTGACATGCTCAATACTATGTTAAGTTTTTAGACTGCAGGACAAGGTATCATTTTAGCCCAGTAATTTACAAAACCATAAATTTAGACTGCAGGACAAAGTATCATTTTAGCCCAGTAATTTACAAAACCATAAATTTAGAATGCAGGACAAAGTATCATTTTAGCCCAGTAATTTACAACACCATAAATTTAGAATGCAGGACAAGTTATCATTTTAGCCCAGTAATTTACAACACCATAAATTTAGAATGCAGGACAAGGTATCATTTTAGCCCAGTAATTTACAACACCATAAATTTAGACTGCAGGACAAGGTATCATTTTAGCCCAGTAATTTACAACACCATAAATTTAGACTGCATGACAAGTTATCATTTTAGCCCAGTAATTTACAACACCATAAATTTAGACTGCAGGTCAAGGTATCATTTTAGCTCAGTAATTTACAAAACCATAAATTTGGACTGCATGACAAGGTATCATTTTAGCCAAGTAATTTACAAAACCATAGATTCAAGGAACAATATCAACGAAAATCAGGATACATCTTTTATGTGTATCTGTATGCCAAATATAGACATCAACATCAGGACTTACATGTTACATGTGGACAAAAATAAATAATGAAACAAGGGGTGAAAATCATTTTTGTCTTGAAAGAGAAAGCCAGCAATAATGAAGGTTGTGTCTGCAAATTGCTGTATCAAACTTGTGAAAAATATAATGAAATGTGATACAACAATCACAGAATAATGAATCTATGCAGTAGAGATATAGAGATGAGTCCCTCAAAGGGACAGAAGCTTTACTGGGATTCAAGAAAAGATCATTTCTTCCTTTTAACTGATGAGTGTTAAAACCATCTCTGATATTCTTCAGTGATAACAAGATTTTCAAATTAGCTGCTGTGGTGGACATATTAGATGTCAGATTGGCACTGTTTTCATTTAGGACAAAGTAGACATCAGTAGAATTCTACTGGTGAACCTTATGTCAATATGACCATCCATTCTGGGGAATTAGTGACAGCAAGATTTTCAAGACAGCCATTGTGGCAGCCATATTGGATGTAACATTGACACCATTTTCATTTAGGACCAACTAGGTATCATAAGAAATGTATTGGTAAAACCCCCATGTTGACATAGCCATCCATTTGGGAGGAGTAAAGATAACAATATGGTGGCCATATTGAGGGCTTGTTTGCGTCACTTCTTTTGGACCAACCAGACACCTGAAGAACTCTTCTGATGAAAATTCCATATCAAAATGACTTTCCATCTAAGACGAGTAGCAATAACAAGATTTTCCAGATGGCAACTGTGGTGGCCAAGGGGAGGTCAGATTGGCACCATCTTCATTTAGGACCAACTTGATATCATAAGAAGTCTTTCAGTGAAAACTCCATGCTGATATGACCATTCATTCAGGAGAAGTAGTGATAACAAGATTTTCAAGATGGCCACTGTGGTGGCCATATTGGATGTCTGAGTGGCACCATTTTTATTTAGGACCAACTAGACCTCATAAGAAGTCCTATGGTGAAAACCCCACGTCAATATGACTACATTCAGAAGGACTAGTTATAACATTTTCAAGATGGCAGCCGTATTGGATGTCATATCAGCACCAATTTAACTTAGGAGCAACTAGACATCATAAGAAGTCTGTCCGTGAAAACCCCATGTTGATATGACCATCCATTCAGGAGGAGTAGCGATAACAAGATTTTCAAAATGGCCAATCTGGTGGCCATATTGTATGTTTGAACTGCACCATTTTCATTTAGGACCAACTAGACTATGGGATGAATATGTGTGTGTAAAGCATCATGGTAATCCTCCACGTAGTTTAGGAGGAGTAGCGATAACAAACTTGTGCTAATGGACAGACGACAGACCATCTCATAATCTCTTCTGGTCTATGACTAGTTAGCTAATAAAAACCCTGGTTAATACTGAAAGCATGCTGACAAAAGCAGGGAATAATTTTTTATTATTTTGTGAATTTTAATTTACTTAACACAATTTCAGTATACAAAAATAGTTACATAATTTGTATCAATGAACGAAAATGATTTTGAGCTTTAAAAAATTTAAGATTTACCATCCATCACTAAATAGGACAGCCATGACAATCAATCCTCTAAAAAAAATTTTTTTTTTTTACAAAAACAAAACAAAAGCAAACTGAAGCACTGTTTTGTTTTACATATTCATCAAGTACCTGATTTGGAATCTGCACTATAAGCTGGCTTCTGTGGTAGGTTTGACATCTGAGGTGAGAAAACCATCTGTGGGCAAGATGTACTGGCTTGACTACCTGCTACTGCAGTAGACGACTGAAGAAAAATGTAAATAGTTTAAAGAAAAAACAATTCCACTTAGTTTATTTACTTTATTTGTACAAATGGTCCTGACAACTTATGGAACGTAACTGCAATGGAAAATATTGTGGCCAACTTTGAGGTGGAAAAACCCAAAATACTTGAAGAAAACCACTTCCTGTAACATGTGATTTTTTTGGGGCTTGTGCCGACTCCAAGAATTAAACCCAGGAATACTGGGATGCAGAGTAAATGTATTAAGCACTATGGTTTTATAAAAGTTTTCTGTATTTGTCAGTTTGGTTTATTTCTGTGGATTTAACACCATTTTTTTTAGCACATAACAGACTATACATGGCAGCAAGTATATTTGATGGAGGAAGAATCCAAGAAAACCCTGGAAAGAACCACCAACTCACGGAAGCTACTGGCAAGCTTTCTCACATACCCATGTTGGACGAGCAAAGACTTGAACCCATGCTGACAGAGGTGACTTGTCTGTAAAGGCAAGTACCTTGGACCACTCAGACACCTGGGGCCCCAAGAACAGTTGAGAGATGCTTTCAATGATTATCCAGGGCTAGAAGAAATTTCAATTGGCTACTTGTCCTGCATGGCAAATGACTTGGAATTATAACTTATCCTACATCAATGTTACCCATCCTAAACTTTACATGATATTTAATCTGCTAAAAATGACACTTGTCCAATTGGATGAGCATTTTGAAAAAGTGACTTGCCCTTCTTCAGCCTCCACTCATAAATATGAGCAGACAAGTGGATTTTTCAAGCCCTGTTATCTATTAAAAGCATTCAACCAACTACACTTGCCAAGGTTGTAAAATGGCAGAAATCTTGCTTTCAGAATTTATTTAGTGGACATGTCTGTTCCATGCAGTTCTGATAATTGTGATGTAATGCCCCTATTAACACACGACTGCTTCCCTGCGCTGATAATGGATATTAAGAGTTGCAAGTTTATCTTTGTTCATTAAAAGTTATTTACCTCATTAAAATTTTGAGACATTGTGGTTTATTCACTGTTCAAATTTTAAAAAACTGCCCCCCCCCCATCTCCCCCTTACAAATTATTTAAATATTTTTTGTATAATATTTACACAATAATAATACATTACAAGTCTTTCCACTACCTCGCAAATTCAGCCCTCAAAGCCAAAGAAGACAATGACCATGCCTTTTTAGCTTGTTAGAGGAATAAAAGTGCTAAAGTGTCATCTACCTACTGAGATGGAAGTCTGACAAAAGTGGTCTCCCCCTGGATTGATGCCAAATCCTGTACATTTGTCAGTTACTAATGGAGCAGTCAAGCATGCTCTGCTTGGTGAGATGCAAGTCAGACAAGAGTGGTCTCCCTTTCAATAGAGGGATTGGTACAAGTTCTTTTATTGGTCAGTTACCAAAGAAGAGGTGCTCCTCCAAGGATGTAACTGGGTAGGCTATGGAGGGAGTGCTTGTATTATGATTGGGTAAAGTGTCATTAAAGAAACATACTTTACCAGAATAATTGGTTTCTTCTTCCATCATAATATGTTTGGAGAATAGGTAACGGGTGGAGGGAGTTACATCCCCTTACCCTGCAGCAAGCTCTGGCCCCAGTCTCCTAATGTATAAAAAACAGCTTCGAGTCTCATATGATATAGGGGCAAAGGATAGCATAGATCTTATGGAAAATGTTTGCTCCAGGACCTGCAAATCCAGTGGAAGTAGAGTAACTTGTGTCGTTACGAAGCTGCTGAAAGCCCTGGACAGGCAGCCTGTTGCACTGCTGCTATAGGCCCTACCAGATCAAACTGAACCTTCTGAGATGAAAGGTCTCTCAGGTAGAAGCTGAAAAATGTTGTATCAGACCTCCATCCCACAGCTTGAACATGTCTCAGGGAGCAGTTTTACTCGAATGCTGCTGGCAACTGCTCTAACTACTTGAGCTGATATGCATAAGAAATTCATATATTCTTGGATTAATTCTTTGTAGGCTGAGTGGATAACTCAATGAATCCAGAAAAGAGCCAAAGCAGAAATATCATCCCTTCCTTTGAGTGGTAAGAATAAACATGATCTTTCTCTTCTTATTGGCTCAAACCTCCATTCTAAGGTTTGAATAATGCCAGTCAGAGAAACATTTTGCTCAAAAAATGCTATTCTGGTAGCAAATGCCCTAACCGCATGAGCCAATACACTTAAGAAATTCATATGGTCACGAGGTAATTCCTTGAAGGTTGAGCATATAACCCAATGAATCCAGGATGAAATAGTCCAAGCAGTGGACTATTTGAGTGGTAAGAACAAACATGATCACCCTCCCCTGATCAGTTTAATATGTCTCAGGTACCACTCCATGTATTGAAAATTCATTCACCCAACTCTTGAAATGGTGAGTGCTGATTCAGGGTTGACCAGTGTTTCTATTTATGGAAAAGTATGGTGAATAATACCAACTTTGTTCATTGAAAGCCCATCCTGAAGTTTGTTTCTCATTTGTTCTGATAAAGCTATAAAAGTGATTCATTCTCATTCTTCAATACCAATAAACATTTCTCACAGGGAGTGCAGACTGGTTTCAATTTGTACTTACTTACAACTAGTGCAGAAGGGTCACAAAAAAAGTTCCAGAAAACAACCTTTCCCACAACTTAATTTTGGTCTATAGCATCATCAACTTTTATATTTCTATAACAGTGGGCTGAGTAAGAGATTATTATGACCCAGGCATGCAGGTTCAGTATTTCTTGGTTGGGATGGAAAACCAGCATGCACATATGTTTCAGCAGGTGAGGAGATGGCAGGATTTTCCTGGAAATCTCCACTGCTAGATTCAGGTGGTCATTTATACAAGATTTCCCCCCACTTGAGGAGACAATCAGTATTAGTCTGCACATGGTTTTCATCACTCACTGAATTACCTTAATGATCATTTAGGTTGGCAGAAAAGCATATACACTGAGACCGTTCCAATTCAGTGAAAGTGAATTCGACTGCCCAGGATTTTGGATCTGAGACTGGCGAGACAAAGGACGGAGTTTGGAGTTCCACCTCATTGCAAAGAGGTTCACTAGGATCTGACTTGATGGGCACAGATTCAACAAAGGACCTTGGGGTGGATGGACCATTCTGTGTATATCGATCAATTCTGTCAGGACAGCAAGTCAGTTATGACATTCAGTCTGTCTGGGACATGGTTTTAATGTGGATTTGCTGAAGATGATACCACCTGAGAAAATCCCAAAGAAGAAGGCAGAGATTTGGTTCCATTTTCTTTGCTTTGCCTACAGAGACAACTGATGACAGCAGAGTTGTCAGAAAGAATCGAAATGACCTTTCCAGATAGTGCCTCCTGCCAAGATTGAAAAGAATTTGCCATGACTTTCATCTCCAGGAGGCAGTGTTTCATCCTGATTTGCCTCTGAGTGGGTCAAGTGGAAGCGACCATGTCAATCAATATAGTAAATGTACCAGGATCATCTACAGACGTCTCATGAACAAGCAACCCCCAAAAAGAAGATCTATAGTTACAATGAGAAGACCCATGAGGCAAAGAAATTTCCAGGCTGAAATCTGACTCCGAGAGGATGGAAGACACCATGGAGACAATCTTCAAGGCATGTTTAAGTGGGAGGCAAACTCAATTCAGAGAGATTCTAAACTCCATATCCAGATGAATGAAATGATGAGATGGAATGAGATTGAATTTATCTTTGTTGATATGGAATTGGAGGCGAAGCAAGAGAGAAACAGAGGATTTCATGTCTCTGTACAAAAGATTGCTTGTCTGGTGCTTTTGGTGGGTGTTGTCCAAATATTTCAATGTCAGGAACGTGGAGGTGGTTTTGAAGTGTGACCTGGGACTGAGATTAGGATAGAAAGGGAGAGCCCTGAACTGGCACTGGGTGTCCCTGAAAGCAAAACTTAGAAATTTCTGAGAAGGCATGTGAATGGGAATACAAGGGTATGCATCTTGGAGGTCTACTCTGACCAAAAAATCTCTCTTCCAAATGAAGCCGAGGACCAACAACAGTGTCTCCATCCCGAAACTGGGTGCCTGAATGTGTTGGCTGAGACAGCTTAGCTCAATGAGCAATCTGAGCTTGCCATTCGCCTTGGGACTAAAGAATGTTTGTAGTAAAATCCTGGTGAATATGTGTTGTGAACGATTTCAATGAAACTGTTACTGAGAAGAGAGTCTATTCTGCTGTAGGATGTCTGTGGCAAAGGTGAACCCTTGATAGCAGCGGACAGTGGTGGAATGTGAATTCACTCCATGGTGAAATGCACTCACTGGGATGTTGGTAAAGGTAGCACAAGAATGGTTTTCAGTTGGAAGGAGGCTCGCAGGAAGAGAAACTGGGTTGAAATAATTCCTTTCTCCCCACACCCTGTTGTCATTTGTTCTGGGATACAGAGCCATAGCCAAAGACTACGGTTTTGGAGAAGGGTTTCCCCATTGGGTGTGCACTTGAAGGGTCATTCTTTTTTCTCTGTTCGCTCCTGGGACATTAAAGTTCTGCTCTGGGTTGCTGAGCCTGTGTGAGGCTTGCCTCCCTGGTGACCTGTTTCATGATCTCTATGTGGCCATGGAAAAGGAGACTGGAAGACAAGGCTGAAATCCAATGGCTGCCTTGTGGTGGTCTTTGAGCAGTGCAGATGTGAAGAGAAAGGCATATCTCACTGTAAGCTGGAGGTTAATGAAAGCAGCTATAGATAAAGAAAGTAAGTTTTGAGCTGCCGAGTCCAGTACATGAGCTAACAACTCCAAAGTGTGTTTGAAAAGCAGTGTGTAAGTTTTGTAAAGGCTGGAATGAAGTTAGACGCTGATGCTGGGGCTTTATAGTTGCCTCTCAAAGCAATGTAGATGTCAGCGACTCAACCTGACTGCAGCAACTGAAGAATGACCATTCATTCTTGGTTAAAATATTGGCGAATGCAGGAATTCTATAGGTGGCCATTTCGGGAGCATGAGTATGACAGAACTCTGAGGGCATTAGCGAGAAGACTTCTTCTATCTTCTATGGAGGCACATAAGGTCCAGTCTTCCCTAGACATTGTCGGAGTGAGTATAAAAGAAGTGGCTTGCGATTGTCCATTTTTGATCTCAGAGGTGTAGGGTGACAAAGAAAATTCCTGCGATGGTAGCCAAGACTAAAAGTAGAAAGCAGGTTGTCAAGGACAGCAAACATGGCTGGGAATTTGTCCATACTGCAAAATGGTAATCTCCAAGCATTGGCTTTAAGTATCATCAAAAGTCTGAGAAAGGAAGGGAAATTGCCATAACTTGTATTGTGTGTGAGTTGTGATGGAGCTGGAACTGGTAATGGAATGGTCCTGTCCAGTACTCAGTATTGTGGGAGGCTCAATCACCAAATCTGGTGACTGTTCCACTTGTGCATCTGTGACAATGCCAGGGTTGGAAGTGGCATGGCTGAATGTCAGATGATGTCAACTTAATGGGTCCAGTACTGGATATTTTGGAAAGACAGATCACCATACTCTGAACTAGTTACATAAGGTGTAAATTGAGGTGATGCAGGAACTGTAGCAGATAATGTATGAGGCCAGCTAATGTCAGGTCTGAAGATCTGGTACTGGCTATCAAAGGACTGATCACAATAGTGTAATGATTCATCTATATATATTAGCACTGCAATATTTTCTGTAATATAGCCACCATTATACTGAAGTGCTATAAAAACCCTGCTTCATACATATCAGGAGGAGTAGCTAAAACAAGATTTTCAAGATGGCCACTGTGGCATCCATATTGGATGTCCAAGTGGAACCATTTTCATATACGACCAACCTGACATCGTAAGAAGTCTTCTGGTGAAAACCGCATGTTAACATGACTTTCCATTTAGGACAAGTAACAATAACAGGGTCCGTAGCAGAATCTTTTGACAAAACTCACACCTTTTTCAAGGATTTTTCAAGGTTTTTCATGACTTTTCAAGGTTAAGATTTTGAGTGAGCAACGGAATAAAGCGACATTTTCTAATACTACAAATTAAAATTTAATGTGTAATTAATGAAACACGATATAAAATTGTATACTTACAAGCAAGAATAGACTGTAGAAGAATGATGATAAAATCCAACAGTTCAATATGTATACTATATACATTATTTACATGTATCTATTTCTCTCTGTTCAATTATTCTTAATTTGAAGCAGCTTTTCATCCAGTTTTTTTTTAAGCTGCTTTACTTCTTCTGCCTTTTCTCTACCAGGCCTCCTAATGCTGTTGCTTTCTGTGACTAGAAAACATTGCTTCTTCTTTTCTGCTTCCTCTGCATAGTCATCAGCACTCTTTTTCAGCATATCAACGTCTCTCTCTAGCGCCTGTTTCTTTCTCTTGGTTTCATCTATTTCTTCCATCTCTGACTTTCTCTTTCGTTTCATGCTTTCATCTAAAAGGACAACAAAATATTCGTTTTCCAATTTTTCCTTTAGAATCCTAAAGAAGTATGGGGCCAGTCCGAAACAGGTGAGATACAAAGTTTTCCTATCTCCACATGAAAAGTTTTAGCAATGTTGCTATCTGTGAACATGCTGGCAAAGACTTTGTTTATTCCCAAGTTAGATGAATAACTGTTATGCTTTGAAACTGTGTGCAGAGTCCAAATAACTTCTGCCCGCAAAGTGTCTTCTTTTGATACAAGCGATGTTATCAACTGACAGGAAGACTGTTTAGGGGTTGTCAAGTTTGCAGAGTTTGTTATGTTGGTAGGCATTGAGAATTCAAGTTGGCTTTGGGATGTGGGACCGAAAAAACTGATGAAACATCGACCACTGCTTCCGATCACGCGCTGTCGACTACCACTTGATGTTTAGCACCTTTTGCGCGAGATTTCAAAGCACTTTCACTCATAGACATCACACTAAATGTCTTAAGAATAAAAGCTGAATAAATTGCTGCATCTTCCTGTAGCCATTCTTTATATTCTTGATTTTCAAGCCATGATGCTTGGAATTTTGTCTTGGTCGCCATCTTTGCATCTGGGCATGTGTAAGGGCGAAAAACCACATACTAGGCAAAACCGACGGTTACCGAAAATCACAAAAGTCTCATTTGAGATCGCGATTTTTTTTTTTTTTTGCATTAGTTTTCATTTTCAAGGGTTTCCTGACAGAATTCCAGGATTATATTAAAATTTAAGCCTTTTTCAAGGTTTTCCAGGATACCTACGGAATTCAAGGGTTTTCAAGGATCGCTATGGACCCTGCATTAAGAATTTCAAGATGGCTGCCATACTGGAACATCAGATTAGCACCATTTTCATTTAGAACCAACTGGACATCATAAGAAGTCTTTCAGTGAAACCCCCATGCTGATATGACCATCCATTCAGGATGAGTAGCAACAACATGTCTGCCATGGTGACCATACTGGCCATCAGATTTGCACCATTTTCATTTATGACCAACTAGACATCATAATAAGTCTGTTAGTAAAAATCCCATGTTGATATGACCATCCGTTCAGGTGGAGTAGCGGTACCAAGATTTTAAAGATGGCTGCTATGGTGGCCATATTGGATGTCTGAGCAGCACCATTTTCATTTAGGACCAACTAGACCTTTGGATGGATGTGTGTGTAAAGTTTCACGGCAATCCTGCTAGTTGTTTAGAAGGAATAGTGATAACAAACTTGTGCTAATGGACAAAGGGACATCAGATGATGATGTATACACTGTATTTTTTTTTTTTGTCATGAGGAAACTCACTGAATTGCTCAAACTTGAGAAAAGGCACAAAATGGAAGGTACAGTATGTGCGAGACCTTTTAAATGAGAATGCTGACTAGGTACTAGTGGAAGTAGTAACTGATGAATGACAGGATTTGGCACCAATCCCTCTTTCTGAGAGGGACTAGACTAATCAGATTTCATTTTTGGTAAGTAGATAACATTAAAAAGACATCTTTTTTCACTTGGGAGGGCTGAATTTGTGAGATATTGGAAGGACTGCTACATGGTTTATACAAAAATCCAAGAACCAAATTTAAGGATGTTTTTCAAAGGGCTTGTTATCATTATGTCAAGGGCTTTCTTAAATTAACTTGCCCACATTTAAAGTTGAATTCTGAAACCTCTTTTACTGTATTTATTGCTGAATCCATCTTACAAATTTTAAAATAAAGTGTGAACATTTTGTGTTGAAATATAAAACATCAACATACATACAATAATGGCACTGTCATTACTAATTTTCCAGCTGCATGTGTACTTTGTCATGTCCAATCTCTACATGCATATTTTATTTCTTCACAGATTCAACCATATCGTTCAATTTTTCTTCCAGATTATTTAATTCCTGGGACTTTTCTTTGGAGCTTTTCTTATGACAGTTTGACTGAGTGATAAATGCTAACTGCCCTGTGACTTCTGCCTTCTCACTGAGGCTGTCAGGTTTAACTGTGATTGTTTGGGAGAGATCTGGCCCAAAGACGGGTTTTGATCCATCTTGACCGAGATCATTTTTCTCACAATCTGTCTTCAAAATTGTCACCAATGACTGTTCAGAGGATTCCAAAGTGCTTACTAATGTATGGTGTACTTTACTTTTCTTATGAAAGTAAAGGGCATACTCTTCCATTTTTTCCAAAATCTATCAACTTATTACACAAAGCACACATTGCCATGGACTTGTCCTCTTTGAACTCTCTATTCCATGAGTATTTAAGACCTGTGATCCATTTGCAACTGAACACGCAGTTCCCCTTCATTAAAGCATATGATGAAGTCAACGTTCACCATGATTTTTGCATTGACTGGTTTACCAATAAAGACACCTAAACTTTCCCCTGGGAAGTTAAAGTAAAACATCTGGCCATAAGACAAGGATATAATCAAAGGTATATAAATAAATGTAATGTGTGATATAATGAAGGATCAGAACAATAATGTATAAGTAAAAATGATACACTTAATGGAAAGAAGTCATATATTAGCAAAAAATGTAGGACTTTAAAAGGACTGTCAAAGCTTATCTTTTAAGGACTTTTCAAGGACTTTTTCCACTTTTTCTAATATTCAAGGGTTTTTCAAGACCAGACATGAAATTCAAGGGTTTTTCAAGACCTATGCAAACCATGTCCTAGCATGATATGTGATTATATTTGATGAAGAAATGTCAAATGGCAATTCCCCCACTGTGTTAAAATCCTGGAGAAATCACTGGATACTAATGATCTTAATTAAAAAATAACAGCTTTTATCACTTAAAATGCGGTGTTGTCCACTAAGCACTGTACACTGGAAATTGTACACAACAAATTACTTCATTGCCATTTACCATTTTGTGCAACATTAAACTTATCTCTCAAACACTTTAAAAAAATCTACTGATACATGTAACACTGTCTACTAATGCAGGCAAGTGCACCCACCCCACCCCTTTCACACACGACGTCTTTTTTTTTTGTGGGGGCGGGTTACCTTTGGTGTTTGAAACTGCAGAACAATCTGCTTCTGATCACCATTTCCATTTGTCCTGGCAAGGTTTGTCCCCTGTGTTGCCAAAAGCACTTGCTGTCCCTCAAAAAATGCTAATTGTGGCTTGGAAGTCGTGACCTGAATTGGTTTACCTTCTATAGTGGCTAATGCTGATGCCAGAAACCCTTGTTGAACCCCCTTGGATGTTAAAGTAAGTGCTGCACTGGTCTGTGGAACAAAAGCTAACTGTTGCCCTAAATGACTCACTAAAAGATTCTGTGTTTGTGGATTATTCGCTAATAATGCAGCCAAAATCGGCTGTCCATTGGAGGACTGATTGCTTCCTGTTGACATCTGACCTGCTGGATTAGTTCCATTCTTTGGTGTGGCAAACGTGTTTTTCATGATTGATCCAGCTGGTAGAATTGTTGGCACAGGCATTGCAGTTTGCCCTATGACTTGCCTTGCCCCATAAAGGATTGCAGTTGGATTGGCTGCTAAACTTGCAAGTTGCCCATTTGCTACTGGCACATATGCATTCTGAGTGAAAGAGGAATTCAATGCCTGCCCAGGCAAAGCGTTTGCAGGTGCCAATACCAAAGCTTGACCAGGATACTGTCCACCTGATACAGCTGATGCTGAGCTTGTCCCCAAGGAAGTCTTCTGTTTTGGAGGTTCAATTAGAAACTTCTGCTCATAGGGAGTCCCTTCACTGATGAGAACATAATAAGGCTCATCTTTGGGCACTGATGGGGAGTTAATCACAGCCTTAAGCTGCTTATATATCATCTCTTGAGAGGGAGGGCTAATTGGAACTGGGTTAACTCCCTGTGTGGTCACTGACTTGCCTGTCCATTTTTTGGGTTCAATTGGGATGGTTGGTGGTGTGACTGGAGATAGAGACAGAAACTTCTTTCCATCTGATTCCAAGATGGGAGAGGCCATTGATGGAGATGTGAAGGATCCGCACTTGTTCCGGTACAGAGAGTGTTTTGGCGTTGAAGGAGTGCATGGAATGAATGAGGTGTCGGCACTGAAAAAATTATATATAAACAAATATCAATAAAACACTGTACATACCCGGTAACAGCAATAATAGTTTTTCATATTATCTGCAATCAATATTAAGTTATTAAAGTAAACAAGTATCCAATGCAATGCAGTATCTTATCACTAAATATTGTACCAGATCAAAGGCTATTTAACCAGAATTAAGACTATGTGTCATGGTAGGTAAAACTAGAGAAGTAGTTATTTCAATTTACTAGTGACTGTTGTTCTCCATGATGCTCACCATGTATCATATGACAATCTGACAGGATGTTCTGTTTCCCATATAAACACATTTACCAAATCTTAAAGAAATCTATTAGTGAAAAGTGACAAATCGATTTTTTAAAATGAAAGTTGACGAGACTGGACATGTAATAGATCTTTAACAGACGACAGTTACATGGTTCATAACAAAATTAGCAAACAATTTTTTATTACTTTCTATGGCAGCTTCAGGATATAACTTAATGTTTCCATGACAATTCTGGCAGCTGTTTACATTTTTGCTTTTATTTTCTGCAAAATCAAGTAACTGTGCATCAAGATTCTAATAAATACTGTGCTGTAAACAAAGAGTTTCAAATGATTTTACTTTTGCAGTTTTGCAAGTTGCCTCAAATTTTAATTTTTTTAACCACCATTATTTTGCCTTCAAAAAGGACATCCTGCTTTTGTGAAGGTAAAAGCTGTTGATATGATCATGGTGTCACTGAAATGGTAGCTGAGGATGTTTTGGAGTACAAGTACAGGAATAATCATGTTTGTAAACAAATGACATCAATACAACTCTGAACTGGTTGGGAAAAACAGAATGAGATGAGAGTAGAATGAGATGAGAGTAGAATGATATGAGAGTAGAATGAGATGAGAGTAGAATGATAAATAATGAGATGAGAGTAGAATGAGATGAGAATATAATGATAAATAATGCTCATATATGTCACACTTGATTCAAATTTTCAAATTACACCGTTACATTATCAAACTAAAAGCTTCAACCCATTAGCTACCACTGACCCATCTATGCGTCACCGGTAAATATCTCTGCAAACCTACTGCTGCTTATATGCGTTATAGATAACACTCCCCACTATCACTTATATGCGCTAACTTGAGCACTACTACAATTCCCAATGCTGAAATGTGTCTATGTTAACACTGATTGGTTGAAAACACAGGAAGTTTACATATTTTTGATTATTATTTTGATTATCACAACCAATAAGACGACAGTTTACTCCACATTTTGATACAAGTCGTAACATGATAGGTTAAATTTAGACACAAAGGGCTTTTCGACACTTTTTAAAGCCATGTGTAGTTCAAGTAAACAAAGATGGATTCTGATTTGGATATTAGCGAGTTTAAAGGGTTTAATTCAAGTGATACAGAAGAATTCGATAAATCAAGCTTCGAAATTGGCTCGGATATTAATGTTAGTCCCGTTTCAACACCAGATATAAGCAATTTTGAATCAGACTACGAGCAGGCCAGTGTCCCATTTGCACAGTGGAGTGATGATATCTCCGTGTTTGATATTTATCATTTCGATTTACATGTTGGCTCAACTGTTGAGCTTGGACCACAAAGCAACAAGAATGATTTTTTCTCAAGTTTTATCCTGAATGCCTGGTGGAAAAACTTGTGAAAGAAACAAACACTTATGTCATGAAAATGGGAGAACAAAAACAAGACCCAAAATGACTCCAGAAACATGGGATATGTAAGATGTGTTTAAGGGAATGGTGAAAACAAAGTTTTCCTTGGCTGTAAATAGTACCAAGTACATCTATATGTGGATAATGACTGTTCTGAGAGGTACCACTCTCAACTTTAGAATTAGAGAATGTGGATTTCATTCATAGTTTATATGTATAAATGCAAATATTGGATTTTTTTGGCGGCATTCAAAACAACTAACATGACTGGAAAATGTCTTGTATGTTGGGTCATAGTAATACTAAAGTGTGGAAATATATCAATAAAAAACACTATACAAGGTAACCTGTTTGTTTTTTATTTAATTGAAATCAAGCAATAAATCATGAAAATAAATGTAACCATGTTTTTACAGTCAGTTTTTGTACTCAGCCATGATAATACTCTAGTATTCATCCTAGCAACCAGTCTCAGCAGCTAATATGATAACACTTAGCGGTAGGGAAGCTGTAAAACAGCTGTAGTAGCTATAGGGTTAAACATTATATTTACCATATATACTTGTGTATTTATCTGGATCCAAATGCAAACAACACAGACCCTGATCTGCCATCGCATAATGCACCAGCAGATCAGGGTCTATGTTGTTTGTTCTACAATCCTTACAACTGCATAGACCCAGATCTGCCGGCACATTATGCGATGTCCGATCTGGGTCTATGCAGTTTGCAGTTGGTATCGGCTTATACACAAGTATATACAATACATCAGTTAAAATCAAAGTATTGAGAATATTGATGATTGGAGAGATCCTAATTTACATAAGGTCATATGGAAGAACATAACTCCAGAGAATGCTATTCATGGTCTTTTTTTACTACTGTAAACATACTGTTCTCAATAATCTTTATATTTTTCTAAATTTTCTTTTCTTTATATCACTAGAAATTTATATTAACATTTAAAAAAATTACTTAAGTGGCAATTTTCTTTCAAAAGCATTTTCCACTATTGTCTCAAGCATTACCTTCAGTGGAACAATATCCAAGGGAGGTAACTAATCATTTACCTAAATCTGAGTTACCTCCCTTGATATATAAAAATTGACCTGAAAAGCCCTGTTACTAATTTTTGTTAAGACCATAAGTTTGTTATTATTATTATTATTAGAAGCAATACAAACTATATTTGGTAAAGAGAATGGACACTATGCCATGGGAGAGGAGGGATTGTAATCACTCCATGCCAAACACTAGTTTTAACAGCACTGTCTCAGTTTTTGAAAAAAACATACCACAAACGATTCCTTGCTACAACAAATATGAGTATTTACCTTAGTATTCACAACTGTATACATCCAAATGAATCACGAAGTTATCATATAACACAGTGTTCAATTACACCTAAACAATCGACTTTGTTGAGTCTTTTGCAGCAGAAACACCATAGCAAAATTTCTGATTTGGGGCTATTCAGAATTACTAGTACATTAGTACATTTTGGAATAAATACTCTGAAGTTCATGAAATTTGTTGTAACAGGACATTTATCCAAAAAAGTGTTGTATCCTTTTAAGTACAGTCCTCCCACACTGCAATGCTATTAAGGGGAGTCATACAAGTTTACCATATTATAGATAAGACCTAAAATTGGAATAAATTATATGGAAAACATAAGTCGATCTGTATAATAGAATGCATGACCATGATAAGTACAGTCCTCCCACACTGCAATGCTATTAAGGGGACCATATTATAGATAAGACCTAAGTACAGTCCTCCCACACTGCAATGCTATTAAGGGGACCATATTATAAATAAGACCTAAGTACAGTCCTCCCACACTGCAATGCTATTAAGGGGACCATATTATAGATAAGACCTAAGTACAGTCCTCCCACACTGCAATGCTATTAAGGGGACCATATTATAAATAAGACCTAAGTACAGTCCTCCCACACTGCAATGCTATTAAGGGGACCATATTATAGATAAGACCTAAGTACAGTCCTCCCACACTGCAATGCTATTAAGGGGACCATATTATAGAAAAGACCTAAGTACAGTCCTCCCACACTGCAATGCTATTAAGGGGAGTCATACAAGTTTACCATATAATAGGCATGACCTAAAATTGGAATAAATTATATGGAAAACATACTGTCTATACTTGCATATAATCTGGGTCCAAATGCAAACAACAGACCCTGATCTGCCATTGCATAATGCGCTGGCAGATCAGGGTCTATGTTGTTTGTTCTACTGATTAGTCCTTACAAACTGCATAGACACAGATCTGCCGGCGCATTATGCAACGGCAGATCTGGGTCTATGCAGTTTGTATCGGATTATACGCAAGTATATACGGTAAGTAAATCTGTATAACAGAATGCATGACTATGCCCATGCTATACCAGTCAATGTGTTAAACTGAGGTGCTTTACAGTGAGGGGCCATTGTATTTTTTGTGGAGTCCAGAATATGTGATCAATACGTTTTGAAATTTATAATAGTGAGGTTTGTTATACAGTCAAACTTCCCTAAACTGGACACCATCAGGACCAAAGCATTTGACTGTTTTATGGAGGTGGCCAGTATATCAGTATCACTGATATTAAAACGCTTTCTTGGACCAAACTATTTGGCCAGTCTGCTGAGTTTGCTGGGTTACCAAGGGACCAGTTTTGAGAAGTTGTACTGTAGAATGAGGCCACTGCACTATGCATTTGAGTATGCTTGTGGATTTTCATACCAAATGGGCGTCTCTTTTGCAAACTTTGCTGTAAACTCTGACAGTGACTGCATGGCCAATTCAAACTTGTGGTAGGGCTGAACTTTGGTTCTAACCCACTTGGACAACCCTGAAAAGGTTGAACACAGATTCATGTCAGCACCATTTAAAGATCTATAATATGTTCACAGGTATAATAATCATAATATTATGAATGCAACTTTACATGTTATTGATAGAAAGTCATCTTCATTTAATTGAGATGGGGGGAGGAGTTGGTCACCATTGATGATTTTTCATTACAAGCCATGCATACCTCCACCCTTGAGAATGTTTCACATAGAATGAGCAAATACAGCAAAGGTGTACTGTTTATTCAAAGGCAAGTTAAAATTAAATGTCATTATATAAGCTTTGTCTAACTCAACATATACCTATCTCCACCTTAAAATTCTCTGTCACAAATTAGTTCAATCTTTCCATTACAATGACAGATTGTTGAGATGAACACTTCTGCAGAATTTATGATAATATTTCATTAGAATCAATAAATTAGTTTGTCTTCATTTCAGAATTCAGTCTAAAAATATACTTCCTTAAGAAATGTAGTATTAAAGACAAAATTTGCTCAATCAATCTTACCTTTACAATATTTTTCACGATTGTTGACAAACCGCTCATCAACAATGATTAGGGCTCCCCAGTCCTTCCTGAAATAATAAGAGAACATGCACTGTTGAAATCAGGTTGCTTTGCACGTCTTTTGCTATGATATTTTTCCAGAGGGTCAATGTGACACTCTAAATATTTTTCAAAAAGTGTAAGCCAGGAAAAGTAGATAGACAAAAGAGAGAAAGTAGCAAGTTAAATATGATAAATTTGGTGCCAATTAAAGAAGCACTTGGATATAAAATATTACCCTTATTAATCCCATACTAAGTACTAAGTTTCACAATAATCCACTGAAAACTGAAAGAGTAGACCTAGTTGTATTCAAAAAGCTCTGTCATACACTGCATCCAGCTGTAAATCAAAAAAGGGGTTTCAAAATATCACATAAGCACAAAAGACTTGTCAACATCTTTAGATTATGACCATAATATGTACCAAGTTTCAGAGTAAATCCATAAAAAACTGCAAGAAAATAGGTGCATTCACAAGATTCTGTCACACACTAGTTTCACTCGACAGTTTCAGATTTTGCACAGGGTTACATTTCTATAGAAAAAGTGAGTCCTGACATTTGACCTATGGAATAATATGTTACATAAAGAAGGATCCAGGCATGCTGATGTTGGCATGAATCAGTTTCATTTAAGCATTCAATATGTACCAAATCCTGTGGGTATCTAGCTCAGCATGATTTCCACAGGGTTTGAATGCGAAACTATGCACAAATGGTATACGGCAAATTTTTTTAAGCAAAAATGTATACGCCAATATTTTAGATAAAATTTTAAACGGTTAGCCAGTCAGATTTTCTTCAATACGACCATCCCTTCAAGAGGAGTAGTGATAACAAGATTGTCAAGCTGGTCACCATTGATCAGCACCATTTTTATTTAGGATCAACTAGATATCAAAAGAAGCTTCTCATTGAAAACACCATGACTATCGAACCATCTGTTCAGAAGAAGTAGCTATAGTAAGATTTTGGCTACCATGGCAGCCATATTGGTGGTCTATTTGGTATTATTTTCATTTAGAATGACTACATATCATAAGTTTTTTAGTCAGTATTCCATGTTGCTAACACTAGTAATTCTGGAGAAGTAGCATTGTAAAGATTTCAAACATGCACACCATGGCCATGAAACTGAAGGTCTCATTAGCACCATTTTCATTTAGGGCAAAGTAGACATTATAAGAAGTGTTGCAGAATGTCAATGGGCCAATATTTTTTTTTAGGACCATCTAGACATGTAAACAGATTTTCAAGATGGCTGCCATGGTGGCCATATTGGATGTCCAATGAGCACCATTTTCATTTAGGATTAACTAGACATCATAAGAAGTCTTTGAGTGATAACCCTATGTTGAAATGACTGAACCATCAATTAAAGCAGACATGTGAACCTCCTGCATGGGAGGGTTTATCTCCTGAGTTTAGGGGTGTCTCCCATCCCTCCAATCACTCACTGAAATCTCCCGCGTGCGCAAAATTATTAGAGAAAAACTTATGGCAATACTGAATGTGATCACATCACTGTGAACTGGCTTAAGCAGGGCAAGACAATGTAGTTGCTAATTTCACCCTTTAATCCTGTCGTCACGATCAACTGGCTTCATTGTTTGAAGTTTGTCGAGGGGGATTATACTATGTGTGAGCAGAAGTAATTCCAAAAGGATTATGGTTGGGTTACTAAAGAGCCCAATCAGCATAAAACAATAAACATTACTTTGATTCTCTCTGCAAGGTATGTTCTGCTTTGGTGCTTAAAGTTGTCGAGATGGATTAGAGTCTATACTATGTATGATCAAAAGTAATTTGGACACGATTGAAGATGTTAATTGATTATGGCTGGATTACTCAAGAGCTCAAGTGGCATAAAACTAGGTTGGTTTGACTTCGGTGTTTAAAGCTTGTTGAGATGTCTAAGCGTGACAATGCCAAAACACCAAAATTCAAGCAAACGAAATATCACACGAAATTCAATGATGGTTGGAAACAGGAATTTCAGTGGTTGAAATAACAAGGGACATGAATATGCATTCTGCTCTTCCTGTAAAGCTGATTTTAAAGTCTGTTACAGAGCCAAGAATGACATCATGCGTCATGCAGAAACCCAGTCTCATAAAAGGAAATTAACTGCAACAACAAATATGCCATCACTGAAATCCATGTTCGTAAAATTTGCATCAAATGTGGATAAAGTGCCAAGACACTGTTTACCAACTTTATAGCCGAACATAATCACCCATTTCTGTTAGGAGATCATTTTTCAGATTTAGTCAAAATAATGTTCCCTGACTCATAAATCGCACAAAAGTTCTCATGCAAACAGACAAAAACTACTCACATACTGACTATTTTATTGTTCATAAGAAATCATAATTTTAATTGTATAATAATAATAATAATAATAATAATAATTTATTATATAAACTCACTATCATGAGTGACCATCTGCAGAATGCAACCAGCAATCAAAATATTTAGGCAAAATATGTGTTTGACACTAAATGAACGACCGCATCACAAAAACCTGTACAAACACCATGGACCATTATTTAATCCTTTGTAAACATGAATGTAAACCAGCCTAAAGTACATGTCACTAACTGCCATCATAATCTGTAATGCCTGGGATGAATGGGGTCTTTGTCTCCATTTATAATACTAGTAAGTGATAATTGTTTTCCGGATTTGATTGTCATTATTAAAGAGTGGTGATAGTGATGACAATGATGAAAACAAAGGTGTCTGCAAATTAATCTTAAAGTCATAAAGGGTGTGATGGTCTAATGCATGCATTTGTGAAGAATCTTACTGACAATAAAACAACATTAGACATAGACAGTACAAATCTTGAGCAGTTCTGGCAGGCAGTCAGCAATCTGAATCTACCAACAGGCAGGAAACAATTTAAACTTCTTGGTGGTCTCAGTATAGTTGTACTGACATTGCCACATTCCAATGCAGACACTAAAAAGGACATTCTCCATTCTGAGGAAAATTCAGGCCGACTCCAGAGGAAACCTGGATCCAGTAACAGTACATCATCTCCTGAGTGTTAAAATCAACAGTGATGAGGACTGCCACCAATATAATCCAGCAATGATCCAAGAAATGCTAAAAATGCATGTGGTACATATAAGGAGAGTATGAATGGCAACAAGTTACTGTGAACAAACTGATTTGATGTGATGATGTGCATATTTACATATTTTAAAAAATGTAAATTTGTTTAATAGTTGTAATTTTTGTCCATTTGCATCTTAAATCGGGTTGATGAAAATCATCCCTCTTTTGAGGTCAAAACTCCCGACCAAATTTTGGAAATCTTCTGATCTGTCCTGACCTGTCTTTTATGTCACATGTATGTTAAAGAGTAGCAACAACAAGATTTTCAAGATGGCCACCACTGTGGCCATATTGGATCAGATCAGCATCATTTTTACTTAGGATCAAGTAGACATCATAAGTCAGTGAAAACCCCATATTGATATGACCATCCATTCAGGAGGGGTAGCAATAATAAGATTTTCAAGATGGTTGCTATGGTGGCGATACTGGATGTAAGATAGGCATCATTTTTATTCAGTCATCATAAGAAATCTTTTAATTAAAATCCATGCTGATATGACCATCTGCTCAGGAGAGGTGAGAACAAGATTTTCAAGATGGCTACCATGGTAGCCTTACTGAATCTATGAGGGCCACCATTTTGACTCAGAACCAACTAGACATTGTAAGAACTCTTCTAGTGAAAACCCCATATCAATAAGACTATTCATTCACAAGGAGTTGCAATAGCAAGATTTTCATGATAGCCACCATGGTGGCCATATTGTAAGTCTGAGGGGCACCATTTTTTATTTAGGACTAACTAGACATTGTAAAAAATCTTAGAGTGAAAATCCAATGTCGATATGACCATCTATTAAGCAGAATTAGCAATAAAACAATTGTCAAGTTAGTTACCATGGTGGCTGTATTGGATGTCAGATCAGCACAATTTTAAGACATCATACGACCATCCATTCAGGTGTAGTGCTGATAAAATTTTCAAGATAACTGCCATTGTGGCCATATTGGATGAAAGACTGGCACCATTTACATTCAGAACCAGCTAGACATCATAAGAAGTCTTTTAATTAAAACCCCACATTGGTATGACCATCTGCTCAGGAGAGGTGAGAACAAGATTTTCAAGATGGCCACCATGGTGGCCATTCTATCTTCGAGGGGCACCATTTTGACTAAGAACCAACAAAACATTGTTAGAACTCTTTTCACAAAAAAACCATATCAATAAGACTATTCATTCAGAAGGAGTTACAATAGAAAGATTTTCAAGATAGCCACCTTGGTGACCATACTGGATGTCCAAGGGGCACGATTTGTATTTAGGCCTAACAAAACATCATAAGTCTTTGAGTGAAAACCCTAAGTTGAAATGACCATCTATCAAAGACGAGTAGCAATAACAAGATTTTCAAGAGAGCCTCCAACGAGGCCATACTGGATGTCAGATCAGCATAATTTTTAAGATTTACACCATTTTCATTCCGAAGCAACAAGACATCATAAGAAGTCTTTTAATGAAAACCCCTTGACAACATGACCATCCATTCAGGAGGGGTAGTGAACAATATTTTCAAGATGGTCACCATGATGGTCATATTGGATGTCCAAGTGGCACCATTTTCATTCAGAACCAACTAGACCTTGAGATAAATGTGTGTGTAAAGTTTCAAAGCAATCCTCTGAGTAGTTTAGGAGGAGTAATGATAACAAACTTATGCAATCAGATGGACGATGGACCACATGCCATTGCATTAAGCTGTTCTGGTCTATGAACAATAGAGCTAAAACCCTTGCATAGTCACTAGAGCAAGAAATGTTGATCATTTTGACCTTAACAGTAGGTCACTGAGGTAATTAATATTCCTAATATAAATACACCCATCAAATTTCATGACTGTACACACAACAGTGTCCAAGGAACTGAGATAAATGCAAAACCTTAACCATGAGCATGAAAAGTAGGTCATTGTGACCTACTTCTGCCCATAGTGAGTAGTACCCCACAAGATGAATACACCCATCAAGTTTCATGACTGTACATACAACAATTTCAGAGAAAATAAGATAAATGCAAAAACAATGTTGACACCTTCAACAACAATGGCATTGAAAAAGTCATCCCTATGTCTTACCTATGCTTCATAATCGAGACAAATATTGTGAATGCAGTTATTTTTCTATATGCCCATTTTTAGAAGATGACCATATGATACACAAAGTTTCATGATGATCTATTGAAAACTGCAGGACTAGTTGCATTCATAAGATTGTGTAATGAATGGAAAGAAAGACATGAGGATTCCTATATTATCCTGCCTCTAGAGGTAGATATAAGAACACCATTCTGTAATATTTTGTCTTGTTTTAGGTGTATGTATTTGAAAAAGAAATCTATTTTGGATCTTACTGTCATTCAAATTTATTTTTATACCCAACAACTACTGTGATCTTTAAAAATTCCCTTACCTCCCTCCTTTTACAATCTTATTTTTCAAACTGCATGCATTAACTATTTCATTTACAATTAAACTGTGCATTTATGGAAGCTGTTTTCTTAAAAAAATCGAGTTCCTTACATCATCAATATGACCTCAGAAATACAATACACTAGCACTAAACAGTGACTATACATGTCGGAAATGTTAAAATTTATTTACAACTGAAGAATACTGGAAATTTCAACTGAAGTATTTTTCATTTGTAATGAAAATGTCATCCCAAAATTTGATCACCTTTGGCAATTACAGCAATTGTTGGAGACTGAGCATTGGTCTATCTTTGCAACTGACTTGAATAATCAGCTAAACAACAAAATATACAAGTCTCTTTCCATGTCTATATATAGTTACATTTTTTAATTCAGTTTTCCTGATGTGCAGTACAAATACTAATAACAGCTGATTTTCATATGTAGTTGTTGATGTTATCAGGGTAGTGTCTTGCGATGAAAGCAGTGCGTTTTTGGAAATAAATCAGTTCAGAATTTATGTGCACTTCAGTCAATGAAAATGTGTCTTTCAAAAGCATGTTGGACCTCCACGTGTATTTAATTCACACATGTGGTCTACCTGAGAGCAGATTATCTGCTAATTACACTTAATTAGGATATAATTTATTTACAGATCTGGTACTTAGTGGATGATAAGCCTTGTTCAACCCCAGACAGCATTAAAAAATGCTGATTTCAATAGTGGATCAGAATAAAACAGCATTGCATCAGACTGATGCAGTGAATTTTATTTAGCAGGTAAATCAGCCTGAAAAGTGCCATTAACAGTGTCAACAGGAGCCCTGGCTTACATAATCTGGCATCTATTTTACCACTATGTCTCAAATATTTTCTAATAGGCCAGACTTAAAGACAGACTTAAATTTTTCATACTATTAGATTGCTGGAGGGTCCAAGCTCTACCTCTGTTATAAAATCCAGGAATGGTTCCAGCTGGTTCAAGAAATGAGTTTTTATCCTGTGAGCTGTTTTCAAATACTGAAATTTCACATGCCACATGAAGTTTTTTTTCAGATACTGGTTGAGAGTGATGTCATGCAAGCAGCTGTTTAATCTATGTAAAGACAAGATCTAGTGGCATATGTACATTATTATGCATAGCTCCAAAACAGTAAAACATTTACTGAACAGTACAACTTTTAGACCTAAACAAAGAAATAAAAACTGCAAAAGACAAAAACAACTGGGTATTACATTATAGTTTAGTAAGTTACAAGTATTTTGTCTTCCAATTTCTAACAAAAGTGAACTATGCCCATTTCAATGCTGGCATGGGTACACCCACTCTATATACATGCACATACTTGTGTCTAATACATCGTCCCAGGGCCTGATTGAGAGCACGGAAAGCCTGGATCTCATACCATTCATTGCCTGACAACAACCCTCGGCTGGCCTTGTGTTTGTCATTGTATTCCTTCTTCAGTTTCACCTGTAATTGAATTACACAATCTTAAACTTTTTTAAAAATAGCACAAAAAGTGATATTAAGTCTGCATCAAAAAGTTGGATGCCAATTGGGATCACCCATTACTCTTGTCTGTTGCTAAATGACTGGAGTAAACTATGTGAATGCCAGACTGGTTCTGTTTCAGAAGGTTTGCTAATAAGTAAAACTTCTGAAGCAGGAAACCAAAATGTTTTAAGTAAATGTATGCAATCTGGAGGAGGAATATATGGGTGACTTCCTTTCTAAGTTTTATATTTGAAAATACTGTGGCCTAAAAATAACTACTAAATATGCTCCATTTAAATCTAGCTTGCATACATGTGGGGGAAAAAAAGACAAAAAAAGAACTACAAGAATGACAGACTGATTATCATGTGAAGGCACCTGCTAAATTACCTGCCACAAGTTGTGGTTTTTGGGGGGTTTTTTTTGCAGATGCAAACCAACCGCAATAAAAAATGTAGGAAGGATTATACAGGGGTTCAATATGCAACAGCTTCATTTCAAATTTTTTTTGTTGTAGAATATGTTTAGGAAAATAAAAAAACAATCAGAGCCCTAAAAAAGATTTTACTGAATGGGTATTTGACTCCCAGGTTTGAAACTATGTTTTAAATTTTATTGAGGTATTACACAGCAAACTTGAAATAGCAGACAGAGTCTGAATAAGCAAGACAGTTATCATGCCTTGAAAATGCATCAAATGGCTTAAGGACCACGACTAACTCAGGACGTACTTGATTACATGACTCTATTAATAAATGTTTTCACTGTGATCGAGCACTATCATTTCAAATGTGCACAAAAGATCTGGAACTCGTCCTGATCTATTAGTTTATATTGACTGAATGTACCATTATAAAACATTTACTTATGAGAAGACAAAAGTGCAAACAACTCATCCCCAAATGCTTAAAATTGACTGTTTTGCATACTTTCAATGCATTTAAACAATTCTTTATACATTTTTAGCCAATTTATTTGTGCAAAATATGTGAAAATTCTTCTTATCTAGAGCGCTGACAAACTAGAGCTATTAGCAATGGCTGCATTGCAAAGAGACCTGCTTACTACATTGCGAGGAGCCCTGCTTACTACATTGCAAAGAGACCTGCTTACTACATTGCAAAGAGACCTGCTTACCACAATGCAAAGAGACCTGCTTACTACAGTTTGCTTAACTGAGTCTTAAACAGAAAAAATTGTGTTGGGAAACCAAAGTCAGGAGAATGGGCATTCAGGGGTCACCAGTCCTCTAAATGATGATATGGAATACTGGAAATCCAACTCATTCAAGGTCTCATCAATACAGAGGTACTTGATAAATTTGGCACCTTTGATAACCAAGGGTCAGCTATCCACTTAGTTCTACATTGACCCTGGTATATGTAACTAGCCAAAACAGTATCTACTGCTCCACTATCTGGTTGAATATAGCTGAAAGAAACTGATCCAATCAGAATGCTCCTTACATTTACCTAGGAAGATAGTTGAGAATAAATCATAGCTGTGTCTGTGTATGACACATGTTGCATGTAAATTTTTCAATTTAAACCTTTCACACAGGTTCATCTTTTGAATCAAGGCGTGTGAACATCTTGGAAGTTGCCATATTGAATGCCTGAACAAGTCATCTCATGTGCTCTCTCATCGGTTAATCAATGCTATGCACAGTAACTCTTTCATGCGCAAGAAGGCACTTGTTTCACACCCCACAAAGATAGGAGGAGAAGCAATTAGGGGCCATATCTTTTCTAAACAATACAGTGAATGCTGGAAATGGAATTCATTCAAGGTCTCATCCATACAAGAGGTCCAAGATGGCCTAAGATTGCTCACCTGGCTAACATCTGCCTAATATTCAAGTGCAAAACCAGTTGGCCAAGAAAATAAAAATTTCTTCTAATTCTATTGATTACGTATGTTATAACATCTGTTTTAAGGTTTATCTATTTATTTTGTTATCTTCATTCAATATTTGATGGCAGATTAGTATCATTTATTCAATACTCAAATGCCTTTATGCCAGGATTGTTTCTATTTAAATTCTATTGGCAAAGTCATTTAAAGGGTCTTTCTTTTTTTAGTACAGGTGGTCATACAGGTGACATTATTAGTATAAATTTGAAAGCCCTTTAAGCTAGAATGCTTTTTGTCAAATCTGGCCAAATTTTCTTTAGAAGATGTTATAATTTGTCTTTTTTCAGTAACAGCAGCCATAATTTGACAATGGATCAGCATCATCTGTACAAACCTGAAATGTCTTCATGACAGGGGTGCTATTTGTCAGATTTGGTCAAGTTCTGATAAATGGTTTTTGAGAAGTTGTCTATTTGTTTTATATTTTTAGAAATAGCACCCATATTTGTTGGTGGATATGCATCATTTATATAAATTTAAAGGCTTTGATGCCTGGGTCCTTTTAGTCAAATTTGGTTAAATTATGTTTTGTGTTTTTTTGAGAAGTCATTTAAAAGTTAGTTTTTTAAATATATTTCGCAACAGTGTCCATATCTGGAGGTGGATTGACATCATTTGTAAAAAATTAAAGGACTTCATGCCAGAACGCCTTCTGTAAAATTCTGTTGAGCATTTTTTGTGAAAGTGTTTGAAGGTTTTCTTTTTTTAGCAATGATGGCCTTATTTAAATTTAAAGGTAGAATAGCATCAGTTGTTCAAATTTAAAATGCCTTGATGCCAGGATGCTTCCTGTCAAATCTGGTTCAATTCTGTTCAGCTGTTGTTAAAAAGAAGTCATTTAAAAGTTTCTCTATTACAGCGAAACCCTGCTATAACACGATGGTCGGGGTCCACAAAGTGCTATCATGCTATGTACCAAACTGTGCTATATCCAACCAAGTCAGTTAACTGAAGCATATATTGAATATGTATCATCTTAGATATACAATAAAGGGGGGTGGACGCAAAACTACGGACTTCATTAATGCAGTTACCAACTTGATGCATTTTAAATGAGAAATACTTAAAACAGTTATTACATAATTTATTTATTTTTCTGTTGGAGAGAATCGTTCATTGATACATACATATATGTGTACAAGAAAATTGATACATACATATATGTGTACAAGAAAACTGGCAACTTAAGTGTACTCACCAGCCAATCTCATGGTATCCATAATAATAATTCCATCAAAAATATGCACAAAGAAGCATAATTTATGGAATTGCTCTGCTAGATTCCATTCAAATCCAAATATTTAATTTCTTGCTAATACACTCACACTAATTTAGGAAACACTGTATTTCTGAAACATTCACATTTTCTGGACATGTTAAAAGGGTCTAATTTTTTTACCGACAATAAAATGCTTATATCAGACATTGGCAGTTTCTATAAAAACAAACTTTTATTAGCTTGAAAAATACTTTAACTTGAAATGCATACAATGTCGGTAAAATAGCTTATACAGAGCTAGTGTTTTATGTATTTTACCCAGACCACCAACATTAAATAAAATTTCTTGTATCTTGTATTTAGGTCGGAGGTATTGACCTCATAGTGTACTTTTGATTAACACTGGAACAGTTGTGTATAATTGCCTAGACCCAGTATGGGAGTAAACAATTGAATTTCATGGGTAAAGAGTGATCTCCATAAAAACAGTCGAGTCATTCTCTAAAAAACAGAGGAAAAAAATAAATAAAACAAACCCAATAATAATTGAAATTTTATTTATAACTATGACTTTGCACAACACAGAGGTAAAGCAGGGAGTTGTATGTTTGATTATAATAGCAAATCCCTCCACCCCTACAATTAAAATGGTTCTGTTCCAGTCAATGGTCCACATCAGTACAAGCTATGCATATGCATATAACTTTACCATTACAGTGGGTTGTGTATATGCGTGATATGGAGCTTCTGTCAACAGGTGTGTATGACCGTTGATTGATCAGACATTGGTGGTCTATTGTTTGCCTTAAATAGGTGGATAAATTAATTGCTTTATAAATTCGGGTAAGTAACTTTTAAGACCTCCACACTGTTTGGTGCTTAACTGAGTAAGCCAAATGACTGAGCAAACATTTGTTGGATATTGTTTACCCAGGACTGAACAACAATTGTTCACAGGATGCATTAAAGACAAATGCAAAGAAGACCTAATGGCTTTATTGTTGATGGTTCAATAATAATCAGATTAACAATTATCAGCTTGTTAAGGAGCTAACATCTTTTCAAAAATAAAGAATGGGTTTTTTTCTTCAAGAATACAACACATTATTAAATCAAACTCTTGTTTATTTTGGCACTAAAGCTTTGTAGTACTTCAAAAAATAGGTGAAATTATTGCAAAATTTTGGGAGCCACATAACAATCGTGCTATATCTGAATTCATGCTATAACGAAGCCTGTTGTCGAGGGGTTTCACTATATTTGTAATGTCAGACACATATAATGAGGGATCGGCATCATTAGTATACAAATTTGAAAGGCTTTCATTTCAGGATGTTGTCAAATTTCATCAAATTCTGTTCAGCAGTTTTTGTGAAGAGGTTTTTGAATGTTTTACTAATTTTAGCAATGGTGGCAATATTTAATGGCAGATCAGCACCATTGGTCCAAACTGAAAAGGCCTTTATTTCACAATGCTTTCTGTCAAATTTGGGCCAATTCTGTTTAGTGTTTTTTTTTAAAAAGCTGTTTAAAGGTTCACCTATTTTTAGTAATGGTGGCCATATTTGATGACAGGTTGGCATCATCTGTTCATATCTAAAAAGGTTTTTATGCCAGGATCATTTCTCTTAAAATTGGTCAAATTCTGTTCAGTGTTTTTTTTTGTTTTTTTTATATAAGTCATTTAAAGGTTTTTATATTTTTAGTAATGTTGGCAATATCTCACAGCACATCTGCATCATTTGTATGAATTTTAAATGTTTTCATAACCAGAATGCTCTCTGCCAAGATTGGTTGAAACTGGTCCAGTGGTTTGTGAGAAGATATTGAAAATAGAAATTGTTGATGATGGGTGATGTACAACATATGATGGACACCGTATTACGGACACAGGGCCATACCATAAGCTCACTTCACCTTATGGCCATGTAAGCCAATAAAACTGCATGCCAAATTTGGTTTAAATTCAACAAACCTTGGTACAATAATGCTGCAGAAACGAAAGTCAGAAGGACACAACTCCTGTAAATTAGGTCATGTAACGCTTGAAATCAAACAAATCCAGAGGCATATCAATATTAAGGTGCATTCCAAATGTGACTGAAAGCCAAGAATTCTCAGTAAAAGTTATGCTGCAGAAACCAAAGTCTGAAGGATGGAAAATTAGAGGCTGCTGAATGATGTTGTGGAATGCTGAAAGTCAAATTTATTCAAAGTCTCATCAATATAAAGCTGCATGCCAAATTAGCTGAAATCCTACAATCCTTGGTAAAGTTGTGTTGTAGAAACCAAAGTTAGGAGGATGGACAGTTAATGGGGAATAACTCTTGTAAATGATGTTGTGGAATGATGGAAAGTCATTCAAAGACCCATCAACTTACTGCTTCTTGACAAATATCGCTGAAATTCAACAATCCTCAGTAAATTGATGTTGCAGAGAACAAAATCAGGACAGCAATCTGGGGGCCTAATTCTTTTAAATGATGCTGTGGAATGCTGGAAATCAAAGTCAGTCAAGATCTTATTAATATAAACCTGCATACTAAATTTGAATGACATCCAACAAATCTTGATAAAATTAAACTTCAGAAACAGAAAGAGAACAAGTTATCTGGGGGTACAATTCTTCTAAATGATGAAATAGAAGGCTGGAAATCGAACTCTTTAAAGGTCTCATCATTATAAAACTGCATCCCAAATGTGCTTAAAATCCAAAAATTCCCAGTACAGATATCTTGTGGAAACCATTAAACTCATTTCAATTGACTATTCAAACACTGTAAGTACATGTAATGTAATTAAAGTATCTAACATTAATTAGTGGTTTATCATACTCATTAGCAATGTGATCAACGATAGCAAAGGAACCAAGCGAAAGGCGTACTAGGTGCAGGAAAAGTTTAGTTTCACAGATAGGGTTCATTATGGAGAAGCGAGTTCCAAAGTTTACAGTGAACTTAAAATTTCCGAATTGGCACTCAGAGACTTGCTCAAGGATGAGCTTAAATTTCACTATAACTTGCAATGAAATCATAGCATCAGTATTTTACTACTATTACAATTGTTAAAAAATCGACTTTCTTGTTTTTGTTTCTCTAAATAAATGTCACTATTTTTTTACATAAAGAATCTTTTTTTATTCTGATCTACAGTAACTATAGAATGTATCAGCATTCACATGCAAAAAGCAGTGACATAATATACAATGTTTTCGCTGGTACACATGTGATAGGTGTTGAAATCACTTGGAGTAATTTTTTTAACGATCTTTCAAAGATCGGACACATTGAAAATAAATGTAATTTACACAGAAAAGTGATGAACATTATTAGAAAAATATATTTATTGACGATTATTCCCTAAGCGATTATTAAATGAGTATTCAACCACTTAACCCCTTCCCCCACTGTTGATATTCATCCCTTTCTTAATTTTTCAGAAGTCTCTTGGTAACTTGCACCCTTGCTAATGCCGCAGTCCATGTTTTTGGACCACACTGTGCACAAGTTATCAAGAGAGAGGTATACTTTAGTGAATCATTCAGTATAATGTCTTTTTTTTTAGGAATTAAGCAACCACCAGATCTTCAGCAGCTAATTACATGAAATTACTTAAACATATTTTGATATATGGGCAAATGAGAATACACATTGGTCTGTGAAGCGGATAAGATGAGAAATCCCCTTTGTATATCATTATTTCGATCACCCTGAATGAATAGCATGTATTTGAGCAAGAAAGCACATATTATTTCTCTACTTGGAAAATGTGTCTCTTCTGTGCGATTGGACTGCATGTGTTCAAGTCAATACACAAGCAATAAGTGCCGAATCATTGGTTTTGGGTGTGGTCCGGAAAAAGGATAAATATAACAACATACCAGGGCATCAATGGCTCATGAAATCCAATACTGATACATGGATACAGCCACATTGATACACCTCATCCAACAATGCTGCTCACACATTTTTATGTAAGAATAGACACCAATTCAATTTTCACAATAAACTAAATCATTTCACCAAATAACATCACAATCAATTTATAAATTGTTTTAACATTTTTACTCTAACTTAACTCAGTTCTAAAAATCAGTAAATTACTGTTGATCAGATAAAAGTCTCTATACAAAAAAGAGTATATTTTTAATTTAGTGATTCAGACAAATATAAACATCTGCTACTGACTCAATAAAGAAGAAATACCTGGTTGTCCTTTATACTTGGAAATGGAATTCCAACCTGAAAGATATAAATGTTGAAGAATTGAATGATAAATTCCACACTGACATAGCTACTGAAAGTGAAACAAGTTGCAACTTAAAGCATCAGAATACCTAATGATAAAATTACAAAATGTGAAATTTTCACCCAAAACAAATAATGATAAAGGCTCAAAGAATAACTGCTTAAATATGAATAATGACAATATGATAAATGCCAGTAGCATTGATAGATACATTTATATTTCTTTTCATCACTTTATCCACTTTTGCCATCAACTGAGTCATATAACCTCATTTCCTTTAATGGTTTTATATTATACATTTCCAAATCTTAATGGATATTGTTTTTCTTTTTAAAAATTTTGTAATATTATTAAATATTCGTTGAGGCAAAGAGTCATAGACTGAAAGATACACAGAAATTGATATATGTTGACAGATGCATGTAAACTAAGCAACAAACAACTAACACAGGGGTGTCAAACAAACGGCCTGCGGACCAGATACGGCCTGCCAGACTCATTATTTATTATTATTTATATCAAATCTGGCCCGCCATAGTAAATGAGTTTGACACCCCTGAACTAACAGATACAACTGGAAGGACATATAGATAGATAAGTAGGTAGAAAATATATACATAGTATGTATAGAGAGAGATAGATTGAGACAAATAGATAATTAGAAGGGTAGAACAACATGCTACTCATAAAACAAAGTGGACATATTTATGCTTTTAACTCCCTATCCAAAAGTTTACATACTGTGATTACAGCTCTTGCATTGTTGTCTGTAAAGTCTAACCCCTCGCTGACTTTCCCTCTGCACACAGCAAAAAACAGTGCTCCATCCACCTCTGAAGTATCTACCTCTTCATCATCTAGACAAGAAATATCAGCATGAAGGGACATTGTGGTATGAAACTGGAGGAATGATGAACAATTTGCTCATGTAAATATATCACTGCTTCCACACCTACCCCATGATGGAGACAAGTGTATAGACAAAAAAGGCACATAACTCTTCTGAAAATAGTGTGAATAAAATGATCTGTCAACATGCATATCTCATGAAGATGAGCATAGTATGTATTAAGTTTCACAGCAATCCACTTGAAACTGCAAGAGTAGTTGTATTCGGAAAATTCTCTCATATTCTGCATGCAGCTGTATGCCAAAAAGGGTAATAACTCTTACAAAAATCATGGAAGCAGAGATGTGTCAATATGTACATCTTTAGATGACCACCATATTATGTACCCAGTTTAACAGCAATTCCCCCAAAACTGCAAGACAAGTTGCACTCACAAGATTATGTCTTAAAATGCATTTAGCTGTAGGGCATAAAAGAAATAACTGTAACAAAAGGTGTGAGAGCTAAGCAATTTGTCGATATATGCATTTTTAGATGATCATAACATTTCCCAAAAATTTCATGGCAATCCACTGAAATCTGTGAAATTAGCTGCATATACAAGATTCTGTCATACACTACATTAAGCTGGCAGTCAAAAAAGCAATAACTGTAATAAATATTGTGTGAATAGCAATTTGATAATGTGAGCATCTTCAGGTGATGAACATAATTTTTACCAAGTTTCATGGCACTCCAGCAAAAACTGCAGACTAGCTGCGTTAACAAGATTGTCATACACTGCATTAAACTACAAGACAAAAAGAGCAATAATTCTAACAAAATTTGCGTGAGCAAAGTGATTTGTTGATATGCACCTCTTCAGGTGATAACCATAATATTTACCAGGTAAAGTTTCATGGCAATCCATCAAAAACTGCAAGATGAATTGCGCCAATGAGATTGTGTTATACATGGCATTAAGCTTCAACACAAAAAGGGCAGTAACTCTAACAAAAAATTGCAGGAGCAAAGTGAATATTTACGAAGTTTCATGGCAATCCATCAAAACTGCAGGACTAGCAAGATTGTATGCCAGACAAAAAGACAAATGTAAGGATAGTCGGATGGACAGATACGAAGATTACCATATATCTCAGCCTCTACATAGGCGGGGTATAATTACAGCCAGACTAAAGAAGAATAGATGTGATAATCTTCAAAGAATCTGGTTCATGGTTCCTGTTTAGTTATACGATTGACACTTTCTTACAGGCAGGCTAAAAAAAGAATTACTGACAATTGTATTCGAATGTCTATTTGTAGCACTCATGCTTTTAAGAACATTTTATATATTTAAAGTTGACTACCACTCTATCAATTAGTACATGCACATTTGCATTTAAAATATATCATTTTATGGCCAGACTGAACAATATGTTCATAGAAGATGAGATCAGGCCCTTCCATCATAAACCTTCACTCAACACTCCAAGTAATGAATGTAACTGATGACTGTGCAATCCCATTTGAAATCAACTAATACAGTCCTTCGATTGTCACAATATTTTTTGTTTATTTAGTAAGACTTAGCGTTGAAGACAGCTTAATGGAGGGGCTTGAAGTGTACATGTAAAAAAAGGCAATGTGTTGGAATTTTGTTTAAATGTTTCATTTCATTATTATCACTTTAATACAAGTTCTGCACAAAGTTCAAAATACCAACTGAGAGATTAACATTATCCAATTTTATTCTGCTTACACTGATTCCTGATTAATGGGTATCCAAATTCTTACTTGGGAGAAAAGGTGGGGATTATGTGATCCTGCCTGTGTTTGAGTGTGAGTATGTTCATAATTCCTTCTACATGATTTAAGATAAAAACATTTACTGTATATACTCGTATATAATCCAGGTCCAAATGCAAACAACATAGACCCTGATCTGCCATCACATAATGTGCCACCAGATCAGGGTCTATGTTGTTTGTTCTACTGATTAGTCCTTACAAACTGCATAGACCCAGATCTGCCAGCGCATTATGCGACGGCAGATCTGGGTCTATGCAGTTTGCAGTTGGTATCAGCTTATACGTGAGTATACACGGTAAATTTTGGGATATAATTTGAGGTGATCCGTAGATGTGCACATTGGTTCTAGAATTTGTATGCAACACCTGGGGATTGGACTAAGGGGATGTGGTGGTTTCGCATAAATTCTTTTAAAAATCCCAAATTATGACACCAATATGTCTGATAAGTAGTGTGTGTGTGATTACTGACCCAAGTGTCAACACATGTCAGATTTGGGGGTTCAAATGCGCCAAATGAGGCATCGAGTCCAGGGAGATGAAGTAGTGACCCCTGGGTCATATCTACTGAGATCCCCACTCTGTAACTAAATATTCACTTACTGGGCATGAAAATATGAATTCTGATATACAAGTGACATTGGCATATTGGCATATTCACAATAAGACCAAAATGAAAGACAAACAAACCTAACCCTGTTATTCAGACATTTCATTTTCACAGTTTAGAGACAACACCCATTGTATCTCCATGGATCCATCTAAGTCATACAGTGTATATCATTTCCTTGCAGCATGAGCAAGTACACAACTGATTGATAAACATGGATCAAAAGTCTGTGCAGCTGAGTAATGAGACAAAGCAATACACTATGAATTTAAAATATCAGGGTCATAAACTGAATTTTTGAAATTGACGAAGATATCCTAATTTATAATTAGTGTTCTGAAGAATTTTTCATTCAAAGGCCATGTGGAAAATGCATCAAGATTGGGTCACCCTAGTAAAGTCAGTACTGTGATGAAGCCTGTTCATTGAGTAGTGTCAGAGCAATAATGCTGGGATGAAGCCTGTTTAATGAGTAGTGTCAGAACAATAATGCTGTGATGAAGCCTGTTTATTGAGTAGTGTCAGAAAAAAAATGCCATGATGAAGCCTGTTTATTGTGTCAGTAAAATAATGCTGTGCTGAAACTTGTTTATTGAGTAGTGTCAGAAAAATAATGCTGTAATGAAGCCTGTTTACTGAGTAGTGTCAGAAAACTAATGCTGTAATGAAGCCTGTTTATTGTGTCAGAAAAAAATAATGCTGTGTTGAAGTCTGTTTACTGAGTAGTGTTAGAAAAATAACAAGATTGTTTTGAGGGATATTACAGTAGAACCTGTTTTGAAAGACCATCCCTTCTGCAAAAATGTTATGGACTCCCATTATGGGTAATAACACAATATAATCAATCAATCTGTACCTTAACAACCTGGTCTCTCAAGACAGGTGGTCTCTCATTGCAGTGGTCTTTCAATACAGGTTTTACTGTGCTGTTCTCTTTAACGAAGGCAGGACTGATGAAGTTCATCTTCTAACTTTAAGCAAGTTTTAGATAGAAATAGATTTTTTTTATATGTTATATGAAAGAGGTTTGCTTGGTGTCTAGCATGCATGAGGTGAAATGCTGGTGACCAGTGGAGTCAAGTGATATTTACTGATTAGTCTTAAATTGTAATTGAAGATCTTCAAATAAGACACACCTCCAAAGTGCAAGTGACATCTCCATCAATATGAAGTGTCAATAATGGTTGGGGGTTGAATCATCTGATAACATATGGAGACACTGTGTAAAGTTGATGCAAACATTAATTTTGCAAAATATTGTGACATTCTTAATCACCATCTCTAATAGTCGTGTTATTGCAGCAGAAATGAAAGTCGCCTTTTGTGCCAGTGTGACAGGTATAGTTCGATATCCTCATCAATTTGCCTGTGAATTAAAGCTATCTCTCAAGAAATAAGTTTGTCTTTGAGAAGAGTTATGAGTTACATCCCTTTTCATTAGGGTCATGGGTCATTCAATATCTAAATCTTGTTTGTAAAGGCTGGAAAAGTTTTGGTTCATGGGTCACAAAGAATAGCCATATACAGCTTCTTTGGATTTCCTATTCATCACATGCTGCTTCTCACATAAGCCGACTGTCTTTTGATCTTGGTAAGCTGAGCTACTGGCTTATCCAGATATTATTTTTAAAGTGTGAACAGCTGTTTCCAAGTGAAACTTATTCAAGTTGGCAGTCCTCTGTTTTACAGTCATATGTAACCTGTTAATCAGTAGTGAAATTATTGTTTTGTCATGGTGCACAAAACAAACTAGGATCAGTGTTTATTTTAAGTCAGTGAGGATTTAATTTATAGGATGGGTTCTAGTTGGCAGGATACAGTAACCTTGTGTTGAACATAAATTTGAAAGAGAACAACATATATGTGTATCTTATGATTTTGTTGAATAGTGCACATAAAAGAATCTTGATAACATAATAATAATAATAATAATAACAATAATAATAATAGTAATAATAATATTAATATTAATAATGATAATGATATTAAAGGCATGGTATTTGTTCAAAAACCAACTTTAAAAGGTAAACCTGTGTACAGAGGTCACCTGTGGATAAAGGCCAGTTTTGCCTTTTCCCATGGGTGGCCACTATTGACAGGTTTTACTGTATTTATTTAAAGGAAAACTGCTTGTGACAAACCAATTTTATTAAGTATAAAATGTTAGTATTGGCCAAAGATTTGCTTTTTAGCCCTCTTATATGGGAATCTTTCTCAATTTATTCCAGTCAACAACTTTCCCAGTGCAAATGAAACCACCATATTTGTACGTTCTTCACCTGTGAAAGCAGCTATAGTCCATACAGTAAAATTGCTTGGTCCATTCCAGTTATGTAACAAGTTGCCGGTCCAATGAAAGTGACTCAAAGTTTTGGTAGATGTTATTAAGTTTGATTTAATTTGGATATAATTTGATTTCATACTAAATAATACATGTCTCAGATGAAAAGCATTATCTCTGAATATCAAAATGTTAAGTTTATGTAATGAATTAGTAATGCCATGATCCTTGTAATTTCTTGTACCTTTTAATAGCTGATCCATAAAAGTCATAATTATCTGTTTGTACTAAACAAATTGTACAAATAAGCTGGTTTTATAATTGAGAATTTTTTAAAAAAATTTTTATCACTGAAGTCTAAAATCTTAAGATCTATGTGTATCAGAAATAATGCATACATACGAATATTGTATTTAAAAATAAGCAAAAGTAAAGCAGATCTTTATTGAAACTCTGTTATATGCATCACTGATTTTTTCCCTAGCATTTTTATGTATATTTATTTTACAATTTTCTTTCCATTACTAGTGTGTAAAAAAGGTACCATTTTCAATACAATGTACATTAAACTAAAATTATTACAATAACTTTGGTCTTTTTGTACATCAAAACAATCAGGTATATATCTTTTCAATCATAATAAACAAATACATACCAGCATCGTTTATATGGACCTACATTTGGATGAAGTGTTGACAAATATTTACAACACTTCATGTCTTCCAGATTGCAAATCTTTATACAAATCATAATGAAATAGTCTCCATTACTGCCTTTTTTCCACAATGATGTAATGATTCTGTACACCTGAGCTTTGTGTTATAGAAATCAAAACCCCTTGTAAGTGAAAACAGTGAGGGAAGCAGCCAGGCCCTAATGAAGTAGCTTAATATATGTTCCATTTGAGTGGTGATTGTCTGAGCATAAATACTCAAAGTTTGTTTAAATTCATCTTGAAAACAGTTCCCATCTGCAGTCTCAAGATTTTAGCTTTAACTATTCTATGTGTACTACAGAGCCCACGTTATATTTTTTCCTTACATCCATCTCTTAAGGCAATTAACACTGTTTACTAATCAACAATTTATTTTTAATTAGTTTTTTGGACATGTGCTGCTTGGTATATATTTTCAATCTTCCTTTGCTTCATTTAACAATGTTTACTTGTGTTAAAGTATATGGGATAATGCCAGTGCTTACTAATACAAGTTTCTTAACCCAAGACACCTTTGTATTCACCGACAGATGTGCAAAATCTTTGAATTCAAAGTAACAACTATTCTTAGGAGGAGAAAAAATCAGACCAAATGCTGCCTAACTACAGGAAGTGTACATACACTTTTAATTAAGGGCAATCTTCTTTGGTTGGAATACAGACATGATTTTGCTTGTAGACAAAACAACACAGCTTGCTAAATGATCATTCTTGGGACTTAAACTAAATGGATCTTATAAGAATACAATATGGTGAATATTTACATCATATATATTTGAAATTGAAAGAGTATGGTACATATTTTGTATAAGTTACATATACTATTTTATTACTGTTTCTCCTTCACAAAAGCTAAATGAGGACAGAAGATACTTTGAGCAAAATGGCATAAAGAAGGACTGAAATCTCTCTCTCTCTCTCTCTCTCACATTGGGGCATATTTTAAGAATAAAAATCTGATGATGGAATACCAATGTCCATGTCATAGTTACCTGTTGTCAAACTATTGTAGTATACACATATGTAAGCAAATTCAAACAACATTTTGTACTAGTGCAAGCTGCTTTAGTGCAATTACATATGATGCACGTGAATTTACTACTGAGATCTGTGTAGATATTTTGGAGTTCTCCTCAATGTCGGGTACTTTATTTTTTCGTACACACCCTCTTCCCCAAAATCATAATTAATTTTTCTACACATTATTTGTCATACTTTCAAAAAAAAAATTATTTTCTCATGTACGAAAAATTACAGTAAATACAGTAGTTATCTTGCCATATTAAAAAGTGGTAGGTTCCCATAGTGGGCTGAGCAAATTTGACATTCTTATAAACATTATGCATCGACATAATTCGATATTAGATTCATTATTTACAATATCGTTAAACATCAATATTTTGTGATTTATGTTTTCCGCAGTTACAAAATAAACTTTACTGACACATCAAATCAACAGACCAATGTAGTGGCAATAGACTGGATGCAATCTATTGAAGTCATAACTATATCAGTCATGGTTACTCTCAAAGCCAGACATGCTAATGTTTGAAATTAATTAGCCATTACTTTAAAACTGTTCAGTGGATTTTAATACAACTTTAGTAAATATTTCCACTGATCTAGTATATTCATTCATGGAACATGTGAAAATTGGAGTTTGTTTTCCTTTTAAAGGATGTCTTACAAATATTAAAGCCTAAGCTTGTTATTTTAATGATGTTCACTTTACGAAAGATTTGAGAAGGCTATTTGTTTATGTCTGCGATCTTAGATTCCTCGCAAATATTTATATAACAGCAATGTACTACAGTCCCGATACAAACTTACTGTCCTCGGCATCTCCATCTATTGAATGATAAAAATACTTCATAAGTTCCTCAAAATCCACTCTCTCGGATGCTCTTGGCTCAACAACAACTCTTTTTCTCTGTAGAAGCTTCCTCCATAATCCTGTGTTCTGAAATAAAGAAGCCACACTGGAATAGTACTTGGCATAAGGAATCTTTCAAACAAGAATTTTGCAGGATGCTGTGTCTCACCAGAACCCTCTACAATGATGTGCAGAAACCATTATTTTCTTGTTCAACTTACCATGACCTCTGACCTTTATACTATATAATCTATAGGTTTCTTTTTTACCCTAAGTTTGTTCAAGGAACCTACTCTAAAACAAAAATTATTCTGCAAAACCCATTTTCTTTGAGCCACAGTGACCCGACCTTCGACCTTTAGACCTCTAAATCGATAGGCCCCTTCCACACCTTAAGTGCAGGCCCTCCACAAACTTTGGTCAAGGTATGTGGTTTAAAACTGAAGTTATTATGCAAAAACTATTTTTCTTCTTTCAGTCAAAGAGACATTAACTTTGACCTTTCCACAACAAAATCAACAGGCTTCTTTCTAACTCAAAGTGCAAAAATCATCCACAAACTCTGGTGAAGGTACATGGTCAATAAACTTAAACTCTTTGCAGGAAAAACGTTTCTACTATTCAGTCATAATGATCTTGACCTTTGACCTCTGACCCCAAACCTACAGGCTTCTTTCTTACCCCAAGTGCAAGCCATCCAGAAAGTTTGGTCCAGGGCTGTGATGTAAAGCTTATGTTATTGTCCAGAAACCATTTTTCTACTTTCAGTCACAGTGATCTTGACCTTGGATATTTTGACCCCAAAATTGTCAGGTTTATTCATTACCCCAAGTGCATGTCATCCACAATGTTTGGTCTCTGATAAACGACTAATGCTATTATGCAGACACCATTTTTCTTCTTTCAGTCACAATGACCTTGATCTTTAACTCCAAAATCAAGAGTTCTTCCTTACCCAATGAACAATATAGAACTAATGTTATTGTGCAGAAACCATTTGTCTTCTTTCAGCCACAGTGACCTTGATCTTTTACATTTGGAGCCTGAAATCAAGAGGCTTCTTTGTTACCCAAAGCGTAAGCGATCCACAAAGTTTGGTAACTGAAGATGGTGCAGAACTCGAGTTATTGTGCAGAAACCATTTCTGTCCTTTTAGTCACTGACCTTGACATCTGACCCCAACATTGATATGATTCAAACCATCCACAAAGGTTTGGTAACTGAAGATTGTGGAGAACTCTAGTTATTGTGCAGAAACCATTTTTCTTATTTCATCCAGCGACCTTGACCTTTGACCCCAAAATTGACAGGATTATTCTGTACACAAGAGTGAGCTATCCACAAAGATTGGTAACTGTAGATGTGGAGAACCTGAGTTATTGTGCCAAAACCATTTTTCTTCTTTCAGTCAGTGACATTGACCTCTGATCTAAAAACTGATAGAGTTCTTCCTTACTCCATGTGCAAGCCATCCACAAAGTTTGGTAATTATAGATGGTGGACAACTCAAGTTATTGTGCAGAAACAAAATTGGTAACAAACAGATGAATGCGCAGATGGATGGACAACATCATAACATAATATGCTCTGCCTTATGGCAGGCATATAAGAAATGAAACCTCTAGAGTGTTCACAAGCTCGGCCAATCACATGCAAGAATGCCTCATTAATATGCACTGATGTTGCCCGCAATCAAACTTATCCAAGATCTCAAAACAGACATGAAAGCCAGGATGCCTGAGAAGTGTTGAAACTGGCTTAAGGTCTGGGCCGAAAATGAATGTCAACAATTGTGAACTCCAGAATCCAGCTTTTCTAGACACTTATTTAGTACTTTTTAAACATAATGTCAGTCACTATAATTACAATTACCAAAGATTGATTTACCTTTTTTTCCTTCATGCATCAGTAGGAAATCCAATGTAAAACAAAAATAATTTAGAAATTAGATGTAATACAACTTTCTACAGCCTTCCAACCACTTGCTCTGTAATATTCAAGATCATTGCAAAAAAATGCCCAAAATTTTCCTGAAAATATCCACTTCTCAAATGCATTAACTGAAACAGTACTACAGTGTCTTAATATCTTTCCAAGTAATTGTAACTCTCTGCTCTTACCTGTCATAGTTAAACTTATATTTACATCCTTTTCTATTTCTCTCAATCAATGGTCGTCCTTCCTTTAGAGTATTTTCACTATCTCTAGGCCAAAAAAATCTGTAAACAAGTCACAATCTACTATTTAGTGCCATTTAGGCAAATACTATGACATGTGACATTACATACATGCAATAGTTGATTCTACTGGCCAATTTAGGACTATTATCCAATCAAATGAGTGCTTTGAAAACCAACATAGCTATCATTAAGGCCAATTCATTTAGACTATTCTGATTCCTTCAACCAATCAAAAGACACGTTATATTATTCTTCTGAACTTATTCAATACAGACATAGATTTTACTTGCAAGCACCCAGTAATTTATGACAATACTCCTTATCTATCAACCCCACCGCCAACTTATCACCTCAGATTTAGACTGATCTTAGTGACCTATATAGCATGATAAAAAGCAGATTTTCACTTTAAAAAGGACCTTTTCATGTCTGTCCATGATATAAGCTTATGCACCAAGTCTGATAAGAATCTGCTCATAAATGAAGCTCCAGTGTTCACAACCTCAGGCAATCACATCGAAGAATCCCTCATTTGTAAGTGCAGATGTTGCTCATAATGAAGCACATCAAAGATCTCAATGATATAAACTTATGCACCAAGTTTGATCAGAATTTGTTCAAAAATGAAGCCTCTACTGTGTTCACAAGCTCAGCCAGTCACATGCAGGAATGCCTCATTACTATGCACAGATGTCACTCATAATCGAACTCATCCAGCTCTCAATGATATAAGCTTATACATCAAATTTGATCACAATCTGTTCAAAAAAGAAGCCTCAAGAGTACAGAGCCAAGTGTTGATGAATGGACAGATGAAGGATGACACGAGACACATACTGATCCTGTTTAAATGTAGATATACTGGTTCACCAAAATCTAACAAAAACGGATTTAGTAAGCACTAAATGTTCTAATCAGATAAATGTATCTCTCATCTTAGTTAAAGAAAAAATATGCATATTTGGTGCTAAATGTTACAAGAGAGAGGATACAACTAAATAAAATTTTAGCCACAAGTTGTACACTCACTAGCAGACTAGTTGACAACTTCAGTTAGGTTGAAAGGTCAAAAGTATGCAATACTGTTCTAGATGTCTTTTTCATTATATCTTATTCAACTAGCTTTAACTGCTAAAATCAATATGAGATATTTCTACATCAAGTTCAAATCTTGACCAACTCACGACTCCAATCGTAAATGTCTTATGTGACATGCGTGCAGGTGAACATGTATGCAGCCTACTCTAAAAATAGTAACAGCACTGCCTCAGCTGAATACACTGCTTCAAACTGAGTCTCATCTCAAAAGTGATAATAGGAAATGACCTACAAATAAAGTTTAACAAGGCAATGTCATAACGTTAAGCTTCATTTTCATTTGTCTTTCATTGATAAATGCTAAAAAATAGTGACATTGTTCTCTATGATTTATACTGTTCTATGATTTCTACTGTTTGTTCCTTCTATGATTTCAAATGAACACTGTAGACCCTGATCTGCTGGCACATTTTGCAAAGGCATATCTGGGTCTACTCTGCATGCATGTTTAAGGATGATATGATAACTTACTTTCCATCTTTCCGTGAATTTTTCCAGGGCTCTGTAAGATGGCACAAAACAAAGGACTCCATGTGGAACATTCTGTAAAAAACAAAATTAAAAAATCTGTTCTAGCAAAAGACTGTATTTTATTAAATTACTGTATTTTTATGGGTATAACCTGGATCCAACTCCAAACAGCTTCAACCCAAACAATGTGCCAGCGGATCATAGTCTATGCTGTTCATATGAGATCAAACAGTGTAACCCTGATCTGCAGGTACATTATGTGATGGCAGATCTGGATCAATGCTGTTGGCAGTTGGATGCCAGTCTTACACAATTTTAAATAATGTACTGAAAATTAGAAATGTGTCCATATGACATGGATGTCATTACCAGTATGAATTAAAGGGCAAAGTTCTAAGTCAAACAGGGGCAATAACTCTGTTAATTTATTGATAAAAATGGTGAAAACTGAAATTGAGCTAAATTTTCTTAATGTAAAGCATCATACCGAATTTTGTTTCAATCAATTGAGTTGTTCAAACAATGAGTGGAAACAAAATTTGTGATGGGGCAGTATGAATGCACATGGGTAACACTACATGCCCCTCTCCACAAATAGGGGAGGGGGGGGGGGCATAAAAAGTAGAAAATATGAAGCAAAGAAGCCAGTCTCAATGCTTTTCTTATTCATTCTATAGTATTGCACCCTAGCCCTAGCCCAGGTGATGGATGTAATTCTAAGTTGTTTGTGCATATTCATAAATCATCCCTATTTATATGAGGGAGCCACAGTGGCTCAGTGGTTAGAGTACCAGACTCGCAACCAAATGGGTGCAGATTTGAACCCTACGATTGGATCAACCCTGGGCTACTGTGGTGCATCCTTGGGCAAAGTACTTTACTCCAATTACCTTGGCACTAAATAAGCTACTTATATAGCTGTGCCATAAAACACCAAACTAAACTAATCATATCTTAGGATGTGAACGGCTACAATACTTGTTGAGTAAACATTAAAAAGTATGCATGCATGTACAGGCAGTAAACATGAAAAAGTATGCATGCATGTACAGGCAGTAAACATTAAAAAGTATGCATGCATGTACAGGCAGTAAACATGAAAAAGTATGCATGCATGTACAGGCAGTAAACATGAAAAAGTATGCATGCATGTACAGGCAGTAAACATTACAGTCCCTGTTTTATGCTTAAAGGAGTGAAGGGACGTGATATTTCATAAGGATAATGGAAAACAAATGCATATCAAAGTAAAAATGTGTGATTTATGGGACAGCCTGCTTGGGGGAATGAAATAAAATAAAAACAAGCTATTTACACGTGAAATGAAGAATGTGTTCACACAAAGTCACTTAAGGGTGAATGTAGACAATATTCATCTACTTTGGACAGTAGGGTGTTATACCCACCAGGGTGAATGATCCTTTTAACAAAAGTATGCAAGAAACTGATCTAGACATACAAGTAAAATTTAACTAGACAAATGGACAGCAACACTTTACGGTAAGGCTTAAAACAACTCAACAAAACTTTGTTCCTGCCAACAAATTATGACCCCTCAGGTGGAATTTCCCTTTCCAACATCAATACATAATATAGATTCTATTATTCTCCACAGCTGTCTGCTATTCATTACCAAACTACAGTATATCTCAAAGTTTACCTTCAGTAGTGTAGAAGAAGTAAAGTATTACATATTGAAAAACCAATACAAGTGCAGGTTCACTTTGTGGCCACCTTTTTCTCAAGCAGCATGGGGACACTGAAGTAACATACATATACACATACACATGTGTATTTGTCATGAGATAGACTTTACATAAAGATTTGTAATTATGGAACATAAGTTCAATAACAGAAATTAAAATTTGTATGACAAGTGATACCATATTTTCTTTAAAAATCTAAATTTTCTTACTTGAAAATACATAAAATACAAGATACTGATAAAAAAACCAAATAAAAGCATAATATGTGATCTTTTTAATTTTCACTTTCCCAAGATATTCCACAAAGTTTAATAAAAATTACAAACTATATATAAAATTCTGACCATGCAGACTTTATGTACGAGGTTGCCCAGTTCATCCTGGAAATCAAAAGACTCCATTGTCTTGTACACAGCCTGGAGAGGTCGACCTGTTGGGCCCTGGCCAATTGCTCCTACCCACACCTAATAAACAGATAACAGATTTCATGGGTATCAAATTTCATAACAGATAACAGATTTTGTGGATATCAAATTTCATGGTTTGGTGAGAAAATGCATATTCATGGGTACTTAATTTCGTGGATTTGTCATTTAAGAAGAAAAGAAAAACATGCAAAATATTGAGCGACAAAATATATATCTCCACGAGATCGAACAATATATCATCTCCTAAGCGTTGAGATAAAAAAAAGGACGGCCAGACATATAATCCAGGCAAAGATCTACAAAGAAATGCTAAAAATGCTTGTGGTACATATAAGGAGAGTATCAAAGGCAAGAAGTAACTGTGAAAGGACTGATGTGATGAGATGATGTGCACATCTGAATATAGAAAAAGGAAATTTGTTCAATAGTTTTCATTTTTATACATTTGGATGCTAAAAATTGGGTTGATGAAAATCATCCTGATTTGAAGTCAAAACTCGTCACCAAATTTTGCAAATCTCCTGATCTGTCCTAAGCTGTCCTCTGTGTTCTGTCACATGTTTGTATCTCCATAAAAAATCGCATTGATATACACTTCCATGCATTTTCGAGCAAACAGGCCTAATACTTCCTGCAGTAATTAGGTTGATTAGTTAGGTTATTCATTGCTAATACTTAGCATGAATTTGGACATCTAAATCAAACAAGATGCTGACAACCTTTAGTATGCATGCACTAGCTTAATTCCACTACTTGTATTAGGACTGTAATTAGTTTTTCCAGTGTTCTTAAAGACCACTAATAAAATGTAAACTTGCAACAATTAGGGATTAGGCACTAAAAAAATGGAGCTGGTGACAGTAAGCCTATTTTTTCCATATATTAACAGTTGTGTCAAAACTGAGTTTCACTCTCTCAACTATCACAATGCTGCTGAAATGCTGGTAAAAAAGCAAAAAACTTCACAGGTGCTACCACTTTTTGATGTGTTCGAAGCACATAGTGGGAAGAAACTGCTGTCTTGTTTAAGGGAAAATGGCATCATAAAACTGTTTGATGCATAAACTCCCTGGAGTTAGTTGTCACAGCCCAGGTTATTGCTCAATTAAATGAATGAATGGACAGTGAAGATGTACTCTAAATTAAGGTCTCAATCAATTTAAAGACACCCTTAATGCAATTCACTCAACGTGGATTATCTCCACACAGGGCAAAGTGTCACCCTGGACAGATATGAAAATGGGCTTTGAGAAAGTGGGACTAATTTGCTGACTGCTTATTCAGCAGTTAGTTATACGTATGAAATGTGTACAGTAATAAAAATATGCTCATGTTCCATTTGCTCAATGTTATTGTGAATATAACTTGTGATCAACAGAATTAAAAACGCAGTGAAAACATTACAGAACTTCAGTAGTTCAAAAGTTACTGCATTATATTTTTCACTGCCGTAATCTTGACCTTGAAACAGGGGCATGGCTATGGTACCATCTAGTAATGATATATATTTAGGCAAGGTTTCATTGAAATATCTTCAATGATTCAAAAGTTATACTCTGAACAAGGATACAAATCATTGAAATATATTTTCCATTGCAATGACCTTGACCTTGAGGCAGGAGGCATGGCTATGGTATGTGACACACCATTTAGTCATAACATATAACTGGCTAGAGTTTCATTACAATATCTTCAGTGGCTCAGAAGTTATACTCCAATCAAGGATACAAGTCACAGAATTACATTTTCCCTTGACATGACCTTGCCCTTGAGGCATGAAGCATGGTTATGGTATGTGACTCACTCTCTAGTCATTGATATATACTTTTGCTAAACTTTACTGAAATATCTTCAGTGGTTCAAATGTTATACTACCAACAAGGATACAAGTCACAGAATTACCTTTTGCCCTTAAGCGACCTTGACTTTGAGGCAGGGGGCATGGCTATTTGTACACAACACACAATCTAGTCATTATACATACTTGAGCAAAGTTTAATGAAATTCTCTCTAACCATCACAAAGTTAGGGACCAAACAAGCAAATGTTTATGGACAGATGGACATGTGAATGGACAATACCACAATATAATACATCCGACTTAAGACAAGGTGTATAAAAACTAATTAAGTTCCATTTATGTTTGAACATTATCTGATTATATACTGGGGGCTCTGGGTGGCCAAGTGGTCTAAGGCGCTCGCCTTTACATATCACTTACATCTCACCTCTGTCCACATGGGTTCGAGTATCGGCTTGGCTAATGTGGAAATGTGAGAAAGCTTGCCAGTAGCTTCCTGCTTGTCGGTGGTTCTCCCTAGGTTCTTCCTCCACAAAATATACAGGCGACCATGTGCAGCCTATCAAGTGCTGAACATTGGCTTTAAACCTCACAAAAACCAAACCTGATTATATTCTGGTGATAGTTGTTTTATATAAATGTGCAAATTTACTAAATTTAATGAATTATATGAAATTTTCTTTCAATTATTTGTCCACAACTAAAAATAGCCTTTCAAAAGTAAAGACCATTTTGTTTTGTTGACACAAAACTCAAGCTCAAAAATTGCATAATCTCCAAGCCTGGACTTCAGGGTCAGTTTGGAAAATTCCCATCACTGGATATTCTGTCAAAATAATCAAATAGTTGTTCAGAGTTTAGCTTTAACTTTGTTTTCTTTATCATCTTGTTTTTCTATCTACAGTAATACAAGATATAGTGGATAGATGAGATATTGACATATGAACCAGACTTTCCACAGTAATAGGAGCTATATGGATGGATGAGATATTGGCATATGAACCAGACTTTCCACAGTAATAGGAGATATAGTGGATGGATGAGATACTGGCATATGAACAGGACTTTCCACAGCAATAGGAGCTATATGGATGGATGAGATATTGGCATATGAACCAGACTTTCCACAGTAATAGGAGCTATATGGATGGATGAGATATTGGCATATGAACCAGACTTTCCACAGTAATAGGAGATATAGTGGATGGATGAGATATTGGCATATGAACCAGACTTTCCACAGTAATAGGAGCTATATGGATGGATGAGATATTGGCATATGAACCAGACTTTCCACAGTAATAGGAGCTATATGGATGGATGAGATATTGGCATATGAACCAGACTTTCCACAGTAATAGGAGATATAGTGGATGGATGAGATATTGGCATATGAACCAGACTTTCCACAGTAATAGGAGCTATATGGATGGATGAGATATTGGCATATGAACCAGACTTTCCACAGTAATAGGAGCTATATGGATGGATGAGATATTGGCATATGAACCAGACTTTCCACAGTAATAGGAGCTATATGGATGGATGAGATATTGGCATATGAACCAGACTTTCCACAGCAATAGGAGCTATATGGATGGATGAGATACTGGCATATGACCCAGACTTTCCACAGGAGCTATAGTGGATGGATGAGATACTGGCATATGAACTAGACAGGCATATGAACCAGACTTTCATTTATCCTATTAGTTATGTATTACACAATGGTCAGTCCAAATTTTTGGACCTGAAAATGAATTAAAAGTTAGATGAACTATACAACAGGATTAATGTGTAGTAATTTTCACTTGAACTTTTCTAGTACAGTAAAACTTGTCTTGAAAGACAACTGCTATGCGAGAAAAACTGTCTTAAGAAACCAGGCCTGGAAATCCTACAACTCTTGAGCCTGAATTTTGGCCTTGATAAATCATAAATAATGCTACTTTTGAAATGTTGTTGGGAGGGGCTGATAGTAAAGAAAATGTTAACAAGTTGAAACAGAAAGGCACCAACTTAGAAAGTTTAAATTAGAATTTATAATATTATTGAATTTCCTAGATCTATTATACAGAGAAACACAACTGAATGGAGGAAATTTCTCAATTAAACAGAACTCTGTATCATGTATGTATCATGACACATAAACCATCAATACACAATCAGTATAGGAATATTTACCCTATCACTGTCAATGACATGGTTTGCTTCTAGCTGCACCAGGAATGGCACACCCAGCTCTGACTGGAAGGAATTTATGGGGGAGAGGGTTCCACTGCTTAGCACTACACTCCTTGCCACAAGGAAGTCAGAGAAGGCCTGAAATTCAAACCGATTTTAGTTTTGAGTGTCAACAACCACAATAACAAACTGGACAATGAAATTGTCCGAAATTTTTTAATGGATAACAACAAATACTATACACACAATTTACAATCTGCATAATTATAATTTTAAACAACCACAGTTATACTATGTGCTATGTGTCTGCCCCCTCCACCCTATTTTCCTGGCACAATGCACATCCAAGTCCAAAAAAACTCAGATCATGTAATGCACAAGCAGATTAAAGTCTACTCTGTTTGTTCCCTGACTAATGTATCAAACTTCTAATAGTCTTAGAACCAAACATGGCTATAAACTGCAATCTTTGAAAAAGGTAACAAAAAATGGCATTTTTTACCTATCATGCACAACATTGATGTGAAGCTACCAATGACATCAAAGAATAAATAAATCAAGAGGCAGAGATTTTACTAGTTACTGGCCTATAATACTGGCTTCCCTATTTAGGCCTCGTACCAGCAAATGCTGTTTCTTCTATTATATTAAGCAAACAGCTTTGATGACCCTGACCTACCAGTACAATATGGAGTGGCAGATCAGGGTCTACAATGTTCATCTTATATATGGGAAAATAATATACTTCCTATAACTTTCTGTGTGGGATAAACGATTCACAGATGTATCAATGAATCAATAATTCTGCCATTTTGATACACACATTGACAAAAAAGGTGGAGAATCAATACACAATTGTATTTACCCCATAAAAGTTATATTTCATCTTCAACTGCAATGAATAGTTATTACTGTAATTCTTATAATTTTCTGTACACGAAAAAATAATTATTCATTTCGGAGTATGAAAACTTGTATGTAAAAATATGATTAGTTTGGAGTACTGACCATGTACAAAAAATAAAGGGATCAGAACCCACACAAGATAATCGCCAACCTAACAGTACTTACATGCAAAATAAACATATAATTTTTGTCTCATTTTACTCTCAACTCAATGATCTAATTACAATAAAAAAAATAAAAGTGCAGTCAAACCTGTCAACAGCGTCCACCCATGGGAAATGGCAAAACTGGCTGTTGAACACAGGTGATCTCTGTACACAGGTTCACCTTTTAAAATTTGTTTTTGAACAAATACAATGCACCAAATACCATTATTATTATTATTATTATTATTACTTTATCAATATTGTTTTTTGTGCACTATTTAACAGAATCGTAAAATATGCGTATATGTTGTTCTCTCCCAAATTTATGTTCAACACAAGATTACTGTATTCAGCTCACTTTAATCCATCCTATAAATTAAATCCTCACTGACTTAAAATAATTACCGATCTTAGTTTGTTTTGTGCACCATGACAAAACAATAATTTCACTAGTGACATAATTTCACTAGTGACATACAGCTTACATATGACGGTAAAACAGAGGACTGATTCTTTCATTGGCCAACTTGTACAAGTTTCACTTGGAAACAGCTGTTCATGCCTTAAAAATAATATCTGGATTAGACCAGTTGTTCAACTCGCCAAGATCAAAAGACAGTCGGCTTATGTGAGAAGCATGTGATGAATAGGAAATCCAAAGAAGGTCAGGTTTGACTGTACTCAAAAAGACTTTTGTTGTTATTAGTGAGCAAAGGAGAGAGATGGATGAAACAATAACGTCGTGTCAGTATGTAAGATCATGTGTATTCAGAGCGCATTTGTTTCTAGCTGTTATGGTGTGTTATGTTGTTGAGTTATGTGCAACTTGTATATTTACAGCAACAGTAACCTCAATATCAAAGACATTCCAGTTCAGTGAAAGGGCATCAACCACCCAGGTTTTTGGATCTGGTACTGGTGAGATTAAAGTTGGGAGCTTTGCATTCAAACTCATCACAAAGAGGTCCACATGGGGTTGACCCCAATGAGTGCAGATTCAACTGAAGTTTGATGGGTGAATGGGCCATTGTGTAAATCAGTTGATTCTGTCGAGAGTGTGAGTCCATTAGAACATTGAGCCAGTCTGGGATGTGGCAGACTTGAATGGGGATTTGGCAATGATGACACCACATGAGAAAATCCCAAATGAAAAAGCTTCCCCCTTGCCTTCAGAGATAACTGACAACAGCCGAGTTGCTGGAAAGAATCTGAACACCCTTTCCCGACAGTGTCCCACGTCACTTGCTATGGTTTTCATTTCCAATAAGCTGATGTCAATAAAGGACTCAAGAAGGAACCAACCCTGCTCACTTCTTAAAAGGGTGGCAGGAGATGGGCACCCTCGTCATTTGTGCAGGCGGAAGATCCTGAAACAGAATACTCACCGTAAGCCAAGAGAGCTCCTCCCGTCTGCTGAGATGGGATCTCATGTAGTCCAAAATTTTGATCATTTGGTCTAGCAGGCACTGGCCACCACTGGGATAGAAGGATCATCTCCTGAGTCACATGAAGAAGCAGCCCATAAGGAGAAGATCAACAGCCACATTCAGAAGACACAAAAGTTAAAAAATTCCTGGGATGAAATTAGGTTCTCCGAGGTTGTGGAAGATACTATTGTGACAATCTTCAAGGCATGTTCTTGAGGGATGCAAATTTGGTTCAGAGAGGTTTTGAACTTCATCCCCTGATGAATAAAGTGCTGTGATGCAATTAAATTGGATTTGTCCTTGTTGATAAGAAATCCGAGGCAAAGCAAGAGAGGAGCAAGGGATTTCATGTCTTAGTACAAAAGATTGCTAACCTTGTGCTTTGGGGGAATGTCATCCAGTTAATTCAATGTCATGAATGTGGCAGCAGTTCTTAAGTGTGACACAACCTGGTCCATGACTTTAGTGAACACCCAGTGACTGATATATATATTTAGACCGATTGGGAGAGATCTAACAACTTACTGAAAAAGCATCCATGCATTTAAACTATACAAGAAAAATTACCACTCCATATGTAGGGGAAACCAGATGGAAAACACAAGCTAAGTGAGCTAATACTGCCAGCAATTTGCACGTGCTACAGTAGGTCGGAAAACCAAGTGAATAAAACTAACTATTTCGCAATCATCCAACAGAACTAAAACATACATCATGGGTAATGCTGTCTACAGCAATGGGACCCATACTCTATTTACATTCAAATACAATACAATGGCAATGGGACCCATACTCTATTTACATTAAAATACAATACAATGGCAATGGGACCCATACTCTATTTACTTTCAAATACAATACAATGGCAATGGGACCCATACTCTATTTACATTAAATTACAATAAAATGGCAATGGGACCCATATTCTATTTACATTAAAATACAATACTATGGCAGCTTTGTGCACACAATTCTGTGTCAGTGGAACAAAACCATATATCAACACTACTGACCTTTATTTATTCTTTTGTAACCACTATCGCTGAGAAAGGTCTGCAGGCAGAGTGTATATTGTTCTGAACCCAGATGAAAAAAACAAAATAAACCCAAATACTTGATTCTGGCTACTGGTTTCCTTAAACCTACATGTAGCATCATATGCTATTAACCTTAAATCTGACTAAAGTACATGTCACTAACCACCATTGTAGTGCCGATGTCATGTGAATCCCCATTGTAATTAACCTTGTTTGCATCTGTCCATCTACATAAGATCATGGATATGCAGTAGCTATTGCTGATGACTTGTTAGTTTGTGCTGCATTTACTCATGTGGCTAAAAAATCTGGAGCGACAGGGCCTGCTAGAAGTCTCACAACTGTGTTCTGTGGTAGATAGCGCCTGGCTAGCACACTGTTTCCTATGTTGGCACTTGCTGTGAAGCTGGTCCAGCCAGTTTGTCATGATGCTGTGCCCCAACCCAGAGTTTGCAGCACCAGTTGTCTCTGCTGCTTGCCAGTATCTCCCATTTATTGATGCTGATGTTGAAATGTTTCATGTTGCACTCGCAGACATCTTTAAAGTGGAGTTTTGGGTGTCCTGCGGTCTCTTAGCATTGGCAACTTCACTGTAAAGCATGTCCTTTTGGAATCATCTATCTGGCACCCTGTGCACATGTCTGAGCCAGTTCAGCTGTCTCTGTTTAAGGCAAGCCAAGATGCCTGGTAAATTGGCCTGGGCAAGGACTTCGCCATTGGTGACCTTATCATGCCATGTAATACCATAGATGCAACACAAGCAGTGGAGATGGAAGCTGTTGAGTTCCTTCTCTTGCCAACTGTAGGGAGTCCATGTTTCGCTGCCATGCCATACAGCAGGATACTGAGGACACAGGCCTGATAAATCAGCATCTTGGTCTTGATGGTAAATTTGTTGTTATCCCAGGCACGTTTTGTGACAGCCTTTCCAATTTGGGTGCTGATCTCTTCAAAAAGTGACAGGTTGTAGGTAGCAGCAGTTGCGGACTACCTCCATGGGAATGCTATTGAGGTCAATTATTCGCTGCTGTGATGCCTTGTCCTATGATTACCATTTTCTTGATGCTGATTGTGAGGGAAAACATGGAGTATGCATGACAGAGACAGTCCATGAGATTCTGAAGCAGGCTTTCTGCATAAGCTACTAGTGCTGCATCGTCTGCAAACAGAAGTTCTCTGATCAGGACATGCCATATTTCAGTCTTGGAATTCTGTCTAATAAGGTTGTACAACTTTCTGTCTGACCTGGTGTACAGATAGACTCTTCCTATTTCTGTGTCGCGGGCATAGATAAGTAATACTGAGAAGAACATACAAAAACGTGTTCATGCCAGAACACAGCCTTGTTTCACTCCACACTTGATCTTGAAGCTGTTGGACATGGAACCGTAACTGTATTGTGCTGTGCATACTGTCATGAAATAAACGGATAAGACCGAGGAGTTTTGGTGGGCAACTAATCTTCCAGAGTATCTTCAAGAGGCCTAACCTGCTGACCATATTGAATGTAATTAATGATTCCTTCTTTAAAAGAAGCAGTCATGGGTGTACATGGTTTTGAGGTTTGTTTTGTTTCTTTACCTACTGTGAAAACCCAGCAAAATGCCAATAATGCCAGAATGAGAGATCTTCTCACTGACTTTCACTGTCGCACATCAAGCACATTGTTTGTCTATGAAGTTAATACGTAATAAAACTAACACGTAATGCCTGGGATGAATGGAGTCTCTGTCTCTCTTTTAAATTACAAGTGTTTTCTGGAGGAGTTAATTCTATTGTCACTGTAGTTCCTATTGTTTGTCGCTTTAGTGGTGGTACATTTATTAAAACCAAAAAACCAAGCCTACAGTGGTACTGTGCGAGATCTCATCATCTGTTCTCTGTAGGGAGCCATAGTAGCTCAGTTGGTTGAGCATCGGACTTGTAATCCAAGGGTCACAGGTTCAATACCCGCCCAGGCCAGCCCAAGTCAGCTGCCCAAGTGTGTCCTTGGAAATGGCACTTAGCTCCCATTTCTTCACCATGATATAATCAATAATGTGTTAGAAGTGCTATTGAACCAAAATACAAACAAACTGTTCTCTGTAGCATATCGGTTACATCCTTTGTTGATCAAGTTAATCCATTTATATCATAGGTGAATTACGCCTTTGTCTTTTGTCTCTCAATAAATATATGCTGTCTCTGGATGAGTTAATTCTGTCTTTTGATTTAATTGGTACATAAATATTCCATATTTACCCAAGGCCTGATCAGAACCACTACAATTGCTATTACAACTATCACGGATATGTTAATATATAAAATTATTTTGAGATGAATGCATGTAATACTTTAACAAGAACAATGAACAAAGAATAAAATACATGCACATGTAGTCACTGTGGGTTTTTTTCTTCTTATTAAACCCAATTAAATTTCGACTCTGAAAACTGGCTCTCCTGCAAGACAGCTTTTACTGTAATAATTTTACTCCAAAATCTTTGATTTTCTGAAAATTCATCGATATATAATTCAAGTGAAATTTTCACTACAAGTTTGTAATAATTCTGCAAAATCCAGAATGGTTGGCATTTCTGCTTATGCTAGTACCTTAAGGTCTAGCCCTCTCAATTTATATACTACTTATGCTACACTTTGTTTCAATGGTTACATAAGAAATAGTGAATGTGTAAAATTTTAAGTATCAAAAGGCACCTCTAGGTAACTTGCATATAAATACCTTGAATGATTTGAGAATTATACTCTGAACTGAAAAAAATGTGTACAGACAGACAGGCAGACAAGACAGACACAGACAGCCATAGCAACAGCTATATCTCCCAGTATTAACAAGGTTAAGTATTGAAATGTATATTAAATACTATTGACCATTGGAGGTAAGAATTAAGATGATGCAAGTTAGCTTTTCATATAATGAAATAGGAAACAGAGTAGTAACAGACGAATGACAGGATTTGGCACCAGTTCCTCCATTCAATGGAAAACCACTCTCTGACTTCTGTCTCGTCAAGCAGGCAACATATGAGCTATTTTATTGCTAAACCCAGTCAAAAGATGCGGTTAACATCTCTTTTTCACTTGGAAGGGCTGGATCCGCAACATAGTCCATGTTCTCCTAATGTATTATAATCAGGTAATGTATCTGAAGAAACTGGAACCTGTTACCATAGCTATATCTTTTTTCTGTACTTACCACAGCAGGATTCATGCACCAAAAGTTGATGCTGAACTCCCAGGATGGTGAAGTCTTCCTACCTATATGAACAGATGGCGAAGAAAAAAAAATCATTTTTAATTTCAGCAAATTTTATTCATTTGAAATTTGATGGTAAGAAATATTAAGTGCAAGTGATATGTGAAGTGTCCAGCCTTGCCAGCAAAGCCTCTGGCAGCACTACAACACTTTGTCTGATGTAATAGCAAGAGTACAGCAAATGCCCATCTTGTGACCTATTCCCTATTACTGACCTTTGAGCTAAGGACTTGACCAGTGTATAAGGTGATAAAGTTTCATTATAGTATCTCCCGGGGTTAAAAAATGACAGCCTGGATAAGGAAACAGCTCACTGATTTACATTACCCCATGTCATGATATTCACCTTGAGGCAGAGGGTATGACTGAATACACAAGACACAGTTAGGTCAATGGCTAAAGTTTCATTAAAATATAATTGGCTCAAAAGTCATACCCTCATATGGATAAAGGTCACTGATTTATATTTTTGCCTTGCCAGGACCTTGACCTTGAGGTGAATGTGTGGCTATGGTATGTGACACAATGTCTTGTCATGATATATAACTGGCTAAAGTTTCATTAAATATGTTCAATGGTTCAAAAGTTATACTCCGGACAAGGGTACAAGTCACAAAATTTAATTTTCCCTAGTAGTGATCTTCACCTTGAGGTTGGGGCTGTGGCTATGATACATAACACACCATCTTATCATGATATTTACTTGGGCAAAGTTTAAATGAAAATTTCCAACTGTTACAAACTTACAAAGTTATGGGCTCGATGAGCAAATGTTAATGGACAAATGGATAACACCACAACACAGTAAGCCAGACTTAAGATGGGTGTATAAAATGTCCAACTGAACCATATAATGGTGTAATGCTGCCATCAAAGATCATAAACTGATTCCTATTTCTTGCTTATTTACAGACAAAACAAATATAACTAGAATTGTGTGTTTGTAAAACACATATCCCAGTGTTTACATGTCTCGACCCAAACCCCAAGATTGATGCTCAAAGTGGCTAAGTTCCTGTGGGTATTGGCAGAAATAGGGCTGATGTTAGCTGTATACACCTCTCCATTGATAACTTGCACACAACAGGGTCCAAAAACACAGACCCTGGCATAAGCGTGGGCCCATGTTTACAAGGGACCTCTGAAAAATTAAGAAAGAGATGGACATTAACAGTGAGAAGGGGGGGATACTTGTTTAATAATTGCATTGGGAATAATTGTCAATAAATACATTTTGTAAGGAAATTCTTCACTTTTCTGTATAACATTACCTTTATTTTCAATATATCCAATCTCTGAAAGATTGTTTAAAACATTACTCCAAGTGGTTTCAACACACATCATGTATACTAGTGAAAACATTGTGCATTACATCACTGCTTATTGCACGTGAATGTGGATACATTCTAGTGTGACTGTACATTCAGAATAAAACAAGATTCTTTATTCCAAAAAAGAGTGACGTTTATTTAGAGAAACAACAACATCAAAATACAATTCATTTTACTGTTAAATTAGTAAAATACTGATGCTGTCATTTCTTTGCAAGTTATAGCAAAATTTCTGCACATCCTTGTGCAAGCTTCTGAATGCCAATTTGGGAAATTTAAATTCACTATAAACTTTGGAACTTGCTTTTCCTTAATGACCCCTATCTGTGAACTAAGCTTTGCATGCACCGAGTACACCTTTCGCTTGGTTTCTTTGCTATCATTGATCACATTTGCAAATGAGTATAATAAACCACTGATTAATGTCAGATACTTTAATTATGTTACATCTACATAGTGTTCTCAGCGTTCAATTAGTCAACTGAAATGAGTTGACTTAATGCACAACCGTGACCGCTGGCTCTAACAATAACTCTAACAAATATGGCATGAGCAAAGTGATTTGTTGATATGTAAATCTTCAGGTGATGGCAACAATATTTACCAACTTTCATGGCAAGCCATAAAAAAAAAACTTCAGGTCTAGTCTAGCTAACAAGACTGCATCATGCTACAAAAATAAATGGCAATAACTTCAACAAAAATTGCAGGAGCAGAGTAATTTGTCAATATGTGCTTCTTCAGGTTAAGACCATAAAATTTACAAAGTTTAATGGCAATCCATCAAAAACTGCCAGACTTGGTGCGCTAATGAGATTGAACTGGCCAGAAGGATGGAAGGACACAAGGATTACTATATACCCCCATGGCTGGGGTATACAAATTCAATTTTTAAGCACATTAATCAACTGCATTTATACTTTGGAAGAAATGTTGATTATGTTGTGTTGAGACAACAAAATTTCACATTTAAGTCTTTGACAAGAACTTTGAAATGCTTTTTGCTGAACAAATTTTGGGAAAGACTAACTGAGGGGCTTGGCATGGGGGGGGGGGAGTAGGGTGCAATCATCTCATCTACATCAGTTTGGGAGTTTGCTGTCCTATTTGCATCAGCTTCTGACTCCCTTTTGAGTTTTTCATGTTTATGCAAAAAGTATTTTAAATTCATTATTATTGTTCATATTTCATTCTTTTTTGTGCTTTCCCTCTTGCCATGGTCCATGGCAAGTGATTTCAGAGTACTTTCACTCACTGATCCAATGTCAATTTCTTTTCAACAATCACAACACACAGCTCTTCGTTTATCACTTGGCCACCATACCTATATATAGAGCTTATGGCAAATAGTTTTGAAACATGCAATCCATTGCAAAGTACTTGACTGACTTTTTTTTATCAGCCTTAAAGGTGCAGTCAACACAGCATCCGTTTATTTAAATGTCATGTGGTGGTTGCTATTCCAAATGAGGTTGAGTACTAAAGAGTTCATAAGTGACCTACAGGAAGTCTTACTGAATATATAAACCACCTAAGACAGAAGTACAATTCCAAGATGATCACATTTGTGACTTTTATAACAGATCTTTTTTTTCTTGATTTTTACTCTGGTTTCACTGATTTTTGTCGGTATTATTTGTCATGTTTTTGTGAAAGAAAAAAATAAGATTACTTTCATGTGAACTTAAATTCATGGATTTGCATGTCAAAGTTCACACATTCATGGGCATTTAATTTTGGGGATTTACCTCTACAGATACCCAAAATAAAGAATACAAAAGAACAAAAACATGCTGACAACAAAGGTTGGTCTCTTGAATTGTTAAAACAATCGTGACACAAGTATTAGCACAAATCATACACCTGTCAAGATCAATCCCTTGCACCATGTTTTTGTCCAGGTGATCAACATCAAATGGAGCCGACACAGCCAACAACACCAATACAGATGGTTACTGATGCATATCTACATATAATCTTTTACTTAAACCATTATCCATAAAGTTGCTCCATCAGTACGTTCCAACGGCCGTAGTATTAAAAGTGGTAAAATTCAAGCTAGATCTCCCATGAGAAAATGTCTGAGAGACTGGAACTAATTAGCTGTGGCCCTGATAAAGCTGAACCTGTGTCATTTTGCAATCTGGAGATTGTTTACCTGGCAACTACTTGCATACCAGGAGAGTTGATTGATATGATATTTATTTAGTGGCTTTGTCTGGAAATCAGTGATATGCGAGTTTTATAGTTGTGCAGTGTAATTACTGGTAGTGCATATATACATAATATTTAATTGGTACTTAGCAATAGTTTTCATGTTTTACTGTCTTGTTGTTCCTTTGGATTAAAAATGTGTGGATAAAATTGTATGTGCTTTCAGGCAGATTTAAATTTTAACACGAGTTTCCTACCCATAATTAAAAGTATAAATGCTTGCATTCATCTGCTTTATGTAGATGTTTTATTCAAATGGATTACAACTGTGGGTAAATCTTAATTGACAGAGAATTGTTGAGAATAAAGTGCAATTTTCCATAAAAGTATTTTCAAAAGCAGTTTCACTTGAATGAAGGATCAATGTAAAGAAGCATTAAATCCAATTTTTCTTGATCATTTCATTATCCTTTCTTTAATTTTCAATAATACTTAAATACTATACATGCTGTCTTTTTATTTTCTCTCTCGGCTTTATGATCTCACATATTGACTTAAGGTAGTCAGTAGAACTGGCAGCTACCAGATACTGCATACATACATATGCATTGAAATAACAAAAAAATGTTTTATATATATTTTTAATGACCAAAAAACAAACACATGTATAAGACAATAATATATTACAGTAATGAAGTTGAATTATCAAATAGCTGAGCTCTGTTCATTGCTAGGAATGTATCAGTAAGAAAACAGATAAGGGGAGGAGGGGCTTTCTGCATCATATGTAGCTCATTTTTTGTTGGGTCTTTAATTTTGTGGTTTGAACCAACCATGAAATCCACGAAAATTACTACCCCACTAAAGAGTGAAACCACAGTATATCAGTAACTTAAAGTTTTCAAATGCAAAATGGTTGTTTCAAATTCAAGTACTTTTGAAGGACAAGTGAGCATTTTGAAACTCTTTTCCACTACTTTTTGGTACTGATCTCAAATTCAAGCACTTTTCAAGTTAACCAGTGAAATTCAAGCACATTTCAAAGATTGTGAAAACCCTGTCAGTTGTACCATATTGATGAGGCATTTGAGTTTTGCGGACACATTTTCTAGCTGCACTCAAATTTCATACACAGCAAACTAATGACACAGGTCACTATTTCTTTTTAGGATTAAACCAAGTTCAGGAGTTTTAAGTTTGATAACAATATAAAGACTTGAATACAATGGGAGCAAACTCACCTCCATGTCTCTGTCGAGAATTCAGCCAAGTTGTATCCTGAAAAAAAAGAAGAAAAACAAAACAAAAAACAATGTAACATTTTATAAATGAATCTGTACTTAGAAAAAAGTATGCCCTAATGAATCTGTACTTAGAAAAAAGTATGCCCTAGTGGTTAACATGGCAGACTGAGGATAGGGAGCATGTAGATTCTATTCAAGATTCATACAGATGTGGAGTTTCTTTCCAAGGACTTTTCAAGGACTTCTACATATTTTAAAGGAGTATTTGTTCTTGTGGAAATTGAACTTTATCCACATCTTACTTTGTTTATCACTGCATAAATAGGTTCAAAAGTAATAGAACAAGAATCCCTAGAAGGGACTGATACTCTACTGGGAGTACTGTTTCTTTTTTCCATATGTTACTTTGTTTATCACTGCATAAATAGGTACAAAAGTAATAGAACAAGAGTCCCTAGAAGGGACTGACACTCTACTGGAGTATTGTTTCTTTTCTCCATATGTTATTTTGTGTATCACTGCATAAATAGGTACAAAAGTAATAGAAAAAAACATGACTGTGCGACTACAACAAAGACACACTACCCCATCTGGTAACTACCTGTGCCATATGTTTTTGACCCACCCAATTTTATTTGTTTATTCATTATTTTAGGAAAATATGTAAATAGCAATAATTTTTAAATTTAAAAAATTATTAATTATTTTCAGTTTAAATATTCTGTATTTCCTCAGATGATTTCAAGGAGTTTCTGGCAAAATTCAAGGAGTTTATAAACAAAATTCAAGGACTTTCCCCGAGGAAAAAAACCCCAACTTTTCAATTCAAGGAATTTTCAAGGTTATATGAACCATGCTGTGTGTCCTTGAGCAATACATTTAACATTGATTGCTCCATTTACAAGGATTTTTTAAAAGGGGTCCTTGAGGGCCAAAATAGGCTTCACAGCAAATCTAAATGGACCCAAATCCTAATGTACAATATTTAAAACCTATGCACAATTCCCCGATATCAGTAATTTACTCCTAAAAACTGTATTCTCTACTGACAATTCCCCCCCCCCCCCAAATGATGGGCCCTGACTCCATTCCCAATCAACTTCCCCCCAAATGATGGGCCCTGGCTCCATTCCCAATCAACTTCCACCCTGAGAGACACAAGTTTCTTGATGTGAACACGAGAAACTTTCTGATGATTTACCACCAGAGCAAAACTGGGACTTTTCAAAAGTATGCAGTTTATATACTAACAAATTTTGAGGATTTTTTTTTACCTTTTATCTATTATTTTATATACCTCTCAATGAATTTGAACATCTTTACCTTTTATCTATTATTTTATATACCTCTTAATGAATTTGAACATCTTTACCTTTTATCTATTATTTTATATACCACTTAATGAATTTGAACATCTTTACCTTTTATCTATTATTTTATATACCACTTAATGAATTTGAACATCTTTACCTTTTATCTTTCAACTACAAGTTTAGGTTTGTTTGGAAGAGTTTATCTTCCAAAAGTTTTGTTAAAATTTTTTACCTTTACATTTTTGGAACTCAACTTTTAATCAGCACTATTTAGGCACGCACAGACAACTAATTAAATTCACATAGACCGTAATGTTAATATCTGGCCAAATTACTATACTTTTGTGGTGAGAGAGTCAAAACACAATTACATCCCATGAACGATCTATCCAACTTTTAAAATGATGTAAATGATATGCTGTGTGGCTTAGTTTTGATCAAAATTCCCTTGCAGGTGCACACTAGAAAAATCTGGTTGAGTGCGACCTCCCCATTTACATCCAGTAGTACCTGTGCAGCGACACTGATAACATGAAAATGGTTTTAGGTTCAAGCCTACTATTGCAGACAATGTACCCATAAGTTCTGAAAAATTATGCTAATTTTTGCCAGTAATTATTTTTAGCTAGTGACCTGCATTCTTTAAATACAGTATTTAATATACCACCACAAATAGGCCGGTTCAGTGGTTCATAAAATAATTAGCTGCCTGTGACCATAGTCTGGATGTGCTGACATTTCCATACATACATACATCCCATTCCCAATCACCCAAGAAAAATTCCCAATTTAACCCAGATGTAAATAAGTACATGCATCCACTTCGGGGCTGACATTTGATGGACATGAATCTCATACAAGGGAAGTCACTCTCAGTAGATTCTCACCATGGAAACAAGGATAAGCTTCAACTTTATGACACAATTTAAGCTTGAAAAGACTTTTCCTTGAACTTTTGTACTTAGTATTTTTGTGAAATCTTGAAATTCATAATAAAATCAGCTGTTTCTACTCTTAACATGATTTCCTTTGCTTTGATAGACACCATAGCAAAAAAAATATCACGTTTCGGTGCCATACAATGGGATATCATTATTACAAAATAGACTTGCAAATTTACAATCTTCAAACACTGCTGGAAAAAGTCCTACACCAACACCAGAATTGATCAAAAGTTATACACCCAAAGATACACAAGCTATAAAGACTACATTCATTAAATGTTTCATTTTCAAAGGTTCAGACCAAGTAAATATTATCGAGAAAAGGAAATTATGATCATAAGTAACTTACAGAATTTGAAAAGAAAAAGAAACATATTGTCAAACCATGTTTTGGAGTAAAACATGTTCTTTCAATAATACTTGCTGAATATAATAAATTAGGAGTCCTGCCACTACCTCACAAATCCATCCCTCATAAGCAAAAAAAAAAAAATGATAAAAAAATGTTAACCATCTCTTTTAGCTTCTTTTAGCAATAAAAGAACTAAAACGTCTGCTACAGATCTAAAAAAAATCATATGAGTGGTCTCCCCTTGGATAGAGGGATTGGTACTAAATTGGAAGTGCATGCTCTTCCAGGGATGTAACTGTAGAGAGAGCTTGAGATGGAGTGCACATATAATGATCAGGCAAGTATCATCAAAAAAAAGTTTACTAAAAAAATTGTTTTTTTCTGCAAATACATCAACCAATCTTAATATGTTAGGAGAATAGGTAAGAAGTGGTGTGAGTTACATCCCCTTATCCCAGAGTTGGCCCTGGCTCCCGTTTCCTAATGTATGCGAAACAGGTTTCAGTCTTGTTTGCAATACATGTAAGCATACATGCCAACCATTACGCTTTTGGCGTAATCATTACGCTTTTATTCACCTGATTACGTCTTACGGTTGCCTGTATATGGATTATGCTTTTTTGGTATATTAAAAAAATAGAACATAAAGCAATAAAAACTGGTGTTTATCATTTTTATTATCACCTCTTTATTCCTACACATCATATAAATTTGATAATTTTCTATAAAAAAAAGAATAGCATAAAAGTATATTTGTTCATCATAGTACATCATATACATGTACTTTCTTTATTTTTTATTTATACCAGCTGTATATGAGACATTTCCAAGAAAACAGATAGGTTTCTTCAATTTGAAAACTTGATTCATTATAGATGTATTTTGATAATAAAGTAAGGTAGTGGACCAGTCGATACTTTTTAAAAAATGGCGCTAGATGTTGAACGAAACAAGCTTTATCAATGTGAACCATGGATGTTATATGACTGAAACATGTTAGAGGAGAGGTACCTTTATAAACTTTAAAACATGTCGGTTCAGAAAAAGAACAAATCAATAGTGCTTTACAAATTTAAAAAAAGAATACAAGAGTGATGTAATACAGCACTCAGATTGAGCACATTGTCATGATCATTGCAGAATTTGTGGACTTGACTTTACGATCATTCAGCGAAAGTTTGACATGTGGACTAGTTAAAGTGAGTGTTGTATATAAATAATTTGTCAGTATGTTTTGTGTTTGTGTTCTTGTTCTAATCCACATGGATTTTGCTGATTTGTGACAAGAACTTTAACCAGCTGCATATCCTGGTTAGTAGCAAAAATAAATGTACATTTTTCATACAGTTTGTTGTAATTATGGCATGTAATATATAAATTAAACTTTTTATGCTCAGATTATGCTTTTTGACACTTATATTAGTAATAATTATGCTTATACCTCTCAAGGGCTTGGTATGTGTAAGTAAGGCTTAGCACATATCAATAAAATAGAAGTAGAGTAGCTTCACAATGAAGCTGGTGCATGACCTGTTGTGCTGGTGATATAAGTCCCACTAGGTCAAACTGAATCATTTGGGATGAAAGGTCTCACAGACAGAAGCTGGAAAATGTCACATCAGGCTTTCATTCCACAGCATGAATAATGTCAGTCACATAACAGTTTGCTCAAAATGCCAAACTGATAGAGATGGCCCTAACCTAATGAGCTGATATCCATAAAAATTCATTTATGTCTTGGCTTAATTCCTTGCAAGACGAGTGGATAACCCAAAGAATCCATAAAGAGCATGAGCAGAAATATCAACCATTCCTTCACTGAGTGGTAAGAACAAGTCAGATCTCGCTTCTCGGATTAGCTCAGTACATTTCAGGTATCACTTCAAAGCCCTGAAGGGATTCTGGATACACCCTTGGGAAAAAAGGTCCAAATGAAGACATCAGTTACAAAAAGACTGACTTCCCATGAGTGGGGAGCCTGTTCTCAGCAATAAAATCAGCTACCATCAGGAGAAAAGCAAACTATCATGACAGAGCTGCAGTTACTCTGGATCAACTGATAAGGCATGAATTTCACTGATGATGACTGCTAATGCCAGGTTGACTAGGAAGCAAGTCTTGCACAAAAGATGAGTCAGTGAGGCTTTAGACAGAGGTTCAAAGGGTGACTTGCTCAACTAAACTATGTCTAAATCTACAGCAGGTTCAATTTCGGACAAAGGACTGAAAGGGTTGAGAAAAAACTAAATTGGCTTGAAGGTCAGAAAGGTTTTTTTTCTGGCCTCTGGCCTCCCTTGCATGATAGTGAAAAGTGCAGGAAATCATGGAACAGCAGCTCATAATTTTTATGGAGCTTATTTCTCCTTGAGAAGCGAAAGGAAGATGGTTGCTATTTGTGATTTAAGGAGAGATGTTTCTCTGCTCACACAACTGAAAGAAGACTCCCAATCCCTTCATAGGCTTTCAAAGTGATGGGCCTTCTTGCCTGAGCAATTCTGTCCACCACATCTTTGCATAAAAGTTACTTTCTGAGCACTTATTTGATATAAGCATGCATGCAGATTCTGCATTCTGGTTTGCAATGGACAACCTGCACATGTAGTTGTTTTAGCCGGAGAAGGCAAGATTTTCCTGGGAATCTTCACCACTAGATACAGAAAATTGTTGATCCATGATTTCCCCGCTTGTGGGGAGTAACCAGGATGTATGCACTTGAACTTTCTCGCTTTTTGAATGACCCAGTGAAAGGGCATCAGCTTCACAGGTCTGGGACTGGAGAGACGAAGGTTGGGAGCTTTGCATACCTGATTGCAAGAGGTCCACAAAGGGTCAACCCTAACAGGCACAGAATCTGACTGACGACTGAGGGGTAAATGAATCATTCTGTGTAAATTCATCTGGACAGTGATGCCACTAGGACACTGAGCCTGTCTGAGATCATGGATGTGGTGGACTTGGATCTGGATTTGTTAACAATGGTCTAGTGTGCAAAATTTCAGCCAACACTCCTGGGACAGAAGGATCATCTGCAGGGGTCTCATGTAGAAGCGACCCAACATGAGAATCATGGCCACTTTGAGAAGACCAAAGAGGCAAAGAAATTCCTGAGCTGAAATTCAACTCTCTACGTGGATGGAAGACACCACCAAGATGGTCTATAGACCTCAGGTTCTCCATTCGTGTGCCCAAATATGTTAGTTGAGAGAGCAAAGATTGATGCCTGGTCTGAGCTTGCCATTAGCCTTCAGGATTAAGCAAATTCTGGAGTAAAATTCCAGATAGCTTGTGTGTGAATGATCCCTACCACCCTTTCCATGAGAGAGTTGATATCCTGCTGCTTTGTCTGTTTTGTATGGATCTCTGGGGATGTCAATAGAAAGGAAACCATTGATAGTGAAGGAGGGTGAAGGAACATATCTGGAGGCCTTCAAGATAACTTGTGAGACTCATGGGTCCTTGGTACAGTCTAACCCACTCACTGGTAAAACGCATAATCCCCCCACCCCACACCCCCATTGTCTGAAAGGCAGCACAAGCATGGCATCATTTTCTGTGTGCAGCGTTCCCACATTTTTGGAAACAAAAATTTCCAGATCTTTTCCTGGATTTTCTCCTAGTTGCAATTGATTTTTTCAAGGTTCATTTATGACCATTACTGAATAAAATTAAAAAACATTTTAGCTTAGAAAACATGCATTTTTAAAATGAAAAGCTGGTTCTATTTTGAGACTCTCCCATGACATCTGAATTAGAAAATTGACCATGTACTAAACCACAGGGTGTATCACTAGAAACAAGTATAACTATTGAAATTCATATAAATTTGCATGTAACTCATTTTAATGTACAGAATAAACATGTTAACTTTACTCTGCTAAACTGCATATGTTGGTATGAAGAAAGGTTTTTAGAAAAGGGTTATTTTAAAATTTGACAAGCCCTTAAAAATGATCTTTGTATAAAAAGAAGGACTGAATTTTGTTTAAAAAATCCACTTATGCAGATCTCAGACATTTTTTACAAGCACTCTGCCATGTGAGTTGCAACTGATACTCATCCCTATCAACATTTTACTCAACACAGTACACTAAATCACTATACTACTTATGCTCTTACTAAAAAAAAAACACTGGTAGCTGATGCAAGCTTGATACTAGAAGGGTTTTAAACCTGCTGTCTTCACTCTGAACATACAATTTTCATGATCTGACCCCATCTTAGTATCAAGTTTGTGTCGGGTGCCCGTGTAAAAAGCTAAGTTGGTTTCCTTTGCGACATATTCTGGACCGACACAAAGCAGGCAAAACAGTCAAAAAGAATTCAAAAATTGATGTACACTAGATGCAAAGCAATGATGAGCTTCAGAGCTTGCAAAGGTTAGAAAAAGTACACGGATATTTTCAAGGTGTACACAGCCAATTTTTACATGGTAAGGAAGAGAGAATGAGAGGTTTCCTGAGCCCTGCTTATGTCTGGTTTGTGCCGTAACATCTACTTTCAATGTAATCTGACTGTGGAATATATTATATACCGTCATAATCAACGACACCCAGAGCATCGGATACTGCATTGAAAATTGCCCCATCAGTCCATAGATTTCTATTTATTTAGCAAGGCCTAATAGTAAAATTCACTGCAATGGTTAGTTGGGAATATTAAAGGTTATTATTGATGATAATGCTTAACCAGTGCAAACTACAAAATAATAAGCAAAGATTTATCATAATATATTTTCATTAACTTTACCTATCAAAAGGGGAACTGGGGAAGATAAGCTTTATTATTTTTCTCTTGTATTTACCAAGATCACACATCACAGACATGTTGGCACAGTGTGATGCTTGACTGGTCTTCTTATCTTCTATAAAAGAAGAGATACCGATATATAGTGGACTATAGGGTAACCAGTCTATTTTACCAATCTAAATGCTGATGCACTTGGATTGATTGATTATACAAATATGTTTAAGGCAAGCACCCAAATGATCCATACAGCAACTGTATCTTAAATGCTTATAGAGTTCTGCAACCTCCAAAAATTCCAGTAAGAACGCAATAAATTTAACTCTCATTCAGATCAATTACGACTCAATTACGTCTTTTTCTGTTATAATGTGGCGACTTAAAATTCCCATTTTTCCCCTGACTTTGATCATTATCTTATTAAAGGGCTTTTCCCAGTCAGGAACAAATCTATTCTTTCTCTCAATCAGTCCTTCTCTCCCTGTGCTCTTTTGTCACATGCTCTTGGAATCTAGGCCCTCAGAGGAGTAAGGTTTGTTGGAGTGTTTCCTCATTGGGTATGCCTTAGAGGGGTCCTTCCCTGCATATCTGGTCCCTCTTGGGAAACAACTGGAACCTGGGTTGTTTGACTGGTAAAACACCTAAGATCTCTCAAACTTGAGAAAAGTGTCAAAATGGAAGGTATCTGCGAGGCTCAAGAGAGAGTATGCTGATTAGACACAAGCAGAAGTAGTAACATATTTGGCACCAATCCCTCTATCCAAGGGGAACCCACTCTTGTCTGACTTCCACCTCAGGAAGAAGATGATGTTTTTGCACTTTTATTGCTAAAACAAGCCAAAAAAGAGTTAGTTAACATATTTTTTCACTTACAAGGGCTAGATTTACAAGTTAATGGAAAGATTCCTAACATACTATGATCAGGTAGTGTACTTCAATGAATATCTGAATCTATTTTTAGGCCTTTGTTAATGTACTAGAGTGATATACCATTGTAAACAAAGAAGTTCCACATACACGCAACATAAAGGCAGGCCTTAAAGTTTTAATCATTTAATAACTTACTGTAGCATGAGATGTTGAATAAGACATTGTCTTCTGTATAGCCACTCTGAAATAAATGAACCAGAATCATTTTTAATTTTCTACATCCAAGAAAAACATCTTCCTAAAAGTAATGAAATCAACCTATTTTTTACTCACGGTAAACTCTCAATGGAGATTTAACAATTATCTTTAATTTCGACAAAGATTTTCAACTGATGAATTTCATTTTATCAATATATGGGGTGTAAAAGGCAACAATAATACATTTATTTTCAGGTAAAAAAAACCCACTCTACTATATAAGTTTATGTTCAATAGTGTCATAACATTATGTCATTTATATTGAATGCCACCAAAAAGAAAAAAAAGCAGAGACAATTATTGTGAAACTCAAAGGAACTTTAGACTTTCTTTGACAAGATAATACATGATATCTTGTAGATAAAACAATCTGTTATGTTTATAGATATAACACATATATATATCTTGTAGATATAACAATACATAGTACATGATATCGTGTAGATATAACAATACATAGTACATGATTATCTTGTAGATATAACAATACATAGTACATGATATCTTGTAGATAAAACAATCTGTTATGTTTATAGATATAACACATATATATATCTTGTAGATATAACAATACATAGTACATGATATCTTGTAGATATAACAATACATAGTACATGATTATCTTGTAGATATAACAATACATAGTACATGATATCTTGTAGATATAACAATACATAGTACATGATATCTTGTAGATATAACAATACATAGTACATGATTATCTTGTAGATATAACAATACATAGTACATGATATCTTGTTGATATAACAATACATAGTACATGATTATCTTGTAGATATAACAATACATAGTACATGATTATCTTGTAGATATAACAATACCTAGTACATGATATCTTGTAGAGGTAACAATACATAGTACATGATTATCTTGTAGATATAACAGTTGTTTATGTTTATACTTTAGTACACATACCTGTAGTCCTCTACATACTTCATATTGTCTCGGTACATGTAATCAAGGACCTTAAACAGTCGTTCCAGCAGCTGGTTGGTGTTGCTTGACCGCTTCACAACCTGATTCCTCTGATTCCGGATCACCGCTTCATCCTGTTCCTCAGACAACAGCTTATCATACACTTTCTGGAAAGAAAAAAAACACAAAAAAACAATAGAAACAAGAATTCTGTAAAATTCTATGTTTTGCCTGCTCTGTTGTGGCATCATACAAAACCCTCACACAGTATTTAGAGCAAGAAATACACTGTATAGGCCACTGCGACCTTAACAGGGGGTGACTGAGGTGATTAATATCCCTAATATCAAATTTCAGGACTGTATGCACAACAGTGTGAAAAGAATTGAGGTCAATGCACAAACTTAACATAATCGTTGGTACATGGAAAGTAGGTCACCGCAACCAACCTTTGCACATGGCAAGAAATACCCTCCAAGATGAATACACCTATCAAATTTTATGACTGTAAAAACAACACATTCTTGATTGGTCATGTTCTACAAAATCATGCACAAACTCGTGGATATTCTCTTTCCACCTTATATAAAATAAGACCAGAATGACCAGACACATGCGCCTTCTTTCATTCGTGTAATTTTACGCAATGGCAAATTATTATAGGTATTACTTTCTTCCTCTGGCCATTGTACAGTGGAGCAAACTCCCCCATAATATTGCCATCTTGTCTGAACTAGAACTGAACTGAACAAACCCATCCGAGATCTTGATGACAAAAGCAAAGGTTTCGCGTTGATTGAAATCGGATCAAAAATATATCTTCCTGGGTGGAAACCAGCTAAAAAATCAGATGCAAGACCACCTCATTAATGGTGTATCTCAATTATTATCAAACTTGTCCAAAATCTTGATGATATAAGCCTATAATCCAAGTTTGTTCAAAACTGGTTCAGAAATATTGCAATATGGCAAAATAGTTTACGACACTAATATGTGTGGATCTCATTCATTTTTGATCTTGATGATATAACCTCATATTTAAAGTTTAATCAAAATCAGATCAAAAAAATGGTTTCCAAAGTGGTAACAAGCTCAACTAATCAGATGCAAGCAAGATCACATCATTAATATGGAATATCTTGTTAAGTATCAAACTTATCTAAGATCTTGATGATATAAGTATATATTCCAAGTTTGATAAAAACTGAATCAGAAATATGGCCTCTGAAGTGGCAACAAGCTCAACCAACTGCACATAATCCTTGAGAAAGGATGCTGCAGTATACATAGCTAACAAGCATCAGAGAAACTACCGTAATATACTCGCATATAACCCGATACCAACTGCAAACTGCATAGACCCAGATCTGCTGTCACATAATACCCCTGCAGATCTGGGTCTATGCAGTTTGTAAGGACTAATCAGTAGAACAAACATAGACCCTGATCTGCTGGCGCATTTTGCAAAGGCAGATCAGGGTCTATGTTGTTTGCATTTGGACCCAGCTTATACGCAAGTATATATGGTAAACTAAATGCAAAAACTTAATATAAAGAAAATGGAAAAGGGGAATTTTCTAAAAAACGAGCCACACTGTACATCATTTTCATCGTTTTAAAAATTTCCTCTTGAACACATCATGCAAGCGTATTTTGTTGGTCTTACCATGAGAGCACAGTAATGTGACTAAACATTTGGGGCCACAGGTGGCCAAGTGGTCTAAGGCGCTCGCCTTTACAGATCACTGACATCTCACCTCTGTCCGCGTGGGTTCGAGTCTCGGGCTTGGTCAAAGTGGGTATGTGAGAAAGCTTGCCAGTAGCTTCCCGTGGGTCGGTGGTTCTTCACGGAGTTTTTCCGGGTTCTTCCTCCACCAAATATACTGGCCGCCATGTATAACCTATCAAGTGCTGAAAAATGGTGTTAAACCCATAACAACAACAACTAAACATTAACATTTATGGTCTATGAAAATTGAATTAGCTGACTGTGTCCTTTAGCAACAAATACACCCAGTGCAAGAGGACCCAGATAAAATATGCCCAACCCCTTTCTCAGCTGCTTTATCAGCCAGATTTTAAGAATAAGTTGTCTGTTGTGCAAGTTGTAGACCTTTTTACTTACAGTACCAGTTTTTTGTCACACTGGATTTTAAACATAGGTATCCTACAACAGCTTAATACAATGCTGTGTAATGTATTTTCTCAGCAGCACTATTAATAACACGTCTCCAAAAAGCTATGTCATAGATTCAAGCACATAAATGTACAATTAATAATTCTCGACTTTCAAAAGTGTAATGGCTGCAATTATTAAATGTTAGGAAAGAAAACTGTAGCTTTTATACAAAAGATTGTATGAAAATACTGGGTTTTTCCCTATCTTTTTCAAACCAGGTACATCTTCCCAGACAAAACCAGACCATTAAATGATAATTACTTAATTTTCGTTTATATACAACTTGATGATTTTAATTCATTGTAATTACATACAGCATTTTATAATAGACTTTGTCATACTAATAACCATTAAGGGAAGTATTAATAGTATTGCAGGCTGATATGATGATATAAAGTTAAAATTGTCTAGTCATAAGCAAACACTTGTATAGGGGTGTTGCACAGGTACCTTGAAACTGGGAGGTAGACAGTGACTCACGCAAGAAGCTATTATTAGACCCTTAACTTGCTCTCTACATGGGGCTAGTTGTAAGATCATGTTCGGTGTGCATGATTAGAACCCTTCCTATTGGTCATCATTGGCAGTTGTATTCAAAGAGCCAACCAAAGTAGATGGTATGCATGTAGTATCACATGATCATGTAGAGTACCATGTGATCAGTCACTTTCTCTGGCCTTTCAAAGTTGCAGACAATGGGTTTGGAGTCTCGGCATCCAACTATATTTTATGGATTTATGCTGGGGCCCTTTGACCAACTTCCAATAAGATTACGTGATCACTGTCTGTTAAGTTTGGTATCTTGCTTCTGTAACTTGGCAATTAATTTATGATTTTTTTGATAAATTTCATCCATTTTCTCAAATGTGTGCCTGACTTTATTACAGGCAGATCTCTCTCCACCTTGAGTACAATGAAGTAATAGGTCAAGGAAACATCTTCCCTCGATAACTGATAAAATGTTTAGGTTGGGATTTAATTAACGCTAAAAGGACTGCCTAGTCTCTTAAAGGTGGTGAAAATTGAAGTCTGTGAAGAAGGAGAAGTGGGTTCCATGATTGCTTTCCCTTTTCTATGGCAATCACTGTACCTTTTTCATACAGACATTAGCCAGATGTGCCACTCTAAAAGGCAAATGCTATCGATTTTATCAAAGCACATTCAATGACATTAAGTAGCTTTTTGAAAAATGCAAACATTTTGAATATTTTATATTGACTAGGAGCCTATGTAACCATCCCAGACTACCTCTATTTGTCAGAGTCCTGTTGTAATGTATCATATGTCAAACATTAGTTTAGGATATACATTACATATCCAAATAGGAACCAAAATACTTCTTTTTGTATGTATCAAGAAGTTTGTTGGGGAAACTTTTATTCTTGCTGTTGATTATGAATAATTATTATGAAAATACATTTTAAGTCACAGGCAACTGTGTTTTGAGCGAGCTATGGAACCAGCCTATGAGTGGTGGTATATTAAATAATTATTTACAAGAATGAAAGTTGCTGATTGGCTTAAAATAATTACAACAACAAAAATAGTGGGCACCTACAAGGGCATTTATATCAAAAACGAGCTATGAAGTACACCATTTTCATAATTTGTCAAGTTTTCTCTTGGATAGATAGTGCATGGGAATTAAGCATGTTTTGCCAGTAATTTGGCCAAACATTAACATTATGGTCTATGCGAACTGAATCAGTTGTCTGTGCTCATAATAGCTGGAGAGTGAAAAGTTAGTCACTGTTACTTTTGTTAGTAGTACGTAGTACCCTCCAAGATGAATAAACTCGTAGAGTTTCATTTGCATGCATACAGCTGTGTCAGAAAAACTTAACTAAATACAAAAATTAATGCTGTTGCCTATAACAATGCAATGACAATGACAATGACAATTCTGTTGGAAAAGAGATTTCTCACCTATGCTTCGCAGGTGAAACAAAAATAGATGACTCTAGTATTTGCCCTTAGACATGCATGTGGGTATTTATACACAAAAATGTTTTCTAATGTCACAAAATGTATGCAGTTTTCCAGACTTGTTTTTCCAGCCACATTTAGTTATTGAAGCTTGATGTTACAACATATTTCCTATGTATCAACCCAATTTACAGGATATGGATCAACAAACAGCATTCAGTAACATTATTATCCCGCGGACCCTGGACCAAGAGACAGAGAGATTAGTCTTGGAATCATGACAATTTTCACACATTATTATTCATTTCAGCAATAATTTTACGGAATATTATCAATCAAGTATTAGCTTCCACTGTTAAACGATGGGCTACAATTGGGGATGCTTAATATAATGCTCCATTTCTGATGGCATCACATAATATAAATGACACCTTTCCCAGGAGGGATTTGAAATTATAAATTAATCAAACTTCCACTCTTAATTAATTGCTGGGTTACAATTGGGGCTGTTAAATACTACACTCCATCTTAGATGGCTTTATGTAATATAAATTACACCTAAACACACATGCAATGAATATACAAGACTCTTTTGAAATAATTTTTATTTTCCAAATATATAATCGACACAAAGTCAACTGATTCATTTCTTGATATCTGGTTATTACTACTGTATGAAAGGTTATTACTACTGTATGAAAGGTTATTACTACTGTATGAAAGGTTATTACTACTGTATGAAAGGTTATTACTACTGTATGAAAGGTTTGCATGTCCTTTTTTAAATGAAGAAAATTATTAACAAACACATAAATTGATCTTTTGTGGCAATATTTTTACAAACAAGTCAGTGCAAAACAAAAACATAAGTGAAACTCTTTAAAGAAAACGAAAATAGTTGTCAGAGGTAGTCAACAATACTTAATGGAAATACACACATCATTTAAACAATGTTGCAAAACAGAAAGCCAATTTTATTGGTACTATTACTGACTAGGATGTATATTGTGCACAGTTCCTCCACTGACGTCACAAGCTCACATGTGTGTATCTGGCTGTTTGCAAAAAGTCAATTGGCTGTTTCCTTAGAGGTCACATTTTGTTGGTAATTATATAGCCAAATAAAACCTTAAGGCCTTGACTGGGCAAAGGAGCCTTTCTTGATCATCCCCAGGATTGAGACGACAGACTGGGGATCTCAATAGGAAGTGGAGCTACTAAAGGTAGCTGATTCTTAGCCAGAAACCCAGATTGACAAAGAATAGAAACTGAATCATAATTATTGCTGAACTGTAAACAACCCAGTCCACTAAGACATGAAGCTCACTGACACTAAAGAGAGCAGGAAAACAGTGTTAAGGGTAACGTTCTCAAAGGAAGCTTCACTCAAAGATTCATCAGGGGATTTTGACAATGCCCAAAGAACACATAAAAGATTCCATCTAGGTATTAATGAGCGAGATACCGTCTCTGAAGCTCAGAATACCGGGTGAGATCTGAAAGATGAGGGTCTGACCCAATGGCAGAACCCCTTGAGAACTCGAGTGTTAGAAAGGGCTGCCCTATAGCCATAATAGTGGGCACAGAACATTCTCTTTCCTCGAAAAGAAAGAGAAGAAAGTCTGCAACTGCATTTAAAGGGGGACAGCTAGTTTAAACGCATTTCCTACTGCACCAATTACAGAAGACTCTCCACTTCAATTGTTAACCCTGGAAGTAGATTGCCTCCTAGCCTTGATGATGCAGCTGGCAACCTTGCTCGAAAACTGGTCCTGGCAGATTGATTGCTTGAGATGAGCCAAGCAAGAAGGTGGAGAATCTGCAGACTGTTGTTGAGAAAAGACCCCTTGTGCAGCAACAGCAGGTCCCTTCTCTGTGGTAATCTCCTGAGCTCATCTACCAACAGGTCCAGTAGGTCACTGAACCATGACCATTGGGGCCACATGGTGACTACCAGTATGAGCCGATAAGTGGAGATCCTGACTTGGTGGAGCACCTGCAGAATTATTTTGAAAGGTGGGAAAGCGTACATATACAGATGATCCAACTTTAAACTGAAAGTGTCCATTACCCAGGCCCTCTGATCTGGTAATGGTGAGACATAAAAGGGAAGCTTGTTGTTCAGTCTCAGCATGAGGACCATACAGCCCCCTCTAGACAGACTATTCCTGAGGATGTTCCTCTTGCCCGGAATATGATGGACTCTGAGAGTGATCTCATCCAAGGCTGCCAATTGGAGGAGGTTCCAGACTCATATAATACAAAAACAGGGGGGATATCAACCCAATCTCTGTCCCCAGACTGATAATCAAAACCCAGTGATTGGTGCTTGAAGCCTGGTGACTGGTGGATGCCTGATGACCGGCACCCAGTGACCAGTCAAAGACTCGTCCAGCAATGAAGATCTGATGGACGAGCCCACATCAGATTTATCCGATCAAGATCACTGCTCTTCCCTCTCAGGAAGGCATGATTCGCTTATCTGTCACCAGAACACCTACCTTGAGCATGTGCTGCTCTTCCCTAACCAGGAGGCACAACTCACTCTCAAGTGTTTTCTGTTCCTTGGGAGGGGTCAAGGATCAATCCCTCACTGGCACTGATGGCATCATAACGATCATCTGGGATCCTTGACCTTTAGGCAATGTCCAAACCATGGAGCAGGTATCTTTCTCAACACGGGAAGAGATCCAGACCCCTCCTAGGAATAGAATGGGTCATCCAGTGATGACAAGGAGGAAGAGGGATACTTCTACCTCCCATTGTATGTGCAGCGACTTTCTGCAAAGTTCCACACTTCATCTGTCCAGAGAAAACAAATTGGACATCCATCTGTGCATGCACAATCAATGCACAATAAATAAGTGGGATGCATGTCCCATGGGACCCTCCTGTGCCCGCACTTACCCACACACTGTGAAACATTAAGCTCTGAAAGAAAAAAATCACACAAAACAAAAAATTCAGAACCCAAACAGGGTAGACAATACTTACCCTAGCATCGGAACTATGAAAGGGAATACAATTTACTGAAGCACCACTTGCTAAGCAAGGCACAAAAACCCTTTTAAGAAAAAACAAAAGGAACACAGAAAACACTTAAATCAAGCAATGATTGCAGGGATAAACACTCAATTGACGCAAAAGGTATGCGATTGGTTTAAAAGACATTTAAAGACGACAAAGACAGTGAATTTCAATGAGCAATATAGCATACATGTACTACACAGGAGTCCAAGGAAAATAGAGAAAGGAAATCTGTATGTTGGCTGTGTCAGACTGGGATCATGTTCTTTTCAATTCTGGCCCTCTAATACTAATTGGAGGAGGAAATAAATTAGCTAGGACTGGGGAAAAGCAATGTAACAGTGGCAGATAAAGTATTACTGCTATTAAATATGCATTTACACAGTTACACACACACTTATGGCCATGAATTCACTTGACAGCCTCTCGGGTTCTTTTTGTTCATTAATTTCCAATACTTATTAAACATTTTGAGATGTTTGTCTCACTTTGGTAATAATGCAAAACTTGTATGATTTGTCTCTGTACAATTTTCCTGCAGTTTCAGAAATATTCTGTGACAAGAAACCAATTTTTTTTAGAGTAACCCAAGAATTACATTACAGTCTTTCCAGCAACCCTTTGTGAAAAAGTAGGGGACAATAGGGATATTTTATAATGAAAAATAGTACAAATTTATGTAAATTACTGAAAAAAATAAAACCTATACTTGACTTACATTCATAAACTTGAACAATATCATACCCTTACTCACATCCTACCTGTCTCTTTAGTCCAGGTTGCCTCTATGTTTATATATGAAACATGTGTACAGCTTTATCTCATTATAATCCCATTCATTATAATCAACTCCAAATATAAAATGGTACTGCTATGGCCCCCCCCCCCCATTGAATCACTGTACTGGAATTGATAGATAAAATGTATGAAAACACGAGATGAAAGAAAACAACATGAAGCTTAGTATTATATCTTTATTTCCTTTTTGAGACATTACTGTTCCACAAAATTAAATACACAAAATACTGTGAAGTGAAAAAAAATATTTAATTTACATAAACTAAAATTATGATACATCTGCCCAACAATTTGTTTACTGCACACACACACACACACACACTTTTAATGAATTTTCAATACTTTTATCTATACTGTGGTTTGGTACATAATGTGGTTGGCAGTTATGGACCCATATTACATGTTCTGTGTTAGTATATATAGGTGGGTACATAGGTATATAGGTATGAATGCACATATGTTAATCAGAAAACTGTTCTTGTCTTTGAATAATGAAGAAAAGTATGTAAGAAAGAAGAAATCTCATCTCATTTTTACTTCTTCAAGATATTGAATGAATAACAGCTCTTTAATTGTTTTTCTTTACTAGTGTAAGTAAACAGATGTTTGTCATACAAACCACATTTGTGACTTCCTTATATACTATGAACATGGTTTCCAATAATGATATCCAGAAAAGGAAAACAAAATTACAAAATAATACATGGTAGCCAATGTTTCAATTATAGTTACAAAATCTAGCATTCATTAAATTAAAATAAGTGTATAATTATATTTTTATATAGAGCCCAGAGAAATGTGTGAAATATTTTTGGAATGTCAGTGATGTGGAATCCATGTCATGTTCTAATTTTGGTTTCCATGTAATGATCTGCATCCTTGGGGAAATGATATGTAAGGCAATGATTAGACAATTTTGAGTAAAAAAGATTAAATTTTCTTTGCAGAATTGACATATATTATCACAAAGAATACCAATGTTTCTGACTGGTAAACAAGTTTTTCTGATCTTTCCAATTTAAAATATAAATTCACTGCTTCATAAAATAAATACAAATAGTGTCATATTACTTGCATTAGAAAACCAAAACAAGAAACTTAGGTATTTGTTCGGCATTCCAATCCAAATGACTGCTAATGATGGGAATCGGCTGAAATTTAAAGTTCCCATAAGCATTGATTTTAATCAGTTGGAGATATTTAATATATTTTCAAGGAAAATGTCATTTTCTTCTACTTGGAATGTTGTGTTGTGTCCTTGAATTCACATTCTATTTCCACTTTATAGCAAAAAATTATCTTTCAAACAAATGACATTATCTCATGAAACTGATAACGCATGAGACTGATCAACATCTAACAGATGCATGAGACTGATCAACATCTAACAGATGCAAAGTCCTTTTTATCTAGCTACTTATTGATTTTTGACATGTCTTATGTTTTAGGAAATCAAAATAATGCTTGCTTTTTTTGTCCATATCTTCATTACAGATTTCAATGAGTATTTACATGTTTCAAAAAGCAAAGACAAACATTTTTGTCTATGTTACAGGTTTAGAAAAGGATATTTTGTAAATGACACAAGTAGTGTTACAGCCATATGGTGATGAAAACCATGCCAACCTGTGCAAACTTCTTGTATGTTTCTTATTAACAGTATATTAAAATCAATACTTTACTGATTTTTAATGCTTTACTCAAGTAAATTTTGACAAAATTTACTGATCAGGCAATACTGAGAAATGAAGCTGTTTAGCGAATTCTGGTCATATTTGGGCACTTGTTAATACAGATGTATTGTCAAACCTGATATCTCTGAAAGTCATCAGGCCCCAGCTGTATACTCTTCAGTCTGACCACGATCTCAAGTCCTGACCAACACTTGTATGCCTGGTCATAGTCCTTTTGCTCCAGGTGCGAAGAATTGTGATCCAGAAAGTGCTTAAGTCTCTCACACTGGAAATTTCAAATTTAATATGTTGACTGCAATGCTTGCAAGTAGATGTACATGTTTTTAATATGAGTGGATGACTGAAAGAGCAGATAGTGTAAAGTAAAGAGCAAAGACTATGTAAAATGTGTTAAAAAAAATAATGAGAAATGAATGCCAAATATTACATTATCATTTTGTAGAATATATGCACATACTTACGATACACGAGTAGTGACAATTTTTGTTGCAGCTATGGGAGGTTCTGCTTATAATCAGCAGTGTTTGTAACGTTTATTAACATTGATCATGTGATTTTTCACCCTATCAAATTTATACTGTTGGCATGTCAGATCAGACGATTTCAGGTGAAACCAAACACGATGTTGGGTAACAGCAGATACTTAGAGTATTTCAAAAAAATTTAGAACAGAAATGACATTGAAACAATTTGATAATCAGTAGTTTGTTACTTCTATTCAGTTATTAAGCTGTACTGTACGTTTTTGTTGTTGTAGTGGGAATCCAAAAATCAAGTGCTTGCATATATCATTGTTATGCTTCTTCTCAGATCTCTATACATCATTTAAAGTTCACTGAAAAATGTGTCGTAAGAAACACTCATTTACTTTTACAAAATCTTTACAAAAAATGGAGAATGAATGAGGCAATGCATAACATCACTAAAGTTTGATTCCTCACAGTAAAATCCTAAATTTGACCATTGTTCAGGTCCTATTGTGTGATTCTGATACCTTTGCATTCTATTTCCAAGTTAATGCCTGAGAAAAGGCAAATGTGTGAATTTTTTGCAGTGTGAATTTGGACACCCACATGCTTGTTTTAATACATGCCATTACACGACGCCCTATCCAATCATCACTTTCTCTAACAGGTGACCTGTGTGTATGATGTCATTATTGGGTATAAAAATACAATGCTTCTAGATGGTTGGTTAAATGTTTATTCACTGCATATAAGCGCATGCATAATAACATACATGCCTGTCAAACTATTCAATAACTGTAGAGATAGTATAGTGAATTTTCCCATGGTCTAAAGCAGATGATGCATAGATGGAATGAGGAAGTCAACAAGCATATTTAAAGTGCATGATGAAAGCATTTGCATATCAACCATAACATATACAATGATTATTTAGTAAGTGTCCGGTTTCCCCCAACAGTATGAAGAAACATGACACACGACCCTGCTCTCTCTCTCTCTCTCTCTCTCTCTCTCTCTCTCTATATATATATATATATTTTTTTTTTATAACAGTTGTTAATTTACAGCCCTTCTGGGACTTAGACTTTTGTCATTATATCACAAATTTTGTTTGTGCTCAATAAGTTTTGAAGGACTTCATGAATTGAAACAAAATTCAATATTGTGCTTTGTATGTTTTTTAAAAGTTGAAGTCAAGTTTAAAACTGTTTCTGTCCAAATTTACATAGTAATGGTCCTGGTCAGTCATTGCAATAGAGGTATGTATATGGACCTCAGCTTTGCTTCAGTCCATATACCTTTCTTGCAGCAACTGACCGATCCACATCCTGCCATATGGTCCACAGCACCATTCAATATTTGTGAATTTGAAGCTAGTGGGCTACAATACTGAAAAAAAACTTTCTGTTCTGCTCCAGATATATAAATGTTGAGAATGTGTCCTCTCTAGATATAGATGCCACAGCTAATATGGTCTAATTGAAGAAAGCAAACATTTTAGCAAATTCTCTGAGAACACTAACCTGATCACATTAACATTAGGAAAATAAATTCTGCTACTTCCCGAATCCAGCCCTCCTGAAAAGATGAAAAAATTCGTCTTTTCTGTCTGTATACCATGAAGACAAAGGGAAAAAACTATTACCCATTACCTCCTGTTACCACTGCTAGGTGGCTACCCATCAACTGAATGTTTATCAGTTCTAAGCAGATTTACACATCAACTAGGATGTTCACATTTGCAGGGAGGTATGGGAGGGTTTTATAATAATGTGACCGGGTAATTATTCTCAAAGAAACGTAATTTACTATAAAAAAAATTTTTGCCTTTGAATACATCCCCCAATCACACTAACGTTAGGAGAATAGAAAATAGGAGGAAGAAATGTTAAGTATCCTACCTCTACCACAGACTCTTTGAGGGAAGACTGACTGGATTCCCTATATGAAGGATAACCTGCTCTCCAAACATGAGCAGCACAAATGATGGTCACGTAATCTGTGACGACCATATATGGAAAGGAACAAAAGCTAATGAATTCTTGTTACTGGTAAAAAATAGGGCTGAATCCAGTGAAGGAGGTTGTGCTGACATCAACTGGGCCTGGTGGTCATCTGGGCAACAGCCAGTGAACCCACCAGATTCAATACTTGTCTCGGCGAAGCTAGATCACGGAGATGAAAACTCAAGAAGGTTGACTGTGTATGCCAGTCAACAACTTCTATTATGTCTCAGACTGAAATGTTATGTTTGAATGTGAGACTTGCAGAGATTGCTTTGATCTCTTGAGCTGAAATCTTCATGAGGCGTATCTGATCTATTGAGACGCCTGAGTATGCCAAGCATATTACCGACTTCAGCCATGATGCTAGAGCTTGAGGGATTATATCCTCTTTCCGGCCTTCACTGAAAAAAATGGTACGTCATACCCCACAACTTTTCTCTGTGCACTTCAAGTAATGCTCGAGCATGGACAGGGTCTTGCATTGCCACATCTCTGGATGTATCAGTCGAAGAGAGAGAGTGTATGACCACTCTTTGATAACCTGCTGGCGGCAACCTATTCTTAGCTATAAAACCTGGTTGAGTCATTAGGAGCACTGAACCATCCGATCTGAACTGTAGTTCATGTCCATTGAAAGGGCATTCAACTCAATCACTCTGCATGCCAAAGCTAAAGCTATTTAAAAGGATGTCTTGTATGATAGCAGCTTCAGTGAGATTCTGGCTAAAGGCTCAAACTGATTTGAGTTGAGCTATGTCATGACAAATGTAAGATTCATTAGGAAACAGGGTGAGATATTCTGACCTATTAAAGTCAAAAACTGGCTAGCACGTCTGATGGATCTTTATTATGAAAAATATCTCCTCTGTCATGATGGCTGAAAGTGGTGGATATCATGGAGTGGTAGCCTTTGATAGTAATGTGAACTAACTCTTTCTCCTCAAAATGCCAGAAAAAAAATTTAGCCAACTGCAGGATTGAGACAATCAAAGGGACGATGCTGTTGGCCTTGAACCAGTCCCTGAAACGGCACCACTTTCCCTCATAAGCCTTCAAAGTGGACAGCCTTCTAGCTGGTGAGATTCTCTCTACAACTGCAGGCTGAAATTCCCTTCTTCGCAAGACTCTCCCAACATGTGCCAGGTGTAGAGGAGAAGCTTGTCCGGGCAGGGATGAAACACATGAGACCACAGCTGTTTGAGCAGGTTGAGTCTCGCCGGGATTTTCCTAGATTGAGCAGATCATTCAACTTAGACTTGTCCCATCTGAGCGGGGCTGTCAGTATCACTTTGCAGTTCTGACCCCTCAATTTCTTGATTCATTTCAGTACCAAAATCGGGAGGACGGGTAGGCATAGGCCCAAATCCCATCCCAACTTAATGTTAGTGCATCCGCAGCCCTGAATTCTGGGTCCAGAACTGAAGAAACACAGGTAGGCAGTTTGTGATTCTAACTTAACGCAACAAGGTCACAATCAGCAAACTGAGAAACTGCAAAAACTCTCACTGAAATCCACTCCCTGTTGCAAATCAACTCCAAGAGTTCGATAATCCACTCCATGCATACATGAGGGAGACAGACAAGATTGAGATTAGTCAGAAATGCTGAGATGGGTTGAGGTCAGACTTCCCAGTTCACTACAAAGCCTAGATGACCTAAAAGGGACAGAAGATTGCTCCTGCTCTTCACCAAAATTTAACTTAACATGTATTTTTGGAGGATGTTGTCCAGATATGCCACAGCTGCTGTTGATGAAGTTGACCATAACAGAGCTGATGATTTCTGTAAATGCCCATGGACTGATGTTGAGACTAAATGGGAGTGCATGAAATCAGTATAGTTTTCCTTGGTAGGCAAACCAAAGGAACTTGCATGAAGCCATATGAATAGGGACTTGAACATTAGGTCTAGACTGACAGCAAATTAGTCCATTTTTATGGAAAGCCTGATTGACTGTGCCGTTTCCTTTTTAAACTTCAGTGTGGCAATGTATTTGTGGAGATGGCTGAGGTCTATGACTGGCCTAAGTTTACCACTGGCTTTGGACACTAGAAAAAGTCTGCAGAAAAAAGCCCAGAGAGTTGGTTTGCATACCATTTCCACCACCCGCATGTCAAGTAATGATCTCATCTCTTTCTGCAAAAATGTTGGCCTTCTTCAAATCTGAGAGCATGTGAGTCATGAAAAGGGAAGACAAATGGGGATGGGGCTGAATAAATGATCTGAAACAATTTGGATTGCCCATTCATTGAGCAAAAATAGTCTGATCCAGTACTGGTGAAAATGAAGGAGTCTGGCGCCAACCAGTAACTGTTGGCGGGTCAACGATGGTTGTTCGGAGGCATGGGCAAAAGAGAAACCTTGTTTCTAATCCCTTTCACTAAACTACCTCCTGAGTTTGGTCTACACCTTCCGTTTGTCAAGTAAAGGCCAGATCTCCTTCTGCAACATTTTGGCTTTCTCCAAATCTGAGGGCACGTCCATCATGAATGGAGAAGACAAAAGGGGAGGGGAGGCTGGATAAATGAAATCCGATAAAGAAGCCCCTTTAAAACAACTTGGATTGCCCATTCATTTTTCAAAAATAGTTTGATTCAGTACTGGTGAAAACAAAGGAGTCTGGCGCCAATCAGTAGCTATCTGCAGGTCGACGCTGGTTGTTGGGAGGCATGGGCTAAAGAGAAACCTCAATTCTTACCCCCTTTATTGAATTGAATTGAATTGGTTTTGGGCACTAAAAAAAGTCTGCAGTAAAACCCAGGAGAGTTTGGTTTGTGTAATCCACCGCCCGCTTGTTATGTAATGACTAGATCTCCTTTAGCAAAATTTCGACTTTCTCCAAATTTGAGGGCACGCCCGTCATGAAGGGGAAGACAAATGGGGAAGGGGGGTGGATAAATAAAATCCAAATCCCCTCTGAAACAACTTGGATCGCCCATTCATTATGCGAAAATAGTTCAATCCAATACTGGTGAAAATGAAAGAAGAATGTGGAGACAGCAACTCCACAACCCTTTGTTCCTCCAATTCACCGGATGTAATTGTTGCAGTTGGCATCGTATGCATTAAGTTTTATTGAGGGGGTGAACCATCCTGATGTTCCCCACGATGCTAGTAAATCGATGTCTTTGGGTAAAGGCTCAAAATTTCACACTTCACACTCTGTATGAGACTTCACATGTCTCTCCTTGCTCCGATGCATTTCCGCAACACACTGGACCAGATGCCTTCTGACCATAATGCACAAACACTGCAGGTTGAGGATGGACACTTTATGCAAGCAAGACATGTCTCATGCGTGTCTTCATTAGCTTCAAATTTCTTGCACTTACTGCCTTTCATTGTCATAGTCTCACTGAAATGACAAGAACGACAAACTTTCGGAAAATAACAAACTGAAAGTGTTCACAAATCACACTAACAACACTCATTACTTAAAACAAGAGAAAAATATAGGCAGTTAGTGCAAAAAAAACAACCAACAACACACACCAATGATACAATGTTGGAGCAGAAGGTCAAATTAAAGAAAGTCCAGAACTGCAAATAAATTCACATAAATATTCATCAAAAATCAAAATAATGATTGTAACATGTAGCTAAAGCATTATTACAAACTATTAGACCGACTTTCAGGATGGCTGGGTTGAAATCACGAAGATATTAAAGGATTTTGGGATGTCCTGCAGTACTATGTTGATAGTACCCAGCAAAACCTTAAAACTGGAAAACAGCTAGCAGATGAGCAGCCACCAAGCGGTGGTAAGGGGAGGTAATGGGTAAGAGTTTCTTCCCTTTCTCTATATATGTCATATTGATGGAAAATACGAAGAGCTAGATTGGGAAAGTTGCCAAGTTTATTTTCCTAATGTTATTGTGATCGGGGAATGTATTCAAAGGTGAAACCTTTGCTCAAGATACAATTTCAAATCTCTTGGTGAAACAGGGCCATTACTGTGTAAACTTTTGACAGAAAAAAACTGAAAATCAAACTTGATCTCACTTTTCAAGAATTAGTTTCAATTCATCAAGTTCTTCAAAACTTATTTGAGAACAAACATCTAGGACAAACAGGGCTTTTAACTCCATCTTTTTAAGCAAATAGGTGATAATCAAACCTGATCCAGATCTCCTTAACAGAAAGTCCCATATCAGATCTGGTTTTAATCAATTCAATCCTTCAATTATTTGAGTGGAAACAGAATTTGTGAAGAAAGGGCAAACTTCAGAGTAAAACAAGGCTTCTGTCAAATGCAGTGTAATGCCTATGAATACCCTTGAGGACTTTTCCAGTAAACATACTTGGGACCCTGGGAAGGCACTTTTAATTAGTCACCACCCATAGATGCAATTTAGAATTTTGTATAATTCTCATGTGAACTCTTTGAGCAATCAAAGTACCCTGACATATATTTTTTTTAAAGCACCTTCCCTGTGTACCATAGATCTTTAAATAGAGCAGCCATGAGCAGGTATGACACGAATCCTAGCATATTAGTTACAAACTTCAGTCCGACAGTAATGCTGTCCCAAAGTTTCAGTTGAGTACAACAACTAATGCAGAAGTTAAATGATTTTCAAAAACATTAATACAAATTTGTAACACTGTTGACAACAATGCTGTTGCTGCCAAAGAACTGATACCAATGAATTCACAAAGCTCAGCAACAGGGTCTGTAACTCATTCAATTTTGAAGAAATATGCGAAAACTACAACTGACTTACATATTCCTGATAAAAACCCACAATAAATTTTGTTTCAATCCATTAAGTCCTTCTAAAATTCTGATGCAGCAACCAAATTAAAATGTGCAAGTAAATCAATAAGTCAAACAGGGGCCATAACTCATATTTGGCAGAAATAGGTGAAAATCAAACTTGACGTAGATTTTCTGAATGTAAAACCTCATACTAAATTTGCATTGTAATCCATGGAGTCCTTTAAAAGTTACTGAACAGAAATGGAATTCTTAATAAAGTGACATACTAACTACTAAAGTGACATACTAACTACTAACTAAAACATGGGCAGATAACTGGTGAAAATCAAACTTGACCTAGACCTTCTTAGTAAAGAACTCCATACCAAATTTGGTCTCAATCAATAAACTCCATTTAAAGTTATCGAGTGGGAACAATTTTATGGCAGATGGACTGGACACACAAAATTAACACCATTCCCTCCACCCCCACCCCCCTTCCTGAATATGGCAGGAGTATAAAAAATATAATGACAAAAAAGACCTGAATAGAAGGTGAAAGTGATGATATATCTGTTGCATATTAAAGCAAAAGTGAATTGCATGGAGCATTTTCTGGTTGAAATAAGTAATAATTTTCTTGTGACCATTTTTGATCGGAAAAATATATAAATTTTGATAATGAATCCAAAATTCTGAAAGAATTTTCTGATATAATCAAGATAACCTTTCCTTATTCAACCATGAACAACAGAATTTATTTAAGTGCTTCAGTCTCAAATTCGTACAAACGGGACATACAAGTAAAAAGTGATATTCATTCACAATTGCTCTCATATTACAGATATTACATAATTACAGCGCAAAACAATCTATTGTTACTGTGTACTCTTTACAGATTTTTTAAGTTCACATGCCCAAAATGGAGTGCATTATGCAAAGTGTGTATCCATGTACTCTGAACCTGTTTTTTTCTTTACTCTTTACTTCAGCTTTGCTTACCATGTTTTGCAACTCGAGATGCTCAGGAAAACCAATATGGTTTTGGACTGAAAAGATAAAGACAAACACATACTGAAAGGTAAAGGAGTTTCAATACATGTTTAGAGTTCAGCCACTAATATGGAAATTGACAGTTCCGCAATTGATAGGTGATATGTCTGAAAAAGTCCAAGAACACTTTCCAGTGGCTGTTCCTCTAACCAACTACTGTATATAAGATGGATCACTTCATTGGCAAAATAGAGCTAGTGATGGCAGTAACATGCCAAGTTAAGATCTGCAGTAACCTAAAATGACAGTTTTTCCATCATTTGCATTGTTAAGCAAGACAAGATGATGTATAAAACACTTAGCATTCTCATGCTTTCTCAGTTAATTAAATATTTTAAGATTTAAAAGTATTAAATCTGATCAGGGAAAGTAATGATGTCAGTTTTGAAATGGCAAAACTTCATTCCGGTCTATAAACTCTGGTACCACTTTCACAACATTTCTCAACAAGTCAAATATTAGACTCTCTGTAAAATTGCTACACAGTGAAAGGGTCAGTATCTCTGTATAATCCTGAAATAATTTATTTTAAAACTTATCAGGATGCAAAATCTGACCCAGGATTGCACTCAAGTTTAATTCTGTATGGAAGTGGGACCTGATACACTGGTGAGATTTATCAATTACAGGATTAAATGATCATGGTTGGGTACTTATCAGAGTGTACATTTTTACCTAGTCCTTCACAAAGTAAATAAAGTCCAAATAATTCCAATTTTCCTCCTTTCTGTCATCAAATCAATTGATTTTATCAACAAAGCATTCAATTTTGGGTAGGTCATAGTTTTCTTTCATTAGCCTCTTCACACTGCACCAGAATACCTAGCCCCATCTTTGCCAGCCAATGGTCATCAACTCTTATAAAGTATTATAGATAGGGTAGAGCATCAGAGCAGGTCATAGCAGTCATCTGAGGAATTTCTGTTACTCAGTATTGATTTTTGTTAACCAGACTATTGTTTTTTTTTTCAACATTAAGTGTGCATCTGGGACCTGTTGTTTTAGGATTCATTGTTCTTGCTTTCTATGCATTTCAATCTTTCAAAACCAAACTTGTGACCATCAATAACAGCTGATGAAACATCCTGTAATTTATTAAAGCAGAGTGGCTCGTAAAGCCTTTCATATGCTTTGCTTGGCTACAGAGGTGAGTGTTGGAGTGCAGGAAGGACTGTGCAATTATACTATTTGAACTTCTAATCGGTGATTTTATCTAGACTTTAAAATTTTGATCTGAAGTCACTGGAGTAGGGGGGGGGGGGGCTGCTGTTATTATTATGGTGTTAGAAGTAGGTATAGACAAAACTTCACTGGAAACTGATTCGAACCCAAAGTAGTCCCCATAATTTACCAATGTGTACAAAATTCAAGATCAGTATCACATGACCATTTATATCCAATCACATTGCAGAAAACTCTGTCAATTCATAACTGGAATTATTAAATGCAGGAAATCCTGAATCGTAAGTATAAGCCAAAAATCCTGAGTGTAATCAATGATCACATAGCTCACCTCTACAAAGCTTTTAGTAGTCTCCAGCAGTCATATAAACATTACCGAAATGCTGGCCCATTTGATAGGGCATAAAAGACATAAAACAATAAAATAAAACATTCTTTTTTATGATGTCAAAGAAGATGTACTATAATGAGTTGATAATCAGAGATTTTTCTTCTTTGTTTTGAAATCATTGTTTTTAACATCTGCTTCAGAATCTTATATCTCTGTCTATTACTAGAAGCCAGATTTTACATGGTGAAAGTCATAGGCTTTGAATAACCCTGGACTGACAGCCAGAATGATCACTATTTGAGGTATACTTCATGCATAAATAATTACCTTGATTAGCCACTACAGCTGAGACCTCACATGAATTGCATGCAGTCCACTCATCTAATTCCTATACTCATTCACGTGTACAATGCACAGTTAACCTGTTCAGGGTATCATACCACAATATACAAAGTATAGTGATTAATATGGAACATTTACCTTTGAATAAACATATTTATTCCTACTTTGAACTGCACTGGTCGGAAATGGCCTTCTTTGTAGGCTAAAACGTATATGGCATGGAAAAATACATGGTCACCAGCTTAACACAAATACTAAACCCATGTTAGTAAAGCATAAAATTTAGGCCACAGTTGTTGTAAGGGTACAGTACTAACACAGATGCATCCAATTATCAAGTTTCATCATACTAACATAAACAGTACCCAATAAATGACCATTAAACACAAAATTTCAACAAAGTCACTGAAGCATAGAATATAAGCCACAGAGACCTCTTTTTGCAAAAAGGGTATAGTACTTGTCAAGATGCAACAACACACCAAGTTTCATGATTCTAGGAGGATAGTATGGATATAACATGCCAAAAACTCATTTGGTCAATCATGCAAAAACTTAACCAAAGCCAATAAAACGATGAAATATAGGTTAGGATGATCTTCTTTGTTGTAATGGTGTGGTAGTAACAGAGATGCATATCATCATCAATTTCACAATTATAGTATGAACTGTGACTTAGAAATGAACATAAATATCAAATGTAACCCAAGTCAGTGAAGTGTAAAATATAGGCCATAATGACCTACTTCTGCAATGAGGGAGTACTGCTAATCAAGATGTATCCCCTCAACAATTTTCCTGATTCTAGATAGGATAGTATGAGGATAAACTAAACACAAAAACTTACCCTAAGCCAGTAAGGATTTTACATATGTTACCTTTATCTTTAATTTATATATCTTTAACAGAATTTTAACACTTTTACTGTCATATTTTATCTTATACTTCATGTTTACATTGATTTGGAAGGGTTTATCTTCCTAAAGTTTTTGTGCAATTTTTCTTTTGTAATTTTTTTTAACTTTACCTTTAGTTCGCACAATATAGCCGCTATTGTGCTGAGGTGCTGTAAAACACAACTACATACATAGATACATACATACTAAGCCAGTAAAATGTGAAATATAAATCATAGTGACAGCATTGATTCAACAATAAAAAACAATTAATGATTCCAGGTATAACAGTGCATATACAGAGTGCAAAAAACCTGAGTTAAATGCAAACTACTTAACCAAGAATGTACATAGTTAGCCCCCTCTCCAAGGGGGTAGTTGCAAAGAAACCCACTCCTAACTGCTGCCTAGGACCTAGTAAGAAATAATGGTTGAGATTCAGGGAGGCTGTACATATCTATATACTTTTATATGTGCAAACAATGATGCTGAAAATGATACAACAGCTCTACTTGACTTCTTAGATGTGAGCTAATAACAAAATGGACTGAGATCTGTGCAGATGTGACTTGAAAGTACAATTTTGGCTTGAAATCTTTAATTCTCTAGAAAGAGCAAATTAAGTTTGTTTACAACATTGAAGACTGGAACTACTAAGAAGTAACTTTTTCTTGATACCAAAATTAATCAGAACACAGCAGAAAGTTCAGACATTAAAGTGACCTAGAATATATACAGGCATGTATGAATGTAGTGAGGTAGTTAATTATCCTCAGTCCTTTAAAGTTTTGAATGGACTTGGACAGTTCTTATGAGATACAACTTATTCAACTGAGGTAGGGTGGTTACATGACTAGGTAGGTAAATAGATAGGTACAGTATAGCTTACAAGTTTTGTTTCTCCATGCACTGCGGTGGGGGTGGAGAGAGCATGGAGAGGATCAAGAAAAAGTCCCTCCCTCATCTCCCTGCACATCCTGACAGAGTTGCCATTGATTCTTGCAAAAAATAGCTCTTCACACCATGCTTCCTTACGGATTTGCATCCAACAACAACCGCTGGATGGACGTGGTGTCGATAAAGTGGGTGTGATTGACTCTTTATGACTCCAGCAAGCAAACACTAAAGAGTTTCAATGTGAGAGAGAAAGCATTGTGGGGCATTGAGTTATCTATGTTATTGCCCTCATTCTTTCTTCCAAATCATATTTTATATAACATCAACATTATCAGCTAAATGTGACATGAAAATGCAATGTATCAAATCATCAAATTCTTCTGCGAGAGAGAGAGGGGCGATGTGCTCACAACTGCTAGAGGCATGCAAATCCATACTCATATTTTCATGATACATGTATTTTTTTCCCATAAAAAAACTATATAAACAATGCTATGGTCAAATTGGTCAAATATGGTTCTCTTCACAAGATTGTCTGTCTGAAGTAGACACATCAGCAATAATGTCCTATTGTTGCTGAAGATGTTCTTAGCTACATGTATATTAATATATTTATCCTGACATCTTTTTTTCTTAAATACCAAAATTACCTGTAGGCTTAATTCATAACACGGGGGGCAGGGGGGAGAGTAGATTGTCAGAAGTCGCTGAAAAATGTGGTGCAGGACACTGATTTTACATCTAAAAGTGAATGTCATTATTTTAAATTACCCATGATGGGAAAAAATGTAAAATTAAATTGCAAGAATAACAAAGAAGGCAAGAACAAATAGCGAATGAAAGGATTAAACGTCAGGGGCTAAATGATTGGGTGCATATTGTCTCACTCTCATTATCAGCTAAAAGTAAACTGAAAATACCATTTACTGAATCCTCAAATTTCTTTGAGAGCATGAGAGAGACCTGTATGCAGAATTGCTGAAGACAGACAACTGCATGACTGCACTTTTTTTCACTAAAACTAGATAAAATGTATATAAAACAATCTGCGATACTGGACTGGAATTTTTTTTCATTGCAGAATCAAAAAGTATACATGATTTGATGTATTGTATGATTTGGTTTGGGGGTGTACGGCACAGGACTGGCAGTCTAGGCCACCCACCACCCTCCTCCTGAAATTGCTGATAATTTCAGGCGCCAAGGCAATTAGAGATGGCTTGCTTACTATGGTATGTCCCTGCACAAGGCACTTCACATATTTCTTTGCATAAGAAACATGAACAAAATCAAATTTGTATATGGGCAATGATTCACAGTACAGTAGTTGATATAGCTACACATCTTTCCTATAAGTAAGTAAACTAAATAAACCGGATTTATTAACTTAATACATGATAAAGAGAAAGGGTGAGAGAATTTTTGGATACTGAGGTCTGACAGTCTTGAACATCATATAATTTATGCCAAAACAAAAAAATGCAAGTAAGCAAACTATAATTGATGGTGCGAGGTGTTTCTCCTTTGTTGGAATATCTGAAAATCTTTAATTGCAAATTAACTATCACAGAGACGGATTAATCTTAGAATCATGACAATTTTCCCACATCACTGTTCATTTCAGCAATAAATTTAATTCAGTTTAATTCCAAACAATTAACAAACTTCCACTATTAATTGCTGGGGCCATTAAATACAACATTCCAAGTCAGATGGATTCGTGTAGTATAAAGGACACCTTCTCAAGTCGAAACTGACATATTTGTTTGATGGTTATTCTTGCCAATATTTTTTAACACTGTTGTCAATGGCTACTGCGCTGATTTCTGTAGAACATCCACTTAAGTCAAATCTCTCTTAGGGGCAGATCATTCAATTTTCTAAAGGGGGGAGGGGAGAAGGGATTAGGATTCTTTTTCGAAAGTTTGAAAACAATTGTCTTGCTCTGATTTGTGGAAGAAAAAAGTACCCATACTTCTTTTTACTTAAACTTTGTATTATCTTTTAAGGCAAAAACAAATATCCGCATCGGAAAGAAAATCTCAGTCCGTGCACCCATCCACCCTCTGAAAATTAAATGGTCTGTCCCTTACTGTACACATGCACTAGGCCCTATTGGAGTAGAATCTAGCAGGCTCTAAGTTGTGTCTACTCAACCATGTGAACACATGCAGTTGTTGACAATGTGTACTGCCGTTACTACTTGAGGATAAAAGTATGTGGTTCGCATTTCAGCATAAATTCAGTGTTTTCCATTCTTTTCTTAATTTTAAATAGCTGTGGTTGTCATTTGGAATTTAACTGTCCATACCTCAGAGGATTACTTTCCTTTGTAACAATGGGATACATTTTTGCTGTTCAAGGGAAGCCAAAAGGTGTGCCTCTCATCAAGTTTGTGCGTAAGTTTGTTCAGATTTCATTGATCTACTTTCCACATGATTTAAGTTTATTAAGCTACATTGTTTAAACTGAATTGGGAATGCGCATTAATTTTTTTACATCAGTAATAACTGCAAACAGAGATATGTTGCATAGAAGCCGATCAACCTTTCATAATCACACATGTATTGAATATACATGACTCTTCTGAAATTATCTTTTTTGGTCAACTATATAATTGACATAAAGACAACTGATTTATGAAATGGTATCCAACTGTATCCAACTGTATATCACTCTGATTTCTCAGTCTTTCCACGAGTGGTCTTCATGCATTGGCTATTCAAATGTCAATCAGTGATGTCGACCAGCCCCCTCCAAAGTGGAGAAGCACAAGACATGCCCGCTGAATTGCAGTGGTGATTTGTAGATATTTACCCCTCCATCACAGAGTTTCATCACAGAGTGAGCATAGAGGGGATTAACTGCCCCACTGCAACATGTGGAGAAACAAAAAACTGCGTGAGCTGTACTGCAGGCAATCTGGTAAATAGATAGGAAGGTAGATAGCTAGTTAGCTAGATATAGCGTTATACCCAGTTCATTTAAATTTTGAATGGTCTGAGCCAGGTCCTCTGAGAAGATAGATTCACTGGCTGCATCCCGTGCAGCATCTTCAATGTTATGTGCCTCATCAAGGATCATGATGTTATCTTTTAGGTTTATCTCCATCTGAATAAAAGCAAAACAAATGAAAATTTTACTCTGAAGCTATCAATTTTTGTGGGGTACCAGTTTTCATGCATTTCATGGTTGCTATAAACCAAACAAAATTTAACTGCCCAACAAATAATAATTACGTGAAAACAATATGAAACTCTTCCCAATTCGCAATATTTCACCATGGTACAAATGCATAAAAGGCCATGAAATATATGGATATAGCAAAAATGGACATTTTCTTAAATTAAAGGAAAGTACTATAGTCATATATCTAAATGTTAAGCTGATTGTCGTTCTGATACATGACTGTACCAGTGTTTTAAGTTACAAAAGTATATGACATCATCTGGTATGCATTTTTCCATAGTTCTTTTTAAATGGCTCATTGTGTCAAAAACATAAAACCATCAAACTTCAATAAATAATCGTGATGAAATTTGTTTATTTCAGCAAAATTATTCTGGTGGCAATTAAATAATTTTTTTATTTTCTTATGGTGATCTATCCTCCACTGAATGAAGTCACCATGCACTGTGATGAAAAACAGGGTTTGGCATGGTATCCTAAACTATATTGTGGTATAGGTAAGCATTGTTTTTGCTACCCAAGCAAAACAGTTTTAAAACATCCAATAATTATACTGTTTGAGTCAAATAGGTGAATTGGCGGGAGAACCTGACATCTTTAAAACAAGAGGCCAAAGTGGGCCTGATATCACTCAACTGGGTAGTTGATATGTGTCAGCTTATGAATGCAAATTCACACACATATTAAAACTGTAGAGGAGAAAGAAAAGCTTGGAACACATAGTTATTACATTGTCTATTAATTTTGATACAGCTGAAACGAATACCAAATTTTCCTTTTCAAATATTCATTGAATATATTCAGATAGAATTTGAATATTCATCAATGTTAAATAAGCTATCAAATCCATCCCCTTTAATTTGTCTATTTTGTTACACACACACACACACACACACACACACACATCTGCTAAGCTGCATAAAACATTGTCAACAGTCATATAAATCTAATTCAGTGACATTTTTGGTTAAAGGATTCAAACTAAAAATCAAATGAATGTACGTGTTATTTTATCGGTTTATTTTCAAACTCAGTACGATCATAAACATTCCTTAAGTGATGAAGATCCACTATAGGTGAAGAAGGGAAGTAACTTGATTTCCTGTTCAATTAAATGTGGGGACTATCTCAAAAATTTCTCTGAGAAGTAATATGTTTACAACCAAAATCGCACTGACATGTGGCCAGTTTAGTTCATTACATTTGGATACGTTGATTACAGGCCTCCAGAATCTGTAATACATCCCAGACATGTCTGACTGGACTGTCTTTTGACAGACAATAAAATGCCCAAATTGGACATTAGGAGTTTCTGCTAAGCCATAAAAAAAACTTCTATTTAAATTTCATATTAATTGTTTTAACTGAAACCCATACACATTCACTGACCTAATCTTATGCATAAAATGTACCTAGGGGTTTCTGTAAACAGTATAATGTAACCTCTACTAGGGTCAGGTACCAGAAAAGTAGTTCCCAGCCTCAACAAAGTTTAGGAGTACACCATTTGCAGGGCTGAGAAAATTCACTTGTCCCACCTTACTTTTCACTTGTCCAACTTTACTTTTCACTTGTCCCACCTTAGTTTTCACTTGTCCCAAAATGGTAATCACTTTCCAACATTTGATGAGATGTATGTACTTAATCCATAGAATGAACAAACGAAATAATATACAACATAAGTATTTCTTAGAAGAATTTAATTTTTCAAAACATTTGTTGATATACATTTGGCTACTTCAGGTATATGTATATATGTTTTAGCTGCTGGATTTGAAAAAAATGTCCATGTACATGTCTGCCACCTTCACCAGCACTAAGTCAGCAGTTGATAGCTGTGTCTGGGTTAAAATCCTCAAGCTTTGCTCCATTTAGTGAAATGTTCATTAGAATCGGTAAACTCTCTTGGTTTAAAGAATTCTCACACTCGGTAGCAGTCTTACATTTTATCCCTCCACTTTCAAAAAAAAATTCCTTCTTCGAATCGTCCTTTATTACCTTCCTTGCGAATTTAGCAAACTCATTTTATCCACATAATAAATATCAGCTTTCTTGACAACTACTTCTAAAGTGATCCTAACAAACATTTTCTATTTCAAATATGAACAGAGACAGCTCATTAATTAGCGTAATCTTTTTGCTTCAAACGTAATATCGCACGTGAAAGTTAATCCTCTGTATAATCAATTAAAAATTAAAGAATCATTACTGGTAATTTAATCAGTTCATAAAGGAAACCAACACTGATGTCAGTAAAGTACCTTTCATTAATTTAATTAAGCTGACTCACTGGATTAAAATCAGAGTGAGCTGCTCGTCAGGATCTGGTTTAAGTAAACACAATGCAACAAAGCCGCTTAAAACACTGCTAATTAATCATACTGGATGTCGGGCTATGGGATTTGCTCAGCCCTGATTTGGTTTCATGGGAAAAGGAGGATAAAAAAAACAAACCGTTGTCATTTCTAAAAAGGCATAGGAAAAAAAAAGTGAAATAATCACTGCACAAATTAAAATATTTGCTGATAACCATGGCTTTCTACTAATGTACAGCTAAAAGAGAGAGTAGCAATGTTTACCGTAACACCAAACACCTCAACCCCTACAACTTAAAGGGTTCTGTTCCAAAGTCATGTCAGCTTGCCCTATTACATCAATTGATATGAAACTTGAATAAAAGACCAAATGTGGAAATACACTGGAGTTAAATTTTTGAGGTAAGATGAAGGGGGGTGGGAGTGGTTATGGTATGCAGGGCTGACTCAACTGCTTCTGAAGGAATGAAATGTCTGACAACAGTTCACAAGTTTGTTTGAGCTCTGGAATTTGATACGTAAAGGCTTTGTTGTCTTTGATATGACCCCTATTCTACACCATGTTCTTCATCAATTTGCTGTATTACACATTATCTTTACAATAGTGCCTGAATGACAATGAAAATGGCAATTTTGTGAGCAATGTGATTATTCAGAATTTTAGCATTATGACTACCTTCAGAGTCAGAGTTTGAATTTCAGTTGATTTAGCAAGTCTGAAGTTGTCCCCTTGTAAGTTAATTCAATGTTGCATAGTTTACATTGCACATTAGTACTTTTACAATATGTTGTCAAATTCACTGGGCAAACAAACAAATATTCAAGTACCAATTTTCTATTTGAATATTCAAGTACCAATTTTCTATTTGAATATTCAAGTACCAATTTTCTATTTGAATATTTGCAATAAAGTATTCTGACTTAAATATTCAGCTATTCATTTCAGATCTAAATGTTGGTGTCATTTATCTTCTTTCCTACACCATATGTATAGGACCCCTTTCTGAACATAAAAAGGACAAGTCATTTATACAGCCAGCATTGTCCCATGGATCTCTCCCTGCCCCTGTGCACTAGGACCAGATTCATAACATCAAACTGTTAATAGTTCCACCCTTAAAGCATATACACTTGCAGGGCTTTACAAGGGAATTTAATCTGTGCAGTTATCAAGGATTCCTGGGTCTGTCCTTACCCCCCTAGAGTTGCAACATGGAAACCATTGAGATCCCCACACAAGGGAGCTACGGTAGTTCAGTGGTTAAGGTGTTGGACTCATGACCTGAAGGTTGTGGGTTCGATTTCCATTATCTGATCCGCCTGGATCCTCATTAATATGCATAGATCTCTCATAAGCAAACTCTTTTGAGGTCTTGATGATACAAGCGTACATAGCAAGTCTGATCACAATCGGTTCAGAAATATGGTCTCTAAAGTGTACATAGCAAGTCTGATCACAATCGGTTAAGAAATATGGTCTCTAAAGTGTTCACAAGCTCAGAAAATCATATGCAAGATCACTTCATTAATATGCATAGCTGTTACTCATAATTGAACTCTACAGAGACCTTGATCATATTGGCATACATACCTCACCTGATCAAAATCTTATCAAAAATATGACCTCTACAGTGTTCACAAGCTCAGCCAACCAGATGCAAGATCACCTCATTAATATGCATGGATGTTGCTCATAATCAAATTTATCCGAGGTCTTGATGATATCAGCTTACATACCAAATCTGATCAGAAATATGGCCTCCATAGTCTTCACAAGTTCAGCCAATCATTAATATACATGGATGTCTCTCATAATTGAACTCAAACAAGATCTTGACGATATAAGCTAAAAAAAGCAAACCTAATCAAAATCTGATAAAACAAAAATGGCCTCTAGAGTGTTCACAAGCTCAGCTAATCAGATGTAAGAACAGCTCATTAATATGTGTGGATGGCGCTCATAATCAATTTCAAACAAGATCTTGATGATATAAGTTTAAGCACCCGATCTGATCAAAGTTTGATCAGAAATATGGCCTCTAGTGTGTTCACAAGCTCAGCCAATCAAATGTAAGATCACCTCTTAAGTATGTGTGGATGTCACTTTTGACCTTTGACTCCAACATCAACAGATTTCTTCCTTCCCCCAAGTGCAAGCCATTCACAAAGTCTGGTCCAGGTCTGTAATGTTATTGTCTTAAAACCTTGACCTCTGACCTTTAGAACATAAAATCAAAAGGCTTCTTCCCTACTGAAAATGCAAGCTATCCACAAACTCTGGTCCAGATATGTTGTGTAAAACTAATGTTATTGTGAAAGCCATTTTTCTTCCTTAAGTCACAGTGACCTTGATCTTTGACCGTATGACCCCAACATTAATAGGCTTCTTCCTTATCCCAAGTGCAAACTGTCCACAAAGTATGGTGAAGGTACATGATTTAGAACCAAAATTATCATGCAGAATAGATCATACAGAATCATAGTATAATACACTCTGACAAATGGTGAATGGTGAACAATAAAAAAAACAATAATCTTCTGTCCTTCTTGGAACTATATACAATTCTTAAATTTTTCATCAGTTATGGTGGTATGAATGAACCAAGATCCTTGCTGAGTTATGCTTTCTAAAAGTCAGAACCATGTTGCCCTTAGAATTAAGACAGTGAACTATCAAGAAAGGTTAACAGTAATATCTATAGTAAATTCATAGTCATCTCATGCAATGGTAAAAAAAATTTAATTTTCATTTACCTGTGATAAAAGTTGACTTTATAGAAGCAACTTTATTGTAAACTTAGAGTTGAGCTACAGGATGAATATTATGAAACTAGATGCACTTTATGAGATTCTTCTAGTTTGGGGCATTCAGACTCCAAAGTAAAACAAAAATGTTTCAGGGGCCGTGGAGGCAATCTAATCAAATAAAAGGTGTCATAGGAAGTACTCCTAAAAGAGGCGAGATGATAGGTGTCAAAGGCAGTACCCTAAAAAAAGGCAACATGATTGGTGTCTAAGGCAGTGCGCTCAAATGAGGCAAGATGATAAGTGTCAAAGGCAGTACGCTCAAATGAGGCAAGATGATAGGTGTCAAAGGCAGTACACTTAAATGAGGCAAGATGATAAGTGTCAAAGGCAGTACCCCCAAATGAGGTGAGATGATAGGTGTCAAAGGCAAGACCCTCAAATGAGGCAAGATGATAGGTGTCAAAGGCAGTACCTTAAGAGGCAAAATGATTGGTGTCAAAGGCAGTACCTTAAGAGGCAAGATGATAGGTGTCAAAGGCAGTACCTTAAGAGGCAAAATGATTGGTGTCAAAGGCAGTACCTCAAGAGGCAAGATGATAGGTGTCAAAGGCAGTACCTTAAGAGGCAAAATGATTGGTGTCAAAGGCAGTACCTTAAAAGGCAAGATGATAGGTGTCAAAGGCAGTACCTTAAGAGACAAGATGATTGGTGTCAAAGGCAGTACCTTAAGAGGCAAGATGATTGGTGTCAAAGGCAGTACCTTAAGAGGCAAAATGATAGGTGTCAAAGGCAGTACCTTAAGAGGCAAGATGATAGGTGTCAAAGGCAGTACCTTAAGAGGCAAAATGATTGGTGTCAAAGGCAGTACCTTAAGAGGCAAAATGATTGGTGTCAAAGGCAAAAAATGTGCAATGGTAGCTTCAGACACCCATAGTTTCAAGATTTACAAGTCCTTTCAATGCGTTTAATTTGAACTTATCACTGAAGCAGACTATAAATTCAACATCTATAAAATTACAAAGCATAATTTCCACAAAAAGTGGGAAAATGTGCAATTGTGGAATTTTTGGAAAGGAGTACTATCCGTAAACTGTCAAAAAAATTATGCATACATACAGACAGACAGACAGTTAAAAACTCAACAACTGAACTAATTTCTCATTTATTATTTAATCACATTACACAAAATAGTTTTAAATACATGTATGTATGCAGATAGGTTTAACTGCACATCAGCACAATACTGCCTATATGGTGTCAATTAAAAGTAATAGTTATAAAAATGTAAATATAAAGAATTGCAATAAACAATAATCACTGCCCAATCCTGCAACAGATTCACAGCTATATTATCAGAACAAATCTTTATTTCCTATTAAATTTTGCTCAGATGTGACTACACAGTATTAATTTCCTCTATGAACTTACAGATTTCCGGATTGTGGGGTCTATCAGATAGTTGTATGGACACAGAATGATGTCTGCTTGGCTCAACACATTTCTCGTAACAAAGTATGGACAAGCCTGGAAATAAAGGAAATGAAAAACATTTCTAACACTAAATACACTGCAAATATAAAATAACAAGTTTTGTATACAAAGCCTTTATGTGTTGAAAATTCACCAAAAGTAAGCAAAGTGTATTGATACTGTGGCAAAACAATTAATTAGATGTTGAGAATAAACAAATATTCACTAATTTAAAGTTAATTTGAGAATCTATTTATTCCATTGTTTAGATAGACTCCTTACTGATAAATTTATGTATGAGACCAGCCTCACACAAAAGAATACAAAATATATCAGAAATGTTTTATATTCCTCAAAGCTTCCAATAGACATGTCACTTGAACTTGGGCAGGATGTCTCAAGCAAGTGAGTAGACTGTCTAGTATGTGTAGAAAAAAGAAAAACAAGACATAGAAATATGTTTGAAAACAGATGCTCATCTAAAGTGTAAAAATTGAAGATTGTTTAGTTTAGTTTGGAAGGGCAAACATCAGAGTCCAATCAATTGTTAAGAAACATGAGTAATCTAGAGGTGACATTGGTTTGTTTTGTTTTGTTGCTTAACAGCACAGCAACACAAGTAGGTTATTTAGCGCAGAGGCAATGTAAGTGCCTTGTCCAAGGAGAACCGTGGCAGCCATCCCCGACTGATCCAATGGTGGTATCTGAACCTGCAACCATTCAGTCGCAAGTCCAACACTCTAACCAGAGCTCCTGCCTCCATTAGTTGCCTATTACGACATGCAGGACGGAGGATTGGACCTATTCTAAATCTTCAAGCCCCCCCCACAGTGGGGTGGGTGGGGGGAGGGAGAGACATATCCCCCAGTCCTCTGCTTATGTGAAGACTCCTGCTGAAAGTGCCCTCTGGTTCATCACTCTCAATTTTGATACTACTTATGCTAGTACTCTATGGTCTAGCACTCTTAATTTTGATACTACTTATGCTAGTACCCTATAGTCTAGCACTCTTAATTTTGATACTACTTATGCTAGTACTCTATGGTCTAGCACTCTTAATTTTGATACTACTTATGCTAGTACCCTATGGTCTAGCACTCTTAATTTTGATACTACTTATGTTAGTATTCTATGGTCTAGCACTCTTAATTTTGATACTACTTATGCTAGTACCCTATGGTCTAGCACTCTTAATTTTGATACTACTTATGCTAGTACCCTACGGTCTAGCACTCTTAATTTTGATACTACTTATGCTAGTACCCTATGGTCTAGCACTCTTAATTTTGATACTACTTATGCTAGTACCCTATGGTCTAGCACTCTTAATTTTGATACTACTTATGCTAGTACCCTATGGTCTAGCACTCTTAATTTTGATACTACTTATGCTAGTACCCTATGGTCTAGCACTCTTAATTTTGATACTTATGCTAGTACCCTATGGTCTAGCACTCTTGATTTTGATACTACTTATGATAATTCTCTACACTCTAGCACTCTCAATTTATAACCTACTTAAAATGATGCCATCCATTACCAATGTGTAATAAGAATGTCAGCTTTAAATGAGAGTCCTTCAAAGGGACTGATGCTCTACAGGCCAAAATTAATTTCCAGGAATTCAAGACAGTTCTGTTCTTTTTAACTACTGAGTACTGAAACCATCTCTGACATTCTTGAGAAACTCCAACATACCAATTGGTAACAAAAATATTTTCCTACATGTCTGAGCTAATGTGTTCATAAGATATCTGTAAGCGCAGTACAAAACTCTTTGTCCTGGCTTTTGACCTTGAACCTGAAATCATGGATAGAACATCACTGACCTTGCCTTACACAATGTCAAGTTATAACAACAGACAAAGTTTGTTCAAATCAATCATTAATAGTTTTCAGGGAAAAAAAATAAAAGTTACTTAAGTGTTATCATTCAAGTTACTATTCAGATATATCCACAAACTGGGTTTGATGAAAATCCATTCATACTTGTTTGTATTATCATGCTCAGAAACCAGTACAGCTAAAAACCAGAGTCAAGACCTATGACTTTAAAATCAATGTCAGAGTGCTAACAACTTGTTCATTGGAATGCAACTAAATACAAAGTCTGGTCAACTTGTATATGTGCAAAACACTGTGTTCATAAGCCACCATTCATGCAAGTGGAGGTGTGCTAAGATTTCCAAGATGGCCACTATTGTGCCATATTGGAGGTCAGATCAGCACCATTTTCATTCAGAACCAGCTACATACTGCAACAGTGTTCTAATAAAAAACCCATGTCAATATAAGCATCTGTTCACGAGTAGGGATGTCACGTTTACATGTATAAATGACATCATTCTGTTTTTGTCATGTGAACGTGTGCAAAATTAATATTCCATTTCACAAAGACAGCATGTGGCTTTTGACATTAAAAAAGTTCAGAAAGCTAGCAAAACAAAAATGGCTAACAAAAAAAACAAGCGATCTAAAGCTTGCAAATATTTTAGAGGCCAAAAATAGTTAAAAGCAGAAGATAAAATTCATTGTATGTGATACTGAGTTATGTCACTATTGTTGTAGGACCAGGATCAAATCATCTAAAGCACAAACATAAATCCCTTCAATGAAACTGGTTCAAAAAAGAACCTTCAATCAGCAACCAATTACAGCTTTCAAAACTCTCATACTTTTTTCAGTTTGAAAGTAAAATGGCAAAAGTTCATTGAAAAACTAGCCATGGTGTGTGTGTGCTTGATCTGAGACCTCTCAGTATTGTGGAGCGGGAAGGTTTCAAATGTTTCTGCACTGAACTAAATCCCTAATGTGGTTTCCTTTTTTATTTCTTAATTTGAATATTCTTGTTGATACCTGGTATATTACCACAAGCTTTATATAGTGAATGTCAACTTTACCAGTTTTATCTACAAGCACTGATACGTCATCTAAGTATCGTGTGCCATTTTTACTAACCTGTTTTGAGATGACCCCCTGCTGATACTATGTGACTACCGGTTGTGACACCATTGCTGCTATCTTCTAATTAACCTACATTGAGTGTACTTGTGCCATGTGGTATGTACATGTATATACATGCCAACTGAGAAATCAAATTAGTAAATTTTAAATCTAGAGTAATCAATTAGTTTAGGATACAAGATAAATTTGTCACTGAAATAATTGGACAGATGATCTGCTTAATCGGCAGTTATGTTGGTATCAAATGAAAACTAGGACAGTAATATATAATCAACTTAAGTCACCAAGATAAGTCTTTCTTTGCCGCCAATGTCTTTCAAACTTAGGGGTAAAATGTAACAAACTTATAAACTCTTTTTAAGAAAAAAAAAACATATTTGAATATATTTGCAACAGATATCATTATTCTTCAATATCAATGCTATAGAGACTGATTATCACTTTGTTTTTCTTGTTAGAGAAAGCCACCTTGATTATGGTCTAGGATAAAAATGTAATCACACTTAAATGGATTTGTTTCTTAAAAGCCATAAAAATAATTATAGCCATCAAGGCAGCTGTTTTGGAAGTTAATATAGAACAACTATATATTGCAAGAAAGAAGGGTTGTTTTTATGTTGGTATAGCCCTATCCAATCAGAATAAGTAGCTGTTACAAGATTTGCAAATTTTGGTATCATTTTCATCTAGGGCCAACTACATATAGAGATAAGAGTTTTAATGAAAACCCACATCAATATGACCATCCCTTCAAGAGGAATAGTGATAGTAAGATGTTCAAGACGACTGAGATGACCATCATGTTGGAGCTCTGATCAGCACTATTTTTATTTAGGACAAAAACCCCATGCCGATATGACTATCTGTTCAGAAAAAGTACAGTAAAGCCCCCCATAACACGAAAGTTGGGGTACACAAAACAAGATCGTGCTATGTCCCGAACCGTGCTATAACCAATCTAGATAAAACCAAGTCATTTAGCTGACGAAAATGATGCATGCACCAAAAAAAAATAAGGGGGGGGGGTGTAAAATTGTGGGCGCAAAACAATGTGCTTCATTGGCACAGTTACCATCTTAAATCAATGCATATTAAACGAGAAATACACATGCAGTGAAAACAGAGATTGCACATATAATATTTTACTTTATTCAGAGAACCATGCATTGGTACATTTATATGTACATGTCTAATGTATAGCATGAATAGTTCAAGGATCAACACGTGTACTAACCAACTGATCTCATGGCATGCGTAGGAGTGAGTCCATAATAATTCCATCGAAAATATGTACACAGAAGTATAATATCATTGTCTGATAAAGTTCTGAAATCCTACATCGTCGTCTGGTCATTGTCAATCATCGTCATCTAGTCATCGTAAATCTCATCCTCGACTTTACTGTGATATGCAGATGCTTATGCAGAGACTGAGCTTGGGCTCTGCAAGTAACACTTTGATCATAAAGTCAGAAATCTATTAAATGATGCAACTGAATACGTGTCAATTGTGCTGCAAGATCACAGGGAGTTCAAATAACCACCCTCTGTTACTTGGCACTGAACAAGTATTAAACTCGCGGCTTGATCAAAGGGTTGTCACGTGGGAAAGCAAAGAGTGTGGTGCCTTTACAAGCTAAGGGATTAAGGTCAAAGTATATGCACAGGAAGTTGTAGAACTCTACTTGGCACTGAACAAGTATTAGATTCTCGGCTCGAACAAAAGGATTGTCAACTTGAAAATAAAGGGAGTGCCATTACAAGCCAAAAGCTTATCGTACCACATGCACTGGCAGATAACTTGGGAAATATCACTTGGGAATTAAATCTGACTTGTGGAAACACCGGATTTAATCCTGTCCATGGCTTCAAGCTTCTCTTTAACAGTAAAAGCTTTACGTTTCCATGTACTGTTATCCATTGTAAATAACTACTAATTAAAACTCTGACGCCAATTTGTTTGAATGACTACAGCAAGAATAATTGTTAATCAACAATAGGGTCATTTTTATAGGGAATGGACAACATTGTTCACTGGTCAACTGATTGAATGCCGATTGTCTAATTTATAAATCAATTAATTCAAGTCATTGATAATCATCAAAGTCAATCTCAAAGCTAAAGGTTGTTCAAACCATGCACACGTGGCTTGGCGGCTTTCGTTCTTTTTATGTTTTATAAATCATTGCCTCATGGTTTTGAACAACCTTTAGCTTTGAGATTGACTTTGATGATTATCAATGACTTGAATTAATTGATTTATAAATTCAGGTGATAATCTTTTATCAGCCTCTGCATTGTTTGGTGCTTGGCTGTGTATACAGTTGAATGAGCAAACATTTCGGATATTGTTTGAGCAACGATTGTACACAGAATGTATTGAAGACAAACAAAAAGAAGATTTAATGACTTTATTGTTCATGTATCAATAATAATAAGATTAACACTTATCAGCTTTAAAATGAGCTGACATCTTTCAAAAATAAACTAAGATCAAAGTGCAGTGATTGACTACTGACACATTTGAAATGAACATTCACAAATAGAAATGTTCAGCATCTTTATTCATATAAAGAAAGATGCAATCATAAGACACTTTTTCTTCAAGAATACAACACATCTTGCCAAATTATTAAATCAAACTCTTGTTTATTTTGGCAAAAACTTTGCAATAGTTCAAGAAATTGGCGAAATTATTGTATAATATCGGGAGCCACGCCACGATCGTATTAAATCCGAATTCATACACAATCTCTTCCCCAAAATGAAAATTAATTTTTTACACATTAGTTTTTGTACTTTGAAATAAATATTTATTTTTTCATTTATGAAAAAATATATGAAATTTTGGGAGTCATGCCATGATCGTGTTATATAACGAAGTGCGCTATAGAGGGGCTTTACTGTAGCTGTAAGGTGTCACTGGATAGTTTCCCCCCTCACCCCATGCAATTGTTATCACAGAGGGCATGAGCCTAATAAACTTGAGCCTTGTGTTTATAAATTCACACAAAAACTCAATCTGTAATTTGGTATACATTTACTTTGAATTAGGCTTGAAAATGGATTGGCTTGTATGCCTTTCACATTTAGACTAGCACAGGAGATTACCGTATATACTCGCGTATAAGCCGATACCAACTGAAAACTGCATAGACCCAGATCTGCCGTCGCATAATGCACCAGCAGATCTGGGTCTATGCAGTTTGTAAGGACTAATCAGTAGAACAAACATAGCCCCTGATCTGCCAGCGCATTATGCGACGGCAGATCAAGGTCTATGTTGTTTGCATTTGGACTGAGATTATACATGAGTATATACGATAAATGCATAACTTGGGCTTAAAATGAATGTCCAACTTGATTTAAGTGTTGATGTATGTCTGCTACAGATGTAAATATCTCCAAATCAAGATAGGATAGGTTAATGATTGCATGCCAATTTGTTATAATAACAGTGAACTTTAATCATGCATAAGGCCCATATTGTTTGCATGAGCTGCCTTGTCCGAGGAAAATATTCAAAATAGTCCTGACTGTCGAAAATGAACAAGATAAAAAAGCTGTTGGGGGTAGTGTTGGTTCAGTGTAAAAGCTATCAGTTGTACAAGGAATTAACCTAAATTCCCTAATCTACATCTTACAAGAATGATTTCCACGAAAATCATTGGTTAGTTTTTTTTTGTATTTTTAATGTGGAATTATTCTCATTTTTCTGCAATCTGTCATCATCCAATCAAAATTCACCAAAAAAACTGTCCAGTGAGACCTAATTAGATTTGCAAGATGTCTTACCAAGGGAGCCATATTGGAAGTCTAATTGGCACCATTTTCATTTACAACTAACTATGTGTAATAAGAAGTCTTGCAGTGAAAACCCTATGTCGATATGACCAGGAGAAACAGTGGTAAGATTTTCACGATGGCTACCATGGCAGCCATGTAGAAGGTCTGATTGGCACGATTTTGACTAATGATCAACTACATATCATAAGAAGTCTTAAATTTAAAAGTTCATGTCATACAACCTTTTGTTTAGGAGATGCAACAATAACAAGATTTTCAAGATGGCCACCATAGTGGCCATATTGGATGCCAAATCAGCATCATTTTCATTTACGACCAACTAGACATCATAAGAAGTCTTTTAGTGAAAACCCATGTCACTCTGGATATCTGTTTAGAATAAGTAGCGATAACAAAAGAATTAGACATTACAAGCATTTCAGTGATCTAGATATAACTCTCTTCAAATTATAGTTCACCTATATAAACTTTTATCTGATCCCAAAATCAGAGTCTGATAGAAGTGATCATAATGGCATAATTTGCAGTTAAAAATAGGAATGATCTAACAAAATCAGAATGGTTGGCATCTCTGTACCTATGTACCTATGCTACACTTTGTTTCCATGGTAACATAAAAAATACTGAATGTGGGAAATTCAAAGTATCAACCGCTACACAACTTGATCAACCAGTGTACCAATTCTGGTTCAAAAATACCCTGAACAGTTCGAACGTCTTGCTCCGGAAACAAAACTTTTACAAACAGACAGATGAACATAGTGAAAATATCCCCTATATTACAAACAATCTGGTTTCTGTCCATTAAATCTTTCAAAAGTTTCTCAAATGGAATAAAAATTTGTGACATACAAGACAATCTGACATTATATGATCCCTCTACAGAATATGGCAGCAGCTCAAAAATCAATTATTTGTTCTAGCTACCTTGTGTTCTCGACCTATCTTGACAAGGTCCTCCAGGTCCCATGCTGTGTTGAGCCCTGCTTCTTGAAGCTGGGACTGGTTGAGGAGGACACGCTGGCTCTTGTCCTTAAACTTACATCCCGGTCCCTGTTCAAAATAAAATTCAGAACTGGGGTGATAATAATATTCAACAATGATGAAAGAGTTGAAGATGGCTAATTCCAAACCAAAACAAAAAAGTTTAGGCTCTACCAGAACTCTGAATGTTCACATTAAGACCTTTACAGGTTTTTTTTTACTTTTACTCCAAATGATGGGACCCACTTCTGAGAATCATAAGAATCTTTTAAAACATCTATCATAAGATAAATAATGTAACCACAGACCAAGACACACCATGCCACGAGATGGTTATGTATCAGTTATTAGGTCAAGAAGTTGGCTATTTGGGGTACAGTTCTTTAACATGCTGAAATTTTCCAGCAAATATTTGGTGGGTTTTTGAGGGAGTCACAATTGATTTTAATAGAATTAAATTCTTCATAATTAGCGCTCCAACAACATATTCAAGTCTACCTTTTTTAAATGTATCTAATTTATACAGTCAACTCAAAACCAAATTGTGAACTAAAGTGATGTGAAATTTGGAGTTACCTCCCTTGCACTATTAATAAACACATTAAATCAATTTTTTATCTGCAAAAGAGTGATAGAACCCTTTAATCTAGTAAGATAATCTTGTCATGTACACATGCATTTGCAATCAGAATAGCACTCAGCCCTTTCTGTCTCACCCAAAAATAACCCTGGGCAGTGTACATTTGCCATATTGAGAACTATCTGTAGGATAGATAACTCTATCATACCTACAGCCATAGTAAAACTTGTTTTATGGAAGGCACCCTCACCTCCAGCAAACATTTTACATCAATTTTCTGCAAATCACTACACCAAACACTATCAAAGTTTCTTTCAGCTTTACGGAAAGGGATAGGTTATGTTCTAATCAATGAACTTTACTACAATTTTTCATAACAAATTAAGTAATTCTAAAAGATACTTTTTATGGAACATTTTGTAAATTCAAACATTTTGCCCTAAAAAATAACCATTTAAAAAATAACTATTATACCTTCCAATGGCACATCCTGGCTGAAACACTGACTTTTGTACTTTCCAATCACATGTCTTGGCTATAATATTGACCTTTGTAACTTCCAATCTTGCATCCTGGCCGAAATGCTGACCTCTATACCTCCCAGTGGAACACTACCCACTGTACCTTCCAATGGTGAATCCTGGCTGAAACACTGAATTTTGTACCTTGCAATGGCATTTCCATGATAAAATACTAACCTTTGTACATTCTAATGTTGTATACTGGCTGAAAGACTGGCTTTTGTATCTTGCAATGGCGTATACTGGCTGAAACACTGACCTTTGTACCTTGCAACATATTTCATGGACCATTTGCATACTCGTCCATACACAAACAATATCTTTAAAATCACCAGATCTTATTGAGTAAATCATGGATTCATCATAAACTGAGTTTTGTTTCCAACATGCCAGCGAAGCCAAAAAATAGAGATGTGAGATGGTAAAACTACAATTAACATCTTTAAATCCCCACATATAATAAGACTGTTGTCCCAATTCTAACACATTCAAAACATGTGCACAAGTCATTCTGTGTAGCTCATGGCATGTCACGATGTCAGGCTGGTTCTAACGTTTCTGAGTGTTCTGTTGAGTTTAGTGCCATAATTCATTCTGTGTTGCTCATGGCATGTACTGATGTCAGGCTGGTTCCAATGTTTCCAACAGTGTCCTGTCAAGTTTACTGCCATAACACATGTTATGATGTCAGGCTGATTCCAACGATTCTGACAGTGTACTGTACAGTCTACTGAAATAAGTCATTCTGTGTAGCTCATCGCAGGTCATGTCAGACTCCTTTCAATCTTTCCAACAGTGTACTGTAGAGTTTACTGCCATGAGTCATTCTGTGTAGCTCATGGCATGTGATAATGTCATGCTGGTTCCAACGTTTCCAATTGTGTACTATAGAGTTTACTACCATAACACATTCCGATAGTGTAGTGTAGAGTTTACTGCCATGATTTATTCTGTGTAGCTTATGATATGTCATGATATCAGGCTGGTTCCAACGTTTCCAACAGTGTGCTGTAGAGTTTACTGCTATAAGTCATTTGGTGTAGCTCAATGCATGTCACGATGTCAGGCTGGTTCCAAAGTTACAAAAAAATGTACCAGAGTTTACTGTCATAACTCATTCTGTGTTACTCATTGCATGTTATGATTTAGACTGGTTCCAATGTTTCTGACAGTGTACTGTAGAGATTACTGCCATAACTCATTCTGTGTTGCTCATGGCATGTAATGATGTTAGACTGGTTCCAATGTTTCTGACAGTGTACTGTAGAGATTACTGCCATAACTCAATCTGTGTTGCTCATGGCATGTAATGATGTCAGGCTGGTTCGAACGATTCTGACATTGTAATGTATAGTGTACTGCCATAAGTCATTCTGTCTAGCTAACATCATGTCATGATGTCAGGCTGAATCAAGCCTTTCCAACAGTAAACTGTAGAGTTTACTGCCACAATTCTGAATATAAAGTTTCACCAATCAGATAGCACAGTTTCATATGTTTTACATGATAATTTTGCAACATTCTGCTGACACTGCAAACATCTCATTATATAAGTAATACAATAACAGAATTCTGTTATCACAAATATTTAAATGCCATGCTCTTGCTAAGGTTGGATGTGAGAGAAGGGATTAAATATAATACTATTGAGAGTGAAAAATTTGTCATAAGTGAAGTTGAGTATGAGTAAATTTACCAATCAACTAATAAAATGTTTGACTGTGATGGTCATTTTCAATTCTAGAAAACATCATTTATTTCTTGCAACAATATTTAAATGCATAAAGATCAAAATCCCTTTTGTCAATCACGCCTTTAATCTAATAAACTTTAACATTGAGCTTAATCTAAACAACAATAACACAGACCTTAATCTAGGGTGTGGCACAGGCGGACGACAAAGTGACCACTAAGACAAGCTTCAGCCAAGGCAGGCTCGACAAAAATCAGGTCTAAAATACCTATTAACTTTTGCATTATGATTAATTGGGACTGCAAGGTTTCACAAAGGAATATGCATGAATTTGTTTTCTTCATTCAGAACAGATTATTGGTGATGCAATTACGAAAAAACATGCATAATTCTGAATTTTTTTCTAACACTCTATTCGATGACTATTCAGGACTGTGTAAATAATAAAATTGTGTGTGAATGAACGTGACCTTACTCTAATGTCAATTCGTTCCCTGCAGCCTTCACTCTTCGATTTCATGCGGACCACTTCAGGATTAATACAGGTGTACTCACGGCTGGCCAAGATTACCATTCTGAACAGAAGAGAAAAAAATTAAAATAAGTGATTAAACTGTGTTTTGTTTGTAAACAAGTTCTAACAATATAGTAAAACAGGATTAAAATATCACTTTTTGGGAGACCACCTGTCATTTAAGATTTGCACCTGCTTTTGTTAAACTTCATAACTTGAATATGTATTCTGCTCCAAACTGTATCCCTCTGAACATATTTATAAAGTCATATGCAAGGATAATTTTATGATTTTACAACCTACAATGGCCGCTCTTTTTATATTTATTAAAAAAAAAATCCATATATTTATGGTAAATTATGAATAACAAGGTTATGAAATTTGAGTTGAGTGCATACTCAAAGTTGTGACATTTTACACAAGCTGAGACAGATTCATAATGTACAAATCAATTGTTTCAAAATGTAATGAACTCTCTTGAGAGTCCAACTGTCTTAAGAGACCATTTATTGTGTTATCTGAAGGGATGGTCTCTCAACACAGGTTTTACCACACTGTTTACTCTTGACAGCCCTGTTGGTGGTATTAGCCGGTCCTTGAGGTGGGGGAAATCGGTAATCTCAGAGGAGACCATCAATCTTGGATGTGCAGCAACTTAAAAATGAGGTTTTCGAACCAGCTGGCAATACCTGTACAGGTGTGAGGCCAGATCTGGTCATAAAAACAATTAAGCATGTAACTGACCAATCAGGTGCCTGTTAAGAGGCCCATTCACTGCTAAGGCAGAAAGAAAATGATGAGCTCAGTTAATCCTTTTATTTCCCAACTCTGTCTTTCCATGGATTGTGCCAAGGCCTGCAGAGATGTCAAGTTTTTGCATTACAACTATGTTATCCAAACGGCTTAATCAATGATACCGGAATCATTCTGTGGTTCCTCTTATCTGTAGCCAACCCTTCTGCAATAAAAAAGATGGTCTTGTAAGAAGGGTGGCCTCTCATGGAGAAAAACTGGCATGAAATAATGCACTAATACAGTGCTGGAAAAGGGGCCCTTATATCAAGAGGTGGACTTTCTTGAGACAAACCCCATAAAAGGGGGACCACTGTCCTTTTTTTAAAAAAATAATTATTAGAAGGAAGAGCTAGTTCATGTCAAGCAATGTTTTCCTACACTTACAAGAATTCAACAAGTGTGCAGTCTTTTTTTATTGAGAAGATTACCAATCCAAGACTAAATTCATAATTGTTTTGGTCATGCTCATGTTGAAGAATCAAAGTACTGAAACTCTGATCATTATTGGTGTGCATCTTTTCAGATACATAGTCAACGCCTTGCATTGGTTGGGCAGAGCCCGATGTGAATTCTGAAGTTTTTACTTTTCCCGAAATCCCCAACACCCGTATCCACCATAGTTACTGAGATGGACCCAGATATCAAAAATTCTGAGAGGCCTCCAGAGAAGCCACATCTGGAAGCCATCCATAAAGTGGGCAGCTTCCTGACAAAACTTGTATTGTACTAAAACTCTGATGGATTGGAGAGTTGAAGTAATACTAATTTACATAAGATCGAAGAACATAACTCCAGAGATACTGCTATTCATGGTCCTTTTGACTATCATAAACAGATTGCTCCAAATAATCTTTGTAACATTTTTAAATTGTCTTTTCTTTATATGTCACTAGAGAATTTTAATTAACATATGAAACAGTATTTGTGGAATTATTGGGGTTATTTCTGGTTTAAAAGCATTTACTATTAATGTTTCAATGTTTACCATCATTGGAACAATATTGCTATAAGGTGTAATCATGTATATAAATCTGAGTTGCTTCCCCTGACATACAAATGTGACATGACAAGCTGGTGGATCTATACTTTGTGACTAATTTTAGGAAGATCATGGTCAGAATATGTCATAATCATCTTCAAACTCAAAGGACAAATAACAGTAAGATCAACAGTCTGCTACTATTATTAGTAACACAAACTATATTTGGCAAAAGAGAATGGATACTATGCTAAAGACACGAAAGGAATCCAATTCCTCCAAATAAAAAAATTTCTTTCAAACATCTTCAATCATGTCAAGTCACAAACATAATAATCCTCTCAATTTATTGCAAACTTTATGACTGCACAATATATGCAGCTGCACTGGAACAGGAGAGTACAACAAATTTCAGCAAACAAGGTTTGTCATTTGTCTCAGTCAATGCAATTTCAGATATCAGTATACATCTCAAGAACAAGTGTCCATGAAGAATGCTGCAAATAGCATTTTGAAGCAATAACTAATCTTCCATTTGATGTTTTTTAAGCTTATATGATCTAATCAATTTATCTTTTAATAATCAAAAATTAGCTTAGCCTAATGTCAATGGCAGTTATGAAAAATTACAACATAAAAAAAGGTACAGTGAATTCATTTCTTTTTATGGGTATTAATTTTGATGTTTTTATGAAGAATGACATTTTCATTGGACTTAACTATGTGGAATTAGGAGATTCCATACTGGGATCATTGTTCATGGGGTCTTTAAATTTGTGGTTTGTAGGAACCACAAAATCTGCATAAAGTGGTAGCCCATTAATAAAGTGGTAGCCCATGAAAAATAGTGAATTCATAGTAGTTATCTATTGAAATATATGCCAATTTTCAATTCATATTTTTTTTATAAATGCTCTCCAAAAAAAGGAACAAAAATCATGCAGTTCAATTATGTCAACTAACACGTCAGTCTGTTCTATTAGAACCAATAATAATTTGTTCTATTAGAACAAAAAATACTACAATGGTGTTAAGTTAATCGGAGATGCTGGCTAGAATTAAAAACAAGAATACTCCCCAAGCTTCACTGTGAGCTTTTGGGTTCACAACTGCCAGTTGAAGCCCATTGGCATGAACAGTCCTTTATATTGTCTACTGTTGTGGACTGGTTATTATGGTCCCCAGAACTCTTTATTCATGGAATTAATGCCAGTGATTAATTTTATTTATTATTCCATTTATGTAATTAGTACCAAAGATCAGTTGCCTCCATAACTAAATTAAGAAACATTTATTTCAGATATCTTTTATACCGTATATACTTGCGTATAAGCTCATACCAACTGCAAACTGCATAGACCCAGATCTGCTGGTGCATAATGCGCCGGCAGATCTGGGTCTATGCAGTTTGTAAGGACTAATAAGCAGAACAAACAACAGAGATCCTGATCTGCCAGCACATTATGCAATGGCACATCAGGGTCTATGTTGTTTGCATTTGGACTTGGCTTATAAGCGAATATAAACGGTTATTGTTGTATTTTTACCATAAATGCTGAAAGTGAAGTCTAGTGCTTGAAAGAAACAGAGGACTGTTCTGTTGTGTTTTATTTTCTTCAAAGGTTCATGAAATGCCAAAATTTTTGACCACATTTATTTCTGTGGATAGTAAATTCTGACAAGATTTAGTTTTGCAATATCTTAGACCAATAAAACGCTAATGTTTCTCCACAGCTACAAGAACCCACAGTATGGTACTTTCTGAAACTGGAGAAAAAGTTTTTAGAAAAACTGTATGTCCATGTACATTTTTGTCCGTTAGTTGAATACAGTATAAGTTAAGTTAACTATACACATAATTTCAATACAGACTGAATCCAAATAATGATATACAGTGTTCTCCCGAGGGCCTTTTACCGTAGCGGGCCCACTACGCTATCGTTTCAAACTCCGATAACCCCCGACGCTTTAGAACCTGCCGCTACGCTATGCTCTTGTGCCGCTACGCTTTGATGTTTCCCACTACCCTTATAAAATTAATCTGTTAAACAAACATCCTGTCACCTAATTCAAAGCCCCACTCAAATGACACCTGTTCTTACCTCTTCTGGGGTATTTTATTAAGATAATCCAGGATAATTGCTCACTCACTTAAACATTATCCATTGTGCACGACCTTTGGTGAGGGTTTCGTCTGCACCTAGTCACGTGATTGGCCAGCAACAATGGAGTCGTCTGGTAGTGTGTTATATATATGTCAGTCGTTTTCATAAACAGCCAAAGCAGTTACACCGATTAAATTGAAAATTATTGTGAAAAATGAACACACCACCTTCCAAGAAACGAAAAATTACCCAGCGCCCGGCTAGCCCGATGTTGGCTTGGTTACGACAATCAGAAATTAGAGTCACAAATAGTGGCAGTGATTCTGATTCTGATAGCACCAGCATGATTTCCAAAAAGAATGATATCAAGAAATGAAGGACGGGATTTAATAATGAATGGAAGACGTTATTCCCTTGGGTGGAAATTGCTGGATCGGATGGTAAGTTTTCCATATTGCTAACTTAAGTGAGTGCTGCCCTATTAATTTCTCTTTTCTGTCTATCCAAGTAATAAACGGAACAATTTTTATCTTCCAGTTTTACCTCTTTTGAAAAGATATAAATAAAAAGTATTCCTTTATAAATATAACTAAAATAATTTCATCCATATTCTTACTTATTATTCAGTGAAGTCATGACCTCAAAAGTTTATTCCACCCGGTCTATATCAAATTCTTGAAAATAAGACTACGTAATTACATATATATTTTGCAGGTATGCTGTGTAAATTGTGGCAGAAGAATTTTTCCATGGTAATTAACTTAATTAGGATTCAGGTATATTTGTCTCTTTTTTCTACATCCATTAATAAATTTTATGTTCCATTTTTTTTCAGATTGTGAAAGGTCATTCTCCTCAATGAATAGATTTAAGAGTGTTTTTAAGGAACAGGTTGTCACAGAGGGTACTGAACTACCTGATGACAATCAGTACTGAAGGACAACCCTTAAAAGACTTTAATTGTGATGTTGTATTCAGTTTATATGGTGAAATGAAGAAAAGACGAATATCATTTATTTAAATTAAGAAATAAATGAGATATGCATTGTTGTTACTGTTATAACCTAGGTAAATAAAAAATACTATGTAAATATATCACTTCTTTTTATTTCATTGATATTAATTTGTTTCACTTTTATGACGTTAACACGCGCTTTGTAAAACATATTATGACCCAAACATGCGTACCCCGATGCTATCGAAAATTTCTGGGGAGATCACTGATATAAAATTACAAACCAAACAACAATAACAACAAAAAAACCTCCACATCTTTTCCCCTTAATTTCCTAATGCTCCCACCTGTACATCATACAAGGTTACGAATTGAGGCAACCTTTGTGCCATGGGATGCATCCCATGATTGTGTTTATGATAAAGAAGGTCTTGGCCTTCTAAAAAAAAAGTGTGATTTATATATAAAAAATCTGACACTGTATTTTAAGAATTCTAATCTTTTTTGCTTTTATCTTTGTTTTGTATGCCTCTTTTGGAATACACAACTTACCTAACACTATAAAACCAGGACTGTGCTGATGTGCCATTAAACTGTATACATGTTATGGATTGGTTTGCTTTTATTTTTGATACTAAGACTTCAAATATTAACAGAATTACTTGAATAAAATGTCTGTAAGAGTTGTTGTTCTTGTTTCATGTAAATAGTCAATGTTGTGGTACTGTAATTTTATCACATAACTATTTACAGACCTGCCAACCCTATCAAGAACTAGTAAGACAGTCATTATTTTTTATCACATAACCATTTACAGACCTGCCAACCCTAACAAGAACTTCTCAGTAAGGCAGTCATTATTTTTTGGTAAGTTAGACCAATTTTCAGTAAGGTGTAATGAAATATCATGTACTGCTATTGTCGACTTGGAAAACATGCATTTAATAAGTCTAGAAGTGTGATCTGAGACTGATGCATGAAAGGCAAACATTGTGTTCAACTAAAAACTTTGTTAAGTACACTTAGACTTTAATTAATTCCAGTACAGTTTCAGAAACTACAGTTCCAAACTCTATGGAGCTCAATGGCTTCTTGCTAGATCTCTCAACTTGACATTATCTTTGTTTTGTTTTTTTTTCAATTTCACATGGTGATGGCAATCAGCTCTCAGGTCTTTAGACATACTCAAATCAACATGATGTCCAATAAATGTAATTGTTGCCGTTCCTGCTTTTTTCCAAGAATCTGAATATTACTTTTTATACTTCATTGCCGATTGTTTAAACTTTTTAAAAGGATTATTGTCACTTTCACCTTCAATGTGTTCTGTTTGTTGGATGCTATTTCTAGAAAATACTATAAGCAACAGCTTGACCATGCAATCATTTTGCATCAAAAATATGGGCAGTTTAAAGCATCTCAGGTAATCATGTAAAGTTAGTCTAGTTCCCTGACCAACTCCAACATATCTAATATGAAACCCCGATCCAGATCAAAAACAGACAAGACAGTATCTGGATTTGACCACAATGATCATATTTTCATAACTTTTGCTATTATCCTGAAAGTCCATAATTTTAGGATCATTTCAGTATGATTTACAGTCAAATTGTAAGGGTTGGCATGTCTGTATTTAGTATAAATGTCCATACAAGCCTGAATTTCTTCAGTCATGAATGTAACTCACCAAAGTTATGAACAAGAACTCAGACTTAGTTCTGCAGAAGAATTATCTGACCTGAATAAGGTTACAGTCCTGAATAAGGTTACAGTCCTGAATAAGGTTACAGTCCTGAATAAGGTTACAGTCCTGAATAAGGTTACTGTCATTAATAAGGTTACAGTCATTAATAAGGTTAGTCATTTTTAAGGTTACAGTCCTGAATAAGGTTACTGTCATTAATAAGGTTAGTCATGAATAAGGTTACAGTCATTAATAAGATTAGTCATGAATAAGGTTACAGTCATGAATAAGGTTACAGTCCTGTCCTAAATAGGGTTACAGTCCTGAACAAGGTTACAGTCCTGAATAACGTTACAGTCATGAATAAGGTTACAGTCATGAACAAGGTTACAGTCATGAATAAGATTACAGTCATGAATAAGATTACAGTCATGAATAAGATTAGTCATAAGGTTACAGTCCTGAACAAGGTTACATTCCTGAATAAGGTTACAGTCCTGAATAAGGTTAGTCATGAATAAGGTTACAGTCCTGAATAAGGTTAGTCATAAATAAGATTAGTCATGAATAAGGTTAGTCATGATTAAGGTTACAGTCATGAATAAGGTTACAGTCATGAATAAGATTAGTCATGAATAAGGTTACAGTTCTGAATAAGGTTACAGTCATGAATAAGGTTACAGTCATGAATAAGGTTACATTCATGAACAAGGTTACACTCATGAATAAGGTTAGTCATGAATAAGATTACAGTCATGAACAAGGTTACAGTCCTGAATAAGGTTAGTCATGAATAAGATTACAGTCATGAATAAGGTCACTGTCCTGAATAAGGTTACAGTGCATAAGGCTTTCTGATTATATCCCTTAAAAGGTTTAATCCATCCCTTGTATGCTTTGTCCATGCCTCCCTTCAAATTGTACACACACTGCTTTTTGTTCATGGTTTATAGGTTTTTTATAAGCCTGATCAGCAGACTGCACAGATGCTTGTTTGGTTTACTTCTGCGGGTCCATCAGTGCACCGTTTACTTGTACCCTCGTTAAATTAATCCAGCGATAGGTCGTCATAAAAATGTGCAAACTCTGAGCTGACAACATTCTATCTTATTTAATATTTGTTTTCAATCAAAACTCTCCTTTTTTATATCATTACATATGTTTCTTGGATTTCAAGTTTTTTTTAAAAATAATTAAAAGAGTTCGCAAACAAATTCAACGAGTTTTCATGGAAAAATAGCCCTATTATCAAATTCAATGAGTTTTCAAGAACCAAGTCCAAATTCAAGGAGTTTTCAAGGACTGTGCAAACCTTGCGAAAAGCTTTAACATGTCTGAAAATCCAATAAGATCATCTACATATAAATACCAATATGCCTATTAAATTTAATTGATCTACCTTAAGCTGTTTGTACTCAATCATGCTAGCAAGGTTTTTATCAAAAAGGTCCAAGTCCAAAAAGCTCAAAGAATGTATAAAAATTTTAAAAATTGCTGTAATAGCCTGAGAATCTAATCAGGTTATCTACTCATGACCATGGTAAAAAAATTACAAAATTTCTTAGGAAAGGCACTAAACTTTCATTTCCTTGGCATGACATGACCAATAATGTCTTGAAACCGACATTAATAACCAAAATCCAACAACCAACTAACCAACCATTCATTTGTCTACCTCATGTGATTTTTCCTCAATTATGTTAACAATGTTTTTTTTTAAAAATCAAATACCAAAAGTTCAAAAAAATGTATAAAATAAAGTAATAAAAAATGTCAGTAATGGTTTGAAAATCTAATCAGGTCATCTACATATGAATACAAATATCCCATTCAAATTTCGTTTGTCTACCTCAAGTGTTCTTTGCCAAAATGTGTTATCAAGGTTTTTATCAAAAAAGTCCACATTCAAAAAGTTTTTTTAAAATGTCCAAAATTGATTAACTGTTGTAATTACCTGAAAATCAAATAAAAGTCATCTACATACGATTGCAAATATGTTACTGAATTTCATTTGTCTACCTCAAGTGGTTGTTGCTTAATTGTGCAAAGAAGGTTTTTATCACACAAAAAAAACAAGTCCAAAAAGATCAAGAATATCTAAAAAATATTGAAAAATTGCTGTAATGGCCTGAAAATCCAATCATGTCATCTGCTCATGGCCACGATAAAGTGAGTTAAATTTCATGGCTCTAAGTCCAAAAGATTCTGTGCTACTGCACTAAAATGGTTTCGGAATGGTGGATGGATGTACAGAGGTATGGATGACAGCAGCAAAGCAATATGCCGTTCTGCTATTGCCATGGGGACATAACAAATTTTGCAAGAATGACAGGGCAAGATGGCTTTATAATCAAGTATGGAATTATCGTGGGATAATTATAATGGTATGAGTTTATGGCATTTTATGGCATAGCAACACTTTGAAGGTTATATTGTGCTGAAGCAAGTAAAGTGTCTTGCCCAAGGACACACAACAGTAGTTGTTCCAGGATGATCCAATGGTGGGAATCAAACTTACACCCTTCTGGTCATGAGTTTGATGCCTTAACCACTGACCAACCATGGCACCCATAATGGTAAGAGAAGTTAAAGAAAAACTGCTGTTCATGACTAGATCAGAACTTTTTGGACAGATTTGTATGTTGCCACCTTCCAACTAACCTGACTTCATGATAAGCCGTTTTCCGTAACTCCTTAGCTATCTGGGTTATCTGCTTATGGGTTCTGGTGCCATAAAAGATCTTCGGTACTCTGAAATGTAAAGTGCTCAACATTTACCAACAAGGGCAACAAAAAAATTAAATGCATTTTTTGTCAGCTCTGGTTTCAATTGTTTTCACTAATGGATCATTGTTCATTGAGTCTTTAAATTCAAATAGAACAGTATATCATAATACAGTAGGACCCCGCTATAGCACGCATTTTTCTAGTGCATGCATCATTTTCTTCAGCTAAATGACTTGGTTTTGTCCAGGTTGGTTATAGCACGGTTCGGGACATACATGTAGCACGATCTCGTTTTGTGGACCCCCGACCATCGTGTTATAGCGGGTTACTACTGTACCTCCATGATAAAACCAGGCTTAATAAGAGGCCCATCCTCCACATTTAGAAAAGTTTGTCAAATTACTGTGAATTTACTTAGTGTGCCAACTATTGTGGGCTTCATGCTTGCTACAAAGCACAGATTAAAAGACCCAACTAACAATTATCCTTCTGTGGAAACAACTGAATCCCAACACTCACAATCGACAAATTTAAATACGAAAGAACTTATTTCTTCGTTCAAAACTACCAAAATTGATAGAAAAAAACCTTGTCTAAGACACCCCCCCCCCCTTATTAAGTAAATTTATAAAACAGACCTTGGGTTTCTCATAAGAGAAATACTGTACAGTCAAGTCTTAGTAATCTAATACAAAACATTTTGATTGACCTTCCTGAGCCATGGCAGCTCAGTTGGTAGAGCTTTGGACTTGTAATCCATGAGACGTGAGTTCTATACCAACCCAGGTCACTCCAGGTCGGCTGCCAGTGTGTCCTTGGGAAAGGTACTTAGCTCCCATTTTCTTTGAATGATATATACAGATATAACCAATAACACGCTCTAAGTGCCATTAAAAACCAACCAACCAATCCTTTACTTTTTATTATATTGTCCTATTGAATAACTGACCCATGTTTCACTAACTTTCTCAACATCTCCTCAAATTAAAATTTTATTTATCTTGCTTACAAGGCCTCTGAAAATATTGGAACTTTCATTGGGTAGTAGAATTTGTGAAAAAGGATAAACAATAACTCTTTAGTTCAAAAATTGTATATCTTCAAGTTATATTATTCTTGAATATAGATTTTTGGAATTCCTCAAAAGTTAAGGAAACACTCAGATTTTACTCGGAGGCAAAGCAAGACTATTTGTGGCAGAATTCAAGATAATATGACTGTATTTTAATCCATTCTGCCTGATAAATTTTCAGTGAAAAATTCATCATTACCAACCAAACCATAATACAAAAGGATTATAAAAAATAGCAATTTGAGGTTGAAAATTTGAGATGTTTAGTGAAACAAGAGCCTGGTCAGATAAATGACTTTTAAATAATAATGACAAGACTTTTACATAATAATGACTAAACTTTAAACGGGTTTTTTTTGGTGCTGAATTCTGAAATAGAAGAATCTATAGAAAATGACCTACTTGTTGAGTGAATTGCAGCAAAGTTCTAGTGTTAAAAAGAGATGAAAGGTTTAACCTCCTTTTCACCTAAATGTGAATGTTAGTGCATGTCTTGCTACTCTGGGCATGGTCAGAAAGAAATAAACATAAACAAACTACCGTATATACTCGCGTATAAGCTGAGTCCAAATGCAAACAAAACAGACCCTGATCTGCTGTTGCATAATGCGTCGGCAGATCAGGGTCTATGTTGTTTGTTCTACTGATTAGTCCTTACAAACTGCAATGACCCAGATCTGCCGGAGCATTATGCGACGACTGATCTGGGTCTATACAGTTTGACATTGGCATCGGATTATACGTGAGTACATATGGTACATTAACATTTACCTGTAATCAGAATGGATTCTGTTACCTGGAAGAGACTTAATTTTGATGGATACTGAACCACAGGTGTGCAGAATATAATCATCATTTACATTCCCCTACCTGGTAATGAAGATAATACACAATCATGTACACCATACAGGTGTAATGCTCAACCCAATTCATTTCAAGGTTTCATGTGCTGCATACTGTCCTAGTTCATTTCGTTCTGCATGCCCCTGAAGCTAATGCACATGCATCAACATATACTTTCATCTAAAGTTGAGACAAATAAAGGCTTTTTTTTTCTCAGTCCAAGCTAGTATTTTTTTCTATCTTCTCAATACCAGCACTTTGTTATGATGCACTTTACATTTGTGAACAGAAAGTTCTTAACTTTGTTGAATTTATGTAAGACTAACACATTTTTCAATGAATTAAGTCGAAATTCATTAAAAATATGTAAACAGTGCCTAAGCAAATATCTCTAAATATAAATGACATCTGTACATCAAGGATGCATTTGAAAGTCCCTTTTCTTAATGTACTTATAATTTCCAACCTCTTTATATAGAACACCTGTCTATAAAGAACATATTTGTAGTTCACTGAGTGTCCTTAATAGACAGACTTCACTAACAATAAGAAAGCAAACATTTCTTGCACATGTATACAAATTTAACACAACTCCCATCCCTCTATCCCCACCTTCAGGAAAAGAATCTCATTGTAAAACTGCATACATGCATGCATCTACAGATTCAAATCATATCAACAAGTTTCATGGCTGTACCTACAACTGTGTAGGAGGAGTCGGGTTACTTCATGCTATGAACCATCATTAAGCTCAAGAATACTTTAACCTGAACTGCTGAACTCAGCACAAAATATTTTTTGAGTGGTTATACCACATGTATATATAGTAAAACCTGCTTCTGTGGACACCTCCATATAAACGACAATTCCACTGGAAGTACACTTCCATATAAAGCACAAATCCATATAAAACATCTATATAAAGGACAAGTCCATGTAAAAGGCTCATCCATAAAAAGGGAAACTCTATATAATGACCACCTCCACATACTGTACACCTCCACATACAAGGCACATCCATAAAAAGAGAAACTCCATATAGTGACCACCTCCACATACTCTACACCTCCACATACTGTAGCCTCCACATACTGTGTACCTCCACATACCATACACATCCATATAAAGTACACCTTCATATAAAGGACATGGCCCATATTAAGTACACCTTTATAATATACATCTGCTCATACTGTGCAATTGGAGCTGAAATGAATACCACATTTTCCTATTTTCCTATCTGAATATTCATTGAATGTACTTGAATAAAATTAAAATATTTGTCAATGTTAATAAAGTGATGAAATCCATCATTTTTACTTTGTCTTTTTTGATATTTATGACCTCTAACCCTCCATCCCTGCCATGGTACATTATGAACTATTTGACCTCAGTTGTCTAAAGAAAATTACATGTAAGTGACATTTTAGGGGTCTTGCATAAATTGGGGGTGAGGGAATTCAGACTAAAAAATTAAATGAATGTATGTGTTATTTTTCTTGTTTATCTTCAAGCTCAGTATGACCAAAAACATTCCTTTAAGGCAGACTATTGGTAAAATAAGGCAGTAACTCTTTAATAATTGTTCAGATACATGTAAGTGCAGGGACTATCTCACACAAATTCTACTGAAAGTAATTTGTTCGCAATGAAAATCACATGGGCATGTCACGTTGTCAATTTAACTGAATTAAATTTGGATATGCTGAATGTAATGGCACTGTTGCCTTTGATAATGACCCCTGTTCTATATCATGATTTTTATCACACTGCTGTATAACACTTTATCTTTTCAAAAGCACCTGAATGACAATAAATAGAAATGGTGATGTTGTGCGGAATGTGACTATTTCAAATTTTGACATTATGATTAGCTTGAGAGTGAGAGTTTGAATTTTGAAGTTATTTAGCATTGTTGCAGTTCTTCCTTGTAGCCTAATGCAATGTCGCATAGTTTACATTTCATCTCATTTGTTTCTTTTTACATAAATACTGCCAAATTTAAACTTACTAGGTAAACAAATGAATATCTGAATACAGATTTTCTATTTGCATATTCACAAAAAGCATTTTTTTATTCAAATGTCGAGTTATTCGTTTTAGCTCTACAATTTATAAATCCCCTATTCTTAAGTTTACTTATATATTTCACCTAAATTAAAGGACACCTGTCCAAGTTTACTTATATATTTCACCTAAATTAAAGAACACCTGTTCATAAAGGACATATACTAAGTGGTCTGTTTATTTTCCTTAGTAGATTAGTTTCAGTTTAATGTGAAAGGACCAATTACAATGTATGTGCAACCAACAGGCCCTCAAGATAGAAGCATGCAGAATCAAACCTGAAACCCTTAGTTTAAAAGCCAGTATTTTACAACTATTCTAACCATGTCCTTTATTAGGTTGATGCAGAAACTGAACCAAAGAAAGTTTGTTCATGATAGAATACAATATGAACTTGTTTAATTTATACAAATTACTGGAATCAATTCAAAAACTTATATTGACTGTACTAATTAAATGTCAGTTACATCATATTTCATTGCTGCACATGACAGTACATGTAATTTACAACTAGATCCATCAGTAAAAGAGTGCCTATGACAACTAGATCTGTCAGTAAGAGAGTGCCTATGACAACTAGATCCATCAGTAAAAGAGTGCCTATGACAACTAGATCTGTCAGTAAGAGAGGGCCTATGACAACTAGATCTGTCAGTAAGAGAGTGCCTATGACAACTAGATCCATCAGTAAAAGAGTGCCTATGACAACTAGATCTGTCAGTAAGAGAGGGCCTATGACAACTAGATCTGTCAGTAAGAGAGTGCCTATGACAACTAGATCCATCTGTAAGAGAGTGCCTATGACAACTAGATCTGTCAGTAAGAGAGTGTCTATGACAACTAGATCTGTCAGTAAGAGAGTGCTTATGACAACTAGATCCATCAGTAAGAGAGTGCCTATGACAACTAGATCCATCAATAAGAGAGTGCCTATGACAATCAGATCTGTCAGTAAGAGTGCCTATGACAACTAGATCTGTCAGTAAGAGAGTGCCTATGACAACTAGATCTGTCAGTAAGAGAGTGCCTATGACAACTAGATCTGTCAGTAATAGAGTGCCTATGAAATACTTCTTTCTCCTGCAAGATATGAAGTTTAAATACAAATTTTAAATAATGGGGGGATAACTCTAAAAGTACTAATTTGACAAAGATAAATCTTATATGGGACATGAATTCTTGTCATGATACAAATGCATATGAAGTTTCATGAAGATACTGAAAATGGTTCTTGAGATATTAACTGGACAAGAGTGTGATCGACAGCCAGATGAATGAACACAATTTAAAGGGGAAAAAAATGGGAACAACTTTAAAATGCTCATCAGACAGACTCTGCCATTTACAGGACACAATGTCCAGTCAAGATACCAAAATGATATCAAGTTTGATGACGATACCTCAAAGAGTTCAGGAGATATTAGGTAAATAAATATGTAATGGGTAGACGGACAAGCAGACTCCAGTTGGCAGATGTTATCAGGGAAATAAAAACATGAATATTTCATTTGCCAAGCTGATTAATAATGATCTTTACAAAAACAGCCCTTTTTTAAACTCTCATACAAAAATATAAGTGTCAGATAATTATTTTTCTATTTTTAAATAAATTTCCCCATATTTAATAAATTTAGTGTCCTTAAGAATTCCAGTTATGGTGATGTCAGTAGCCATTCAGAGTTACAAAAAAGATGCCTAATTTGTATTGACAAGGGAACCCAGATAATTCATCCAAATCTGACACAACAAAAACCCTACAAATATTTTATATAAATTATTTTTGTCAGCCTTCTTCACCTTAAGTGCAAAATTTAATGCAGTTCTTGTGTGATCTAAGAATCAATTTGAATTACCTCCAGGAACCTTTATAAAAATGAAAACAAACATCAATATTGGCACTTTGTTCATCTGTAGGTTGCCACTCAATTTATAGTTTTGTTATTGTACATTCACATAATATTGACACCTAAGTGGGGTGTTTACTATTATCTGTAAAAATATGACTAGTCATTTCACAGCTATTCATTACAAAGCTCATGGAACTTCATTCAAAAGAGTGGGTGTTGTATATAACAGCAAAAGGAAGCCTCCCAACTTCCAACAAGTATTCTGCTAAATGTGTTGTCTCCCTTGTGAACAACATTATGACGATGCAGGAGAGATACCTGGAATCCTGGCATATCAGGGAACAAACTTTATACATATAGTAATATTTTATTATAGTTTCTGTTGAATACAGCAACTGATGTAGAACATATGCGACTTTCAAAAACTTTACATAGGGCCTTAACATTCTTGATCCCATGAAACCCTCTGTCATTACCATTGCTGCTCGAAAAATGCAATACTAATGTTTCACCATTCACATGCAAGACAAAAAAAGTCTCAAAAATCTGTAATTTCATAACCAGATATAACCATGTTTTCTTATTGACACTGCATTTTCTAAAACAAGGTATTTACTTGTAAACACAAATTTCCTCACAAAACAGCACACCTGGAGTAGCTGAAAATATATATACTGGTATGAAGAAAAATACAAAAGTCATTCAAGAATGAAAATTTGATCATGAAGACTTAACTTTTGGTATGGTTGAGTTATGCACCTTGAGATGCAGCCACATAAATTTTCATGCATGTAGGTGGTGTATCTGCATTTCAATTTTTATAAGTGAAGGAGAAATAGGGTCCAATATATTGATAGTGTAATGAACGATAGCTTAAAATAGAAATGTCACTCCAATGCAAAAATTGGGTTACAGTGACCTAATCTGGGATGGTTGAGTTACCCTTGTTTGGATTTATCCACATACCAAAAAAGGGTCCAATATATTCAGCATTTAATAAATGAACAGCAAAAAATACAGAGGTCACTAAAGCCTAAAAATTAGGTCACAGTGAGTTACTCTCAGTGATGCACCCACATACAAATTTCACAAGTGTAGGTTAAATAGGTTCCAAGGAATGAAGGATGCTGAAAACTAAAAAAGTCAACCATTCAAAGAAAATCGGATCAGACTGACCAAATTTTGGTATGGTTGTGTTAACCTCCTTGACATGCATCCGCATACAACTTTTCACATGAGTGCAGGTGAAATAGGGTCTAAGACTTTGAGGGTGTAATGAACAGAGAGCCGATAATACAAAAGTCACTCAAGCATGAAATCTGGGCTACATTAACCTATTTTTGTGTGGTTGAGACACTGTACTAGAGATGCATCCACATACAAATTTTCATGAATGTAGGTGAAACAGTGTTCATAATATTGAGAATGTAATGATGAGAAAGCCAAACATATAAGTCATTCAACCATGAAAGTTGTGTCACATTGACCTGGTTTTGATATGGTGGAGTAACTCTCACTGAGATGCAGGCTAATACCAAATTTTCATGATGGCACCATGAACAAATGATTCTTTTGTTTGTCTATCCCAAAGACACACTGAGGCAGCTGATCCTGGCTGGCCTGGTCAGGTATCAAACCCATGACCATTGGATTACGAGTCCAATGCTCAACCAACTGAGAAACCACAGCTCCCTATGAACAAATGAAGAAACAAATACACAAACGTACAAATGAACACATGAATACATGAACAAGAAGGCCAAACACTATAACCCCTTGAACTTGCTTGTCAAAGGTATAAAATGACTAAAGTCTTCCATTTAAAAATATCACATATTTAAACACAAAATCTGGTATTTTTTGTGAGGATTTCATTATCAATTTAAAATTTTATGAAAGATTCTGGAGTAATAACAACTAGAATTTATAGTGACAAATATCTTGGTGTCTAACCACTTTACCTCAAAGGTAGACAAATTCAATATCCATGAGCAATTATGTAATGACCCAACAAAACCAATCCAATTAATTTTTTATTATAATGCAAACTGAAACTAACAGCTTGAGGAAGGGAAGCAAACAATAATTTGTTCAATGTACACCATATTTATCATCTTTATATTTGTCTAAATTCCAATTTTTTAAAAATTCTGCAGTCTCAATAGTCTTATTTTTTCTTTCTCATTTACAAAGGACAGTGGTAGCTACAGTAGTTCAGTTGCTAGAGTGTTGGACTCATAATCCTAGGGTCCCAGGTTCAATACTTGAAAAGACCAGTCCAGTTTAGCTGCCTCAGTGTGTCTTTGGGAAAGGCACTTAGCCCTCATTTCCTCTGCATGATTAAGACTAATAATGTGTTTAAAGCGCCGTTAGAGACCACCCAACCAACCAACAAAGGATAGCTCTTAAACTGATTTTGTTTGTCCTAACTTCAGTCAAGTAATTAATTATATTCAACCTTCAAAAACAAAAACAAAGGAAAAAAGCCCAAAATAGAAATTGATTTGAAAATTATATAAATAGCATTGGCATGAAATGATAGATAGACTTATGTATTTTTAAGTGATGGGTAAATTGCCTATTTTTTATGATAAATTGGAAATGTGTAGATATTTGCATAAACAATATAAAAAAAGGTCTCCTCCACAAGCTGCCACGTACAAAATGATCAAGTGGTAAGTGGGTGTAAAAATGTATGTTTCAGAGGGTAAACTTAAATACAGGGGCCTATGGTATTTTTCATCAATGAAATCACTTGTACTATGTGAACTGCTTTATCAGTTAATTCCATCTTATACACATAGAGTGGCATGGTGGCCTTGCCATATTAGACTAAATATAAAGGCACCAGTCTATGAATCATTTCATGCAGATGCTGTTTAAACAATTTTCAGGCCAAAGTAAATCATATTATTTTTATTTTTGGCTTTCTCTTTTCTCCCAAGAATCGTTCTTTGCAGACTGCAATAACCTGAATATACCATTTAATATAGCAAAGGAAACCATGATACAGGTGTATATACTCCACAATACCAGTATGTGTAAAAATTAAAACAGACTTTGGTCTGGCTTTGAACCATTTCATGGAAGATCTATGTCCACATATTTTAAGGATAGGACAACAATTTTTGGGTAGGCAGTACATCTTGATAGAGAAATATAATCTCTATTAATTATAATGATATAAAAGAGATTTGATAAGTAGGGTATATTCTGAGAGTGGTAAAAAAAAAAGCCATTCTGTTCAATTAATGTTGTTGGTGCAATGTGCAAGTTAAAATAAGGTTAATATTTTAAGAATACAAGATCATTTTAAACTTAGTAAACTCCCTTTTTATCATTATACAAGATGATGATGGTGATGGTGATGGTGGTGATTGTGATGATCAGATGAACTAGAATAGAAGACAATGCAAGCATGAATAAGAGCATCATTGTAGTGATGATGATGATGATCATAATGCTGATGATGGCAGTGGTGGCAACAATGATGATGATGATGATGATGCTGATGTTGATGAAGAAGAAGAAGAAGAAAAAGAAGAAGAAGAAGAGGAGGAGGAAGAAGAAAGACAAAGCCAGCATAAATAAAGAGCTTGGTATGAAGTTTTTTTAGACATACTTTACTTTAAAAGTATTGATAAAAAATTTTGATACTTGATTTCATGATTACCGGTACCTAACATTCACATTCTACAAAACAATATGAAAACTCATGATGCTCTTGTTTGACCTATGTGGCAAGTGGTACATTTAAATGCAAAAAAGATGACACAAAGTAATCAGAAATAATTCTGTGTTCAAACAACTCATCTGGAACTTCTAAAAATGCATGTATTAGAATTCCTCATATTAAAATTAATTCCACCAAAAGTTTACATTAATTTTCAAAAGAAAAAACCTGAATGCACAAGAAGTTTTTATCTGTAACAGTATCCTATTACACATTCTTCATGTCCTTCAATCATCTTGCACAATTAGAAAGGTCATCTGTATCTGCTCTTCAATGTCTGTTATTTCCCTTTTAGCTTTACAAAGGTGTTACCTACTTCCTTTTTAACACCTTCAGGGACTTACCATACATATATACATAAAATCTCTTTACAGCATTTTGCATGAAGTTAATTATCTGACATGTTTAGTCTTGCATCTTACTTGAGACATTGATAAAGAAAAAGTTTGGAATTCATAAAAAAAGACTAACATGTAGTTTTGTAGTTTTATTCCTGCCCCAAATGCTGAAATGTCAACAGTTTTAAAAAAGGATGCTATATGGTAAATATGTTGCCTGAAGCATTGGAGCTGTCACTTAGAGGTATAAATGAATTCTTATTGAGTGAAACAGTGTCTCAACTGACAACCATACCACCCTCGTAGATAAAAATTGACAAGCAGCCTGATTTGTATTATCTTCAATAAAGGCGACAGGTTGCCTACCCTCTGGCTAAATTAAAACAATTTTTGCCACCTCAGAAGACTAACTCTGACAGTCCTTACAGCATTGGCTTTCCCATTAAAATGACAACAATTTCTCTATTTAGCATCTCTTCTCTAAATAAGAGACCCTCTTCTTGTTCAGCTTGCTTTTTATACATAAAACGTAAAAATTTGAACCTTGAGCATAATCTAAAAAACGTCAACACTGACCTTAATCTAGGGTGTGGACAGATGTACTGACGGGCACGGGCACAAAAGTGATCACTATGAGACAGAAGGGCTCAACAAAATAAATTATGCCCATTCTTTCAGTTTCGTGTGAAAAAAATTTTCACCAAATTTTGATTAAATCTTAAAGACTGAAAAGACATACCGTGTACACTCACTTGTAAGTCAGATCCAACTGCAAACTGCACAGACCCAGATCTTGGTCGCATAATGTGCCGCCAGACCTGGGTCTTTGCAATTTGTTAGGATTAATCACTTGAACAAACAACCTAGACCCTGACCTGCCTGCACATTATGCAAAGGCAGATTAGGATCCATATTGTTTTCAGTTGGGATTGACTTATAAGCAAGAACATACAATAATCAACCCCCCTAACTACTACATCTATTATCACACAAGTTCTTATGCAAACAGTGACTACATCACAAAATCACAAATATAGCTTGCAAATACATATAAAAGGTCATAGAATTAATTTTGAAATTATTTACTTCATTAATAAATACTGTACACATTTATTTTTACAGTGAAACCTGTCTTGTGAGACCACCTCTTCTGTCAAAAAAATATGGTATCTCAAGCTGTTAATACAACCTGGAGCTAGTGTAATTTAAAAGAAAAATCAGTTAATTGATCAACAAAGTGTTAAAAATCCTTATCAATACAAAAGATGGGTAACATGTTTTAGAAAGATATTTTACAGCCATGAAAATTATACTTTTGCATTGAATATAGAACTACACTACTTATTCTGACCACAGGAGCTTGACATGGCAAAAGTAACTGATATTTGTGTATGTTCTCAACCAATTAGAGATGGCAATTCCATTCAGTTCTGACACACTGTAAACCTGTGTTTCACTGTCTCTTTTAAAAATGCTGTATCATAGTCTTGGTGGATACTTAGAGTAAAATTTAACAAATTGTCAAAGACATATTTTAAATCTTTTGGAAAACATGAAGCCAATGAAAACTTTTCTTAAGAACTTTTATAATGTTATGATTATCTCAAAGCAAACACCTCTGGAGTCATGTAAAAACAGTTGTGTAGAGCAATGTAGGATGGTGTGGTACACTATGCGGGCTGATGATGCAGCTACCAAACTTTCACTCTGACCAATAATCTATATTAATTTTGGGTCTTATTACCTAGCCCTAATACATGTCATCACTTTATCCGACAAGACTGATCCATACATTATTAATGTGGTCTTAAATAAAAGGTATTCTCCCAAAACACTTGTCTTTCAAGTCAGGCTTGACTGTACTACATACCGTGTATACTCGCGTATAAGCCGATAGCAAACTGCAAACAGCATGGACCCAGATCTGCCGTCACATAATGCACCAGCAGATCTGGGTCTATGCAGTTTGTAAGGAGTAATCAGAAGAACAAGCAACATAGACCCTGATCTGCCATCGCATAATGCTCTGGCAGATCAGGGTCTATGTTGATTGCATTTTGACTTGGCTTATACGTGAGTATAGACAGTAAGTGTTTATGCCAACAGTGTTTTCACCAGGTTGTATAAGACTGCTTTAACAACCCCCCCCCCCCCCTCCAGCCTTTAAAATTGAGCAAGTGTGTGAAAATCATGCATAGTCAATTAATATTAACAAGGCTCAATATGATCTTATAAGCGTTTGACTTCGATTATTTAGCTATTAAAAAGCGTTTTCCCAACTGCACTTGGCAAGGCTGTACAATGGTAGACATGCAGTTGTCAATATTCTGTTGTAATATCTCTCCTGTTACATGCAGTTCTAATTCACATGATGTAGTGCCATTGTCATTAACACTAGATCGCTGACGCTGTGTCTATAATGATAAACAATGGTAAGTTTTATATTTATTCATTAAAAGTTATTTATCACGCACACATTTGTTGAACATACTAGGGTCTATTCATAGATACTCTTCTCATATGAAAACTGCACCCTTTAAAAATTGAGAAAAAAAACCCTTATGAAAATTCCCCCTATGTGTGAAAATCCTAATGAAATCACTGCCAACAGTGATTGCTCCACATAAAGAAATCGCTGCCAACAGTGATTGCTCCACATAAAGAAATCGCTGCCAACAGTGATTGCTCCACATATAGAAATCGCTGCCAACAGTGATTGCTCCACATAAAGAAATCGCTGCCAACAGTGATTGCTCCACATATAGAAATCGCTGCCAACAGTGATTGCTCCACATAATCTTTACCAGAAAAAGCAGTAAAATAAATAATAATAATAATAATAATAATGAGGACTTTGTATAGCGCCTAATCTTTAGAAGCTCTAAGCGCTTTACAACATTAGATAACACCTAAAACATATATAATGATATGATTACGAAAAACAAACACCAAAAAACTACTGTTTTCTGAGACCACCTGTCAATTAAAACCAGATTCATTATGCATGGATTAATTTTGTTAAAGAACGCAAGTGACCAACTCACTTAAGAGACCATTTTTGTTTGGTAGAGGGGGGTAGTCTTTCAAGACATATTTACTGAATTTCCATATAAATGGTAATAAAATGAATTGGAAATCATTTCCATGCTTAGTAAAGTTTTTATATACATGTACTATAAATCACAAAATTGTAGTGAGGAGTAAACTATATTTGTAAAAATATTTGTACACAATAAATATAATATAATTAGCGTCAGTTACCCACCAAAATATTGCTACCAACATGCTCAATTGACTGTTTTCATGAAAATTTAATGATGCCAAAATATAATGATTACAGTAAAGTACTAAAACAAAATTGACACATGGGACCACTCAAATTCTAGATCGTACCCCTCCCATAAGTAAAGTGAGTTGTCAGGCTAGTAAAATAAAACACATATAATTTTCCTGACAAAACTTTAAGTGACAAAACAGAGTATGTTTATTCTGAACTTCTGGAAAGAGTATGTTTAATCTGAACTTCTGGAAAGAGTATGTTTAATCTGAACTTCTGGAAAGAGTATGTTTAATCTGAACTTCTGGAAAGAGTATGTTTAATCTGAACTTCTGGAAAGAGTATGTTTAATCTGAACTTCTGGAAAGAGTATGTTTAATCTGAACTTCTGGAAAGAGTATGTTTATTCTGAACTTCTGGAAAGAGTATGTTTAATCTGAACTTCTGGAAAGAGTATGTTTAATCTGAACTTCTGGAAAGAGTATGTTTATTCTGAACTTCTGGAAAGAGTATGTTTATTCTGAACTTCTGGAAAGAGTATGTTTAATCTGAACTTCTGGAAAGAGTATGTTTAATCTGAACTTCTGGAAAGAGTATGTTTATTCTGAACTTCTGGAAAGAGTATGTTTAATCTGAACTTCTGGAAAGAGTATGTTTATTCTGAACTTCCGGAAAGAGTATGTTTATTCTGAACTTCTGGAAAGAGTATGTTTATTCTGAACTTCTGGAAAGAGTATGTTTAATCTGAACTTCTGGAAAGAGTATGTTTAATCTGAACTTCTGGAAAGAGTATGTTTATTCTGAACTTCTGGAAAGAGTATGTTTATTCTGAACTTCTGGAAAGAGTATGTTTAATCTGAACTTCTGGAAAGAGTATGTTTAATCTGAACTTCTGGAAAGAGTATGTTTATTCTGAACTTCTGGAAAGAGTATGTTTATTCTGAACTTCTGGAAAGAGTATGTTTATTCTGAACTTCTGGAAAGAGTATGTTTAATCTGAACTTCTGGAAAGAGTATGTTTAATCTGAACTTCCGGACACTGGTAACATGATTAATATTCAGCCTCCTGCTGAGGCTCCTGGTCGTAGGTTCCTCACCCAAAGAAATATTGTCTCCATATTTGTATACAAAGCTTTACCTTTGTGTACAAAGTGAAATACATTACCTATGAATTGGATCTGTTCTCCGTATTTTATTGGTCACCTATAATTAGCAATCAGTTGTCTTTCATGAATAATAATGAGCTCATGAGTTGTGTCGGTGTAATGCATCATGGCTCAATAGATCTAACGTGTCAGTTAAGCTTGCTGTGGGGATTAGTGACTTATTAAGGCACCCATGAAAATATTGTACGATCATAAGAACAGTGATCATTATTTTAATCAATTTAGTTCCTAGACTTGCTGGCTGACGATTCCTTTGACATACGGTATGTGTATCTTCTTGATTCTTATGGTTTCACTGTACTGTGACAACTAGTCACAAAACTTGAAGCTATTGTTTTTAAATGATGAAATTAGTTCTGATGGAAACAAGATTACCATGAACGGCACATTATATGCCCACCCAATGTTCATAAACCCTCTGTGTAGGAACTAGCTGTGCATAGCTCAGACTCTGGAAATTATTGTTGAATGGAACTAAATGACCCGGACCTTTGGTCAAGGTATGCGGCCTTGAAATAAAGTTACTGTGCAGAAACCACTACAGCTCTCCCTAGTTATAATGCACTTTGCTATAAACCGATTCCAGATATATGACCAAAATTATGAAAATTAATTTTTTTTAATAGAATTTTGAACATACATCAGCTGAAAACTTTACATCAAAAACCACTACTTGATATGGGCATTACAGTCAGCATTTGACTCTAATTAGTCATTACTGTATTCAGTCAATGTCAGATATTGTATTCGTAACAAGTTATACCACACCCAAAATTGTCTACTGTCTACACTTGCATTTAAGCCGATACCAACTGCAAACTGCATAGACCCAGACCTGCCATCGCATAATGCACCGGCAGATCTGGGTCTATGCAGTTTGTAAGGACTAATCAGTAGAACAAACAACATAGACCCTGATCTGCCGGCACATTATGCGATGGCAGATCAGGGTCTATGTTGTTTGCATTTGGTCCTGGCTTATACGCGAGTATATACGGTATGTTTCTGATGAGCCACTATTGTAATTAGTGTCAACAATTGCATTTGGTGACACTACACTGGACTGTCAAAATTTTCTTTAGCATTAATGTCATCCCAGAAGAACAGTAACTTAATCACTGTAAGCACACCTTGCTGATCATATGAAAGATGAGCTTATTGTAGGTCATTTGTTTACTGACACTTGGATGGCAATAGATCACAGAAAGGATTAGTGGCTGCATGTCTTATGTACATGCTGCCAATTTCTGAAATCTATTTCTGTCCAAGTGTCAATAAAACAATCGCCAGCAATAACCTAGTCTTTGGTACGTGTCATGCATAACTAGTGACTTATCCAATCACCAGAGAAAAAGTGACAGCCTCTGACAGATGCTCATTTGCATAATATAGCTACAAATAAGGCCCATACAGACAATTAAGTGTAACTTTGTTGTGAAATCAGCTAGATTTAAGTGCAAATTCAGTGTTATCTGTATTTATGAGTGAATTCAGACAGAACACTGTTCACATGAATCATTTGGATTGAGGTATTGAATCCCTCAATGCTGAGGTCCAGGAAAAGAAAATCTTCTTTTTTAAAGATAAGTTGGATGTTTTAAAGCAACTTAAATCTGGTGAAATGCAAACTCAAGTTGCTATAAGGACTGAAGCTGTGCTACAAAAGCATTTGAAATCACTTAACAATGTTCAGCACTGGATCAACACTAATGAGGACTGCCCCACTGTTGAATGTAAGACTGATACTGAAATCATCTCATTTTTCCAAAGTGACAATAAAGAAAACATTGATCCCAATCCGTTTTAAAACATTATTATTTAACACAATTAAATTTACCAAATACCATGATGTGAAATAAATATAACATTTACATAAACTAACATTTCTAATATACATTTGACTGCAGTTTTGCTACCCCCTTCTCCCCCCCCCCCTCCCAGCAACACACACTTACAGGCATTCATATAATTTTCTATCATTCTCACTATACTGCTGTTCCATACATAATGCAGTCTGCATTTATGGACATCAAGTACTGTATTATACCAGGGGAGAGTTGTATTTTCTTATTACAGCGACCATGACTGTGACCTCCGACCTCTATATCCCAGAATCTATAGATTTTTTACTACCCTGCGACCTTAACATTTGACCTTTGAAACCCATTGTGCAAGTCATTCACAAACTTTAGTGAAGGTACATGGCTGAGAACTAAAAAAATTTAAAAGTGGAGGATTTTAAAGCAGGCTACCAACTGTTAATGCCAACATTGTTTTCACAATTTGTTCACCTGTGTTTAAAATGTCAATGAATTTATTTATTTCCCCATGAATCAATTATTCGTATTTAACTACTGTTTTCAAATACTAAAATTTCCTGATATGCTTCTGATGGGTGAGGGCATCCTATTTACATCTCAAGTAGATCATTAGGTCTTCTGACTCATGAACTAGAACAAACACAAAATTCACAATATCTGGTACCACACAAATTACCATATATACTCGTGTATTAGCCCATACCAACTGCAAACTGCATAGACCCAGATCTGCCATTGCATAATGCACCAGCAGATCTGGGTCTATGCAGTTTGTAAGGACTAATCAGTAAAACAAACAACACAGACCCTGATCTGCTGGCACATTATGCAACAGCAGATCAGGGTCTATGTTGTTTGCATTTGGACTCGGATTATGCAGGAATATATACAATAAAGTGAATCACAATAAAATAAATTCTATATTTAGAAATGGTATGGACTTTTAACTGTGTCTGTATGGTACATCAGCTACCTAAAGTTACTGATTGATATCTGTAAGTCTGATGTACATCTCGTCACTTGGGAGGTCTCCATACATCATGCTTATAACATTCTCTCGCCTTAGGTGCTAAAAGCTGATAAATATGGTGATAGGGCTTGATGTAGTGAGATTAAGTGCTGGGAAAGACTTTATTAATTGCTTTTTAGTCGCTCTGCTAATTAAACCATTACATTTATGTTGATAAAATGTTGACAGCCATGAAATATCAAGTTAGTATGTGAAAAGGATCTAAGTGAATTTATTTATTAAAAAATCTGAACATCAAACTCAGGGTGATTCACATGCTATATAGTACATTATCCCTCCCAGCATGCCAAGTTAGTGTATTTAATAATGCACACTTCTTGAAGCCAAACTGTCTGGATATTTTAGTGTGATTGGGAATTGGGCTCTAGGGCAATTACTCTGGAAAAAAATTAATAAATTAGGGACAAATATTTTTGGAGTAAATTGGGAATTTGACAAGATATTTGAATGTTTTATATTTTTGCGTAGGATCCCTTGTATACTGAGACTGAGATCCATTTTCAACCCAAGAACACCTGGATTAAATTTCTGAACTACCGGGTAGTAACAGTAGTCTAGGATCTGCTTCATGCATTACATCTTTATCAATTTGTAGCACAGAGTTCATACAGCTTTGGAAGTATACAATTTAAGGACAGTTTAAGAATCTCCCAATATGCATTTAATTATTTTCAAGGATCAAAATGACAGATCACGCAGTAGCATCAAGTTTCTTTTTACTTTATACATATATATGCGTGGATAACTTCTGTACCTGTTTTCCTCGACATTTAGTTTAGAATACGAGCTTCTTCTGTTTCAGTCAAATCAAAAACCCAACATGGCTACAGCTGTTTCAGAAAGTTATGCAAGTGACATTTGACCTTCCTCTAAAAATTCAAGGACTTTCAAGCACTTTTTAGCTAACATGTTAAATTTCAAGCACGATCAAGAAGTTATTTTTGCCATCTTAAAATTCATGCAGATGAGAGTGATGTTCTTGAGACACACCAGACCTCTGGGATGACTGGTAATCCAAAACCATTAATTATGAAACTTTGGAATGCAGAGGGAAAATTGAACATCACCAAGAAAAAAAAAAGATTTTAAGAACAAACTTACTGTAAGAATTGCAGAAGATGTCACTCTGCAAAATATGGGACTCATAAATAGATTAACTACCCATCCAAATATCGAATCTGCCTAGTATTTCAATTGCAGTGTGTACACCAAAATAAAAGCTGGTAATAGGTACCTTTTCATGACATATGTGAAATATTCAAACCCAAATCAGAAGTGAAACAATTTTCACTATTGATTCTGCATATACTTGACTGTGTAAAACTCTGTACTAAAAGGACAATGCCAGTAATTGGTAAGAATCTTCATATAATCTTTCAGCTAATTTTTGACATATGCATATAATTGTGTTTAATTTTTGACATATGCATATAATTGTGTTTATTTGTGCAAAGATTGATCTTATAACTTTCATATAAATCATATAATTTTTCTGCTTTTTTGGTGGAGAGGTACTAACATGCTAGATTCTTAGGCAGACAGTTACCAACGTTATTTAGTACGAATGTTTACATTATTTGTCTGTGCCATGTTCAATATGTCTATATGAACTGCTGATTATATGTACAGTACAAACTTGTCAATAGCAGCCACCCAAAGAAAAACACCAAACCTGCATTTATACACAGGTGAGCTCTGTATGCAGGTTCACCTTTCAAACTTGGATTTTGAATAAAATACCTTGCACTAAATACAGGAACCCTTATTATTATTATTATTATTGGATTTTGAATAAAATACCTTGCACCAAATACATGTACCCTTATTATTATTATTATTATTATTATTATTATTACATGTGCTATTATTATTATGTTATCAACATATTTAGTTTAGTGCACTATTTAATCAAACCATAAAATACATGTATATGTTGTTCTCTCCCAAACTTATATTCCATACTAGATCACTGTATCCTGTTAACTTTAATCCCTCCTATAAATGAAATCATATCCATTTTTTTTTAAAAAATCACTGTTCTTAGTTTGTTTTGTGCATCACAACAAAACACTAATTTCACCATCAATTGACAGCTTATATATGACTGTGAACAGAGAGGACTGACCATCTCTTTGGACAACTTCTATAATTAGGTTTAGAACCAGCTCTTCACACTTCAAACAATATCTGGATTAACCAGTTGCTCAACTTGCCAAGTTCAAAAGACAGTCAGTTTATGTCAGAGGCCTGTGATGAATAGGTAATGAAAAGAAGCTTTAAGTGGCTATTGTTAATAACAGAGGAATCAAAACTTCACCTGCCTTTACAGGCAAGTTTTTAAACACTGAATGACCCCTGACCCTAATGAAAAGGGATGTAACTCGTATCTCTCCTCAGAGATGAACTTCTTTCATCAGAGATAGCTTTAACTTACATACATATAAATGAAGATATCAAACTATAGCTGTCACACTGCCACAAAAGATGACTCCCATTTCTGCTGTGACGACATGACTGCTTTTCCCACCATCCTGCAAACGAACTGCTACGATCCTCTCCTCTAATGATAAAAACTGCCTCACTTTCGAATTTGACATATTGATACCTTTGAGTTACACTGACAGTGTGACAGTGAGTACAGTGAAATAAGAAATATTTACACATCAATTCACATGATATACCTTTATCTAAACAAGGTTGTTAGTTTGCATACACTGAACAGTCACTGTCAATACGCTCCACTGACTTCTTAAAGAAACCATTATTTGGTTAGGAAACACCTGGCCACTGACAGTCGAATGCAGGTGCCCATTATATACATGACTTTTATATAGAAAATTTGCTGGGGAAAATCAGAATAGTTGTCGAGACCAGGTGATCGCTATATAAAGGTGACCATTCAGACAGGTTTGACTGTACCATTATTTATCATCCCCATACTATATATCTGTGTAAATAGATGATTATATAAATGAATTCCACAAAATTCATTTTTTTAAAAATAAATGTTAGTACAATCAAAGATATAGGTTCATGTAGACAGAAATATTAAGTCCTAAACAGTGTACACAGATGGATAGATGGATTGAGAGACAAAATAAAGGTTGGTTTATTTTTCTTTCTCCTGTTGCATTATATAATGCCATACTCTGACTTCAAAAGAACAAAAATCTGAATGCTGCTGTGTTAATTTTTCAAATTGAATCCTCAAAATGTGGTTGCCAAATTTATTATAAAATTAATACAAAACAGATTAGATCCTGGGTTTATTTCCTAAATAAATGTATTTGGCTAATTTTTCACTACCCTAAATGCATACATAGACAGAACTAATATATAGAGAGCTCGTATGTAATGTCTTTTGGTAAAGCAAGAAAATGGATGAGCGAAAAATGTTTGTTAACCACACTGCACAGACATCACAATTTAATAACCATACCAACACTCCAGTGTAGAACAGACTCGTGTATCTCTATACTGGGCGACATCATATATGCACCCAATGGTGCATGATATTGTACCAGTGCTACACTTTTCTAGTTTTTAAACATCTCATGTTTCTGTGTCTGAGAGTGTATCGCAAGGTGTATGCGAGTACATTTCATGCTGCCCGTTTTGTAATGCATAGTTAAATAAGCTTTGTGAACATTTTAGTCACAACAGAATTTAACAATTGATACAGATTAAAATTTTGTCAAAAAATCTGAAGGGTCTACACATTCCAATTTCAAAAGAAGAGATATTCTCAGCTGGGTCAAACAAAAGATTGCATCCATTACATGTTTACAGGAGACACAGAGTACAGCTGAAACTGCAAAGTATTGAGAGGCTGAATGGGGTTATAAGTGTATTTTCAGCCAAAAATCTTGTAATAGTCCTGGTGTTGCTATTCTGTTTAGAAATAATTTAGAATTTTTTATTCACAGAAATAAATGTGATTGCCAGGGCAAATACAATCTCTTAGATTTATCAGTTAATGGACAGATATTTAGACATTTTAGAGAGGATATTATAAATTCTGACAATTCTTCTGTTATCATTTGTGGTGACTGGAATGTTGTTCATTACATGGAGATTGACTCTTATAATATTTTACATGTTAAACACTCCATGGCACGAGCAGCAGTACAGGACATCAAGAATCAACTTGATTTACTAGATCCATGGAGAATAGTCAATCCTGACAGTAGATTATTAACTTCGTAACAGGCAAACCCTTTGAAACAGTAGAATGGACTATTTTTTAATCAGAAGACATGTTTTCAAGTAGTCTCATCTTTTATTCCTGGCTATAAAACAGATCATTTAGCAATACCACTAAAATTGTCTATATCTGCAATACCTAGAGGTTAAGGGTACTGGAAATTAAATTCCAAGTTATTAAAGCAAAATCAATATATTCATTTGGTAAAAAAAATGTAATGCCAACACAGTAGAAGAAGGTGACAAGAAAAACCCACTTCAGGTGAAACTAACTTGTAATGATCAATTATTTTTAGAAATTCTTAAAATGTTCATAAGATCGGTATTAATTATGTATTCACAAGCTAAAGCAAAACAGAAGAAGCAACATATCAGGAAAATTTAAGCCAAAATATGTAGCTGGGGTGAGTGGGGTGAACTAGTTTTAATTATGTAATACTTACCTGATACTATAGCATTGGCTTCCTTTTTCAGGACTCTAGTCCCCAGTCCAAGCTAATAGGTAATTCCCTTCTCCAATTAGTACTGGAGGACCAGAATGGAAAAGAACATGATTTCAGTCTGACTCCTTAGTCACAGCCAACATACAGAATACCATCTACTTTTGACTTGGACCTAATGTACAGGACATCATAGCTGGGTGGGTGGGAATCTTTCCAATAGTAGCAGGTAAATTAGTTTTACCCCCCTAAAACTGCATTTTAACAGTAGTAATACAATACCTACTACTATTGCACTGCTGAATTTACCAGTCAAGAGGGAGGCTGATGGCCTCAACACATCTGCTATAGAAAACTATTGTACCTTACTGTAGGAGTGTTCATGACTGTAAGGTGGTAGAAGGTTGGGCCATGTGTTGTGCCATCACCGTAGGAAAATGCCTTCGCTCTGATGCACCACAGATCGAAGGTAAAAGAAAGAGAAGGTGGTGTGAGACTGCCAGAAGGTGACTCATAACATCATCCACAGAGTGATCCAAATAGGTCCAAGATGTAGCAACAGCCCTAACTTCATGGGCTTTAATTCTCATGAAAGAAAGGTCTCTCTCAGTGAGGGACTGATAAACTCTCTTGATAGTGAGGACAATCCACCTGGAAATAGTGGCTGCCGGAATACCAGAGGAACCCTTAATAGGTAGGAAGAGATGCTTCTGAACCTTCCTTGTCCACTTAGAAGCCAAATAAAACCTTAAAGCCCTAACTGGGCAAAGGAGCCTATCTTGATCATCCCCAGCACAAATACAACTGAGACTGGGGATCTCAGTAGGAAGTGGAGCTACTGAAGATAGCTGATTCTTTGCCAGAAATCCAGGTTGGCAAAGAAGAGAAACCAAATCATAATTACTGCTGAACCATAAACAACCCTTTTTCTGACAATGCATGAAGCTCACTCCTTGCAGATGCAAGGGGAACAGGAAAACAGTCTTAAGGTAATGTTCTCGAAGGAAGCTTCACTCAAAAGTTAATAAGGGACAATGCCCAAAGAACACACAAAAGATTCCATCTTGACATTAGTGAGCAAGATATCGGACACTATGAAGCTAGGAATACCTGATGAGATCAGAAAAATAAGGGTCCGATCCAGTGACAGAACCCCTGGCGAACTTGAGTGTTAGAAAGGGCTGCCCTATAGCCCTTAACAGTGGACACTTGCTTTCCTCAAAAAGGAAGAGAAGAAAATCTGCAACTGCACTCAAAGGGGGACAGCAAGGATAAATGCATTTCCTACTGCACCAATCACATAAAATTCTCCACTTTGCATCATAAACCCTGGAAGTAGATTGTCTCCTAGCCTGGATGATGCAGTTGGCAACCTTGCTCAGAAACTGGTCCTGGCAGATTGATCGCTTGAGATGAGCCAAGCATGAAGATAGAGAATCTATGGGTTGCTGTGGAGGAGAGACCCACTGTGCTGTGACAGCAAGTCCCTCCTCTTTGGTAATCTCCTAGACTCGTCTACCAACAGGTCAAGTAGGTCACTGAACCATGACCGTTGGGGTCATAGGTGGGCTACCAGGATGAGCCAAACAGTAGAGATCTTGACTTGGAGCACCTGCAGAATTATTTTGAAAGGTGGGAAGATGTACGCCTACAGATGATCCTACTTTAGACTGAAAGTGTCCACTACCCAGGCTCTCAGATCTGATACTGTAGAGACATAAAACTTGTTGTTCAGTCTTATAGCGAACAAGTCCACCAAGTGTTTTCCACACAGTTGGAAAAGTGACTCTGCAACCAACTGGTGTAGAGACCATTCTGTTAGGACTGCACCAAACCACTAGAGACTGTCTGCCAGGATATTCCTCTTGCCCAGAATATGGTGGAGTCAGAACATGATCTCCTCCGAAGCTGCACATTAGAGGAAGTACTAAATTTCCACGCAAAGAGAAGGAGCATGTATACCTTCCTGACACCTTAAGTATGCTACCACTGATGTGTTGTCTGAGGCGACCATAATGCAATGACACCTTATGAGGTTGACACACCCCTGTAACACTAGAAACACTGCCCACATTTCCAAGCTGTTTATATGAAGGATCGCTTCTTCCCCAGACCAAAATCCCTTAAGAACTACACCCTTTAGTTCCATATAAACATCCCATACTGAATCTGATGCAATGGTGTACAGAGAGGAGAGGGGTTCGTGGGTGTGAATTGGGGCTCTGGGCAGAAACAAGTCCCAATTTCGCTCCAATGCAGGAGGTGGTGAAAATCAGATCCTAGAGAATCTGAGCTCATAGAGGTTCTTTGTTCAGTCTCCAGTTTGCTAGAAGCAGGAACTGGAGAGAGCTCAAGTAAAGTCTCCATGAAGGAACCAAGTCCACAGCCAGCGAGAGGTAAAGGTGAGCCAACGATGAGGTCTTGGCAAGAAGAGCCGTTATGAGAAAGAGAATTTGGTCGATCCTGTCTGCAGAAACACATCCCAACATATATAAATTCTGTGATGCCACAGAGGGGATGAGGCCTCCGAAGAGCGTCTCTGCCTCAAGCAGTACAGACCATAAATGGTTCTTGCCGTGGTTCAGCAAGACCTTCAACATCTCCAAGGCGGCATCCCTGCAGAGGTGAAGAAGCTCTGCATAGAGAGCCTTCGACATGGTGAGTGCATGACGCGACATCTTCACTACAGCCTCCAGTAAATGCTGAAGCACTGCTGGAGACCACAATTTATCCTTCAACAGACTGAAGGAGGCCAGCAAGAGATTGGCATGGGAGGTGATCATCACGAAATTATGGGCCTTAAGCTCCAAGGCCTCCAAGGTTTTAACTGGGAGACGAGCCCTGGCCCCAACTGATATACCCACTTGTGGTGCCCCTGAGTCCAAAGGAGGGGGGCATAAGGGTACATGCAGGCAAATAGCCTCAACAGCTGGAGGCAGAAACCAGCAGCCAAAGCAAAGAAGTGGGTACAGACCACCTGTTCTGCTGCCTGGTGAACTCTTGTCCCCAGAAAAACTTCTGTGTACGCTCCCAGGAGCAACTGAAGATATGGACGAGATGCTGCCCCAGAAAGCCTCTCCAGACTGGATGGAATCTTCTTGTCCTCAGCGGCAGAAGGCTTAGGACACAAGTCTGGGGGATGGAAGCAGTAAACTTTGTTCACTGCCTTATCAAATATCCAAACTTCCTTCTCCTCAAACACCTGGCCCAACAGGTGGGAAAGAGCTGATGACCCCAAAGGAGGGGGGGGCCGTCACCACCATTTCCTATGAGAACTCATTTGAGTCCACCATGATGGAAGTGACAAAATCATCCTGAGCCCACTCCCAAGGCAAAACAGGACTGTCCCTCCTAGTATCTCTTTACAGAGAGGGAGACTTCAAATAGGGGTTACCCTCATCCCAAAGCCCCTCATGGGGGATGATGGACCTAGCCCTACTAGTGGACTGCCTAGACGAATAAAATCACTTATCCCTTCTAGATCATCCTTCTTTTTGCTGGCGCACAAGTCCCACACTTGGTCAAACCAAAGACAACAAATTGGGCAGGTGTCCATACCTGCTCACCCTATGCATACTAAGCAGGTGGGGTGAGTGTCCCACGGGGCCTTCCTGTGCCCACACCTTGTGACATTATAAACTTTGCAAGATGAAAATTGACACAAAACAAAAAAAAAGAATAGTCAATACTTACCCTAGGACCAGAACAATGAAGGGGGATACAATTTAATTAAGCACCACTTGCAAAGCAAAAAAAGCTAAAATTTACCAAAAAACCCCACAGATAACACCCAAATAAAGCACGAATAGAGGAGACAAACACTCAGTCAATACAAAAAGGTAGGTGAAATGCCCAAGAAATGTTTAAAGCTGAAAACGAAGACAAATTTTGATGTACCACATACGTCATCAAAGGAAAAAAGACGATGGTATTCCATGTGTTGGCTGTAACTAAGGAGTCAGACTGAGATGATGTGCTTTTCAATTCTGACCCTCCAATACTACTTTAGTGATGACTCCACTATTATGGAAGAACTGAGCAAAACACAAGCAGATTTAGATGAAATGATGAAAAAACTGGTGGAAGATGTTATGTTCTAATCAAAAGCAAGATGGTACAAGCTGGGTGAAAAAAAAATCAAAATATTTTCTTAATCTTAAAAAAAGAAATTACATACACAAAGAATTAATTATGGAAAATGGAACAAGGGTAATAGATCAAACATATACATCAAATCAACTGAAATATTTTTATGAAAAACTATACTTCTTTAAGGCTGCAATGTTTACACATGTAAACGGTTTCATTTCATTTACTGCCTGTAAATGTTTACAAAATTGGTAACGTGTAAAAAACCAACAAGCATGTGGCTGTCAGTGATACAATAACTACCTGTTCCAATTTAACAACATATTTCCACATCTCTGCTTAAGATGACAATTTTTCGGTTCATTCTTTTCTTAAAGTATGTAAGATTTTCACATCGAGTGTGGCATCGTTAGTAAAAAGTAAAAGTTGGTGAGAATTGGTTGTACAGTGTACATTACGCCACATTACTCATCAGTTTGATTTATTGATAATGCTGATCAAACTTTCTTTAAACCACATTTTTTACCTTTGAAACACATGCTTTTTAACAGAACCTTTGATTAGTAACATTTTAATTAAAAAAATCACTGTTTCAAGTTTGTAAGCTTCTGTATAGACTCCAAGTCATTGTACATGTAGATCCTACAAAAACATCCTATGTACATGTAGATCCTACAAAAACATCCTATGTACATGTCCAGGCAGTACTCTAAGTCATTGTACATGTAGATCCTACAAAAACATCCTATGTACATGTCCAGGCAGTACGCGCAGTCCCATTATTAAGTTTTTCATCATGTACATGTAAGTAGCAGTTGGAAACAATACCACAACGATCCTAGGGACATTTTACTGAAATTGTGAGATATATTGAACAAAGATATATATTACAAACCGAGTCCTGTCATAATAAAATGTAAAAGATGTACAGCAAATGAAACAATTGGAAGATGAGAAAGGTATACAGCATGCATATTATAACAGCTGTCAGCTGTTCAGTAAGTCTGGGTATATAGAGAGAAAGGCTGAGTTGCTCATCATTCAGATTAAAAGGCATCGTTTCAGTTATTGTAAACCATGTACAAGTTTAGAAATGTTAGTAAACGTTGCAGCCCTACGCTTCTTAAAACACGATAAAAAAAAACTCGCATGAGGTTAAGTTAATGTTTGTAGAATGAAGTTTAGCAATGAAAAATATGAAAAATGAAACTATCCTGGTTCCAATCAATTTGCCATTGAATTGTACAAATTCTTTTGGAAAGATGTAGGGGGTTTCGTGTTTAGGTCTTTAAAAGCTGGATATGATATGAAACATTTTTTAGAATTTCACTCTCTGGAATCACAATCCACATTCCAAAAGAAGATAAAGACAGAAAATTTATTTTAAAAATTGGAGACCAACCTCAATGCTTAATGTGGATTAAAAGACTGCTTTGGCATCTATTGCTAACTGGGTCAAGAAAGCCCTCCCTTATATAATTAAAGACAGTCAAAAGGGTTTTTTTGAAAGGGAGATGTATTGGTAAAAATACAAGAATTGTGTATGACATGAAGCACAGTCATTAGAAAAAAAATGAATCTGGTCTTCTCCGATCAATAGACTCTGAAAAGCTTTCAACCCTGGTGATTGGGACTTCTTGGAAATCTTTTAACTTTTGAGAATCCATTTGTTGCTGGTTCAAAATATTTTGCAATAAATCAAGAAGTCGTGTCATTAATACATGTAATGGACATTTAACCCCATTTTTTTAATTTAGTGAGAGGTTGTCACCAGGGAGACCCTTAAGCACTCTATTTATTTGTAATAGGAATTGAACTTCTTGCACTAGGACTAAAAAAGAACTTGAGTATTACAGACATTTTGTACGACAAAAAGGGGTTCAAATTAGGTCAGTATGCTGATGATGATTTTCTATTATTAGATGGTTCGCTCCTGTCCTTCAAGACAGCCATACTGAATTTTAATGACTTTGCCTGGTGTCAGGTCTGTACTATAATATTTTTAAATCAAAAGCTATTTGGATTTGAAAAAATTCAAATGAAAAAATATTAACTGGTCAACGTCCAATTTTAGATAAGACTGCTCTTTGAACTTGGAGGATATAGTTGAATGTAATTATTCAATGAAGCCGAAGGAAGTAAAGAAACCGCTTTGCTGGTGGAGCAAAGGAAATAAAAAATTTATTTATTATATACTTTAGTGTTAAATATAGAAACTTATTGGCGAAATAATTTTCATATTTTTTCATTCCTATATTTTCACATGTGAAAAATATATCCTAATATTTTCACATGTGAAAATATAAGATTTCCCATCATGCCATGCGACTCTGGTTTGTTTGTGCCTACAGAAGTTATACCTGCAGACACAAAAACAAGCACTTTGTGAGCTAGAACAAATAAATAGAAACTGCATTACATTTCAGACATGGAAATTAATTTTTGCTAACTAAATTTGAGTCGACGCCGGGCGCATCTCTATGAAGTTATTTCCCCTTACTTCCTTGACAACAATGATAAACCCGCTTTGATGCATTTATGAATCGGACTTGCTTTGTGGTCAAATATGATCAAATAATTTACAAACTGTAAACAAATATAATTTACTGCAACAGATTAGGTCAATCCAATCATACCGCTATCTTAAGTCACTGATATTTATATGACCAGCCTATGAAAGTGAGGTGAATTTACGAAAAAAGGGGTGGGTGGGAGTGGAGTGTGGTGCTGAATAGTGAGTTTAATCTTCAAAGCTTCGATTCTGGAGAAACTTTGGTATATAATAAAAAGAAAATTTTCTTTTCCTGCGTTAATACCAGATGAATTTGATCTTGTGGTACCAAAAACGATATATTTTAAATCGTGGCTTCGCCACTCGTTAAAATATCACGTTTTTTTGTACCACACAATGAAATATATCTGGTATTAACGTAGGAAAAGAAAATATCCTCTTTTTATAAAGACCTGATAAGAAGTAAGATTGATAAAAAAGAACAAATGGTAAACATAAACTTGGGTCCAGGCAGCAACTGGTGCAGATTAACGGACCAATTCTTTTGCTTTTACTAAACTTTGTTGAAAAGATACCAAACTGATTAGCTTTAATTTTTTTATTTCTTCATAGAAATATTGATACAAACCAGTTTTTGAAAAACATTCATTTAAGTGATAATAAAATAAATGCACCTTTTCTGTAAGGAGGGAATAGAACACATTGAACCTTTATTCTGTGACTGTCGATTTACTGAACACTTTTGAAATTATTTCTAGAATGGATCTGAACTTTTGAACCAAATTTTAGAATAAAAAAAAAAATGTTTTTATAGGATTTTTATAGGAAATAACAATTTTTATAAGCTTATTAACTTAATAATTTTGCCTGCAAAATGTTATATATAGATCATGTTGTGCATTAAAAAACCCAAATCTCACCTATTATAAAAATTTAGTTTTATTATATAAAAGGCTGGATAAATATGAAGCCAAAGTGAATAAGACAACTGATGAGTTTGTGAAAAAGTGGACCCTACTGTCAACTTTTGGTATTGTTTTTGTTTTATATAATATATATTTTTTTTGAAAGCTGTTTTACACTATTTATGTGTGGGGTTTTTTGCAAAATGAAACAATTTTAGGTTAAAAAAAAAACAACAGCCAATTTAATAACACCTTATGGTTTGTGTACGAGTGTGTCTTTGTGTACAATATTTTTGAATTTATGTGTGTGTGTGTTTAATGTGTTTAAGTAAGCAAATATATGTAAAGGTCAGGATGCAAAACAATATTAGGTAAAGCCCCATACGCCAGGTGGTGATGTAGGGGAACATGAAAAATCCTGACAACTTATGTTCAAAAATAAAATTTAAAAAATATTCAAGCACTATGAAGGTTTTCAAGGGCCTATATGAACTCTGCCAGCAAGGCAGCATATCCCAATTCTATTTTTACCACACTTGCTGGTATATACAAATGCAAACAAATGTGAAATGAGTACACAGGGATTTGCCAGCACATAATGCACTGACAGATTCGTGTCCACACTGTCCATTTGAGTTATGATTTGAAGGGAACAGTGTACACGCTGACCTAACAGCATATGCAAAGCAGACGTGCACATTCAATGTTGTGAGCACAGTTTAAACCTCATTCTGGCTTATCAGGACATTCATGACTACTGGCACACCAGGACATTCAAGGCTACTGGAATTCATTTGGAACATTCTATATTTTGGACTTGTGATTAGGACACTTAGGATTATTGGATTATTTGGATTTTAATTCACAATATTGTAAGTGTCTTTTGCATTTTCACTTTAATTATCTAGAAATAAATTGCTTGCTGATTTTGCTTACATTGTTGGTTTCACTTTCTTTCTGTTACATATTTTAAGGCCACAGAGTTGTAACAATATATAGGTAAGTCATTTCCACTATCAGCTAAAAAAGTTACAAATATTATGTTTTAAGTTAAGCACATTCTTGTGAAAAATGGATATACCACCTTCAAAAATATGTAAAATTACCCAGCGTCCGGCTAGCCCCATGTTGGCCTTGCTAATTAGATCAGAAATTGATGTCACCAATGATGATTCCAATTCAGACAGCGTAATTTACCCCCCCACACACACACACACACACAAAATGAGCTCAAGAAACGAAGGACAGGGTTCAACAGTGAATGGAAGACTTCATATCTTCATATCCCTGGGTGGAATTTGCTGAATCATATGGTAAGTTTTCCATTTTGCTAAATTTTGGTTCAGATCTCCTTAAGTATCAACAGGTGAGATTGGGGGGGGGGGGGGGGCAATTCCTCAGGCACTAGTAGAATATAATATTTTTGTTTTTATAGTAGTATCCGTGGTTGTTGTCGTTCTTATTCTTTTCTGGAAAATGTGACAAGGAATGAAATTTGCATTTTATCCATGAGTTCCACTAATATTAACATAGTAAAATAGTTTGTTCATTCAACCTAAACTTAATTTCTCATTACTTTTTTCTCTCTATCAAAGTTACGAAAGGCAGAATTTTTATCTTCCAATTTTACCTGTTTTGAAAATGTGTAAATAAAAAGTGTTGAATTATTCCTTCATTTAATATCTGAAATATATTCAATGAATAAATTAAACAATGACAAACACATTGATACATTGTTCTTAATGGAAAGGAATATGTATTATTTTAGTTATATTGTCATGATTATTTAAAAACACATCACTGTCTTGACTCTTGAAGAATTGGTCAGGTTGTGTATTATTATGCACATCCATTAATAAATGTTTATGTTTCATTTTTTTCAGACTGTGAAAGGTCATACCCTACTCCCACCATGTAACCTCCCCCCATCTCCCTGATAAATTACAATTTCAAGAACAGTGTGAATTATCTACATCTATCCCTCCCCAGGGACCCAAACACACACATCAAATACAGAGAAATGGTGTGCAATTTGCTCATGTAAATATAGCCCCATCTCCCCTGGATCCCGCCCTTATCTCATGATGGAGAGGAGTCTATAGTCAGAAAAAAAGCATGTAACTCTTCTGAAAATAGTGCTAGTAAAATGATTGGTAAACATGCATATTTTCTGATGATTACCGTAATATGTATTAAGTGTCACAGTAACCCACTAAAAACACAAAATGCTGTCATACATTCCATCCAGCTGTAAGTCAAAAGGGCAATAACTCCTACAAAAATTTGTGGGAGCACAGATTGGTCAACATGTCCATCTTTAGATGATGGCCATAATATTTACCAAGTTTCACCACAATCTATAAAAAAAATCCTGCAAGACAAGTTGCAGGCACAAGATTCTGTCTTGTACTGCATTCAGGTGCAGGACCTAAAGGGCAGTAACTCTAACAAAAACTGCAGGAGCAAAACGATTTGTCAGTATGCACATCTTCAAATGATAACCATAACATATGCCAAAGTTTCATGGTGATCCATCAAAGACTGCAGGACTAATCGTGCTAACAAGATTGTGTGCTGGACAGAAAAACAGGCAGATGGACACTAGGATTACTATATAGCCCCACCTCTATAAATGGAAGGGGACATAAAAAAAAATTGATATATAACATGCACTTATGCATGTATGGGCAGTATCACAATCCCCAAATTTTCTTTTATAAGGCTAATGATACATGAAATTTTGGCAAAGTATAAAACCTCGTCAGAATCTACATAAACCAGCATATGAGGGTGTAATTTACATCATATGACAGCAAAAGAGTTAGGGCATTAAGAGCTGTTTAAGGTCTCACACATTCAAAATCAATATTTTACAATCCTGTATCACTCAAGAATAGTTGCAATTATCATTGTAAAGAAATATAGACAATGGTTGTAAAGCACACAAACTTGATAGACGGGGGAAAAGAATTCAATAAGTTACACGCTTTGGTCATACTTCATTAGAAATTAAAGTCCTGCATCCTTGAAACAACTTTATGTCTTTATATATTGATGAGCTACATCATACATTCGTAAAAGTTTCCACAAGTGTGGGGAGAATTATTTGCACTAAAAAATAGCCACAATTTTACTTCAGTAACCTTTTCTGCAATTTAAGAGCCATTTGTGTCATTTGTCTTCTGATCACATTTCAATCTGCACTTTCTAGACTAAACACTACAAATTTAATAGAACATTGGTCTTCAAAATAATCATAGTAAATGGTTGTTTTCAAAGTTGTATTTAATATTTAGGGTTAGAATGGGCTCTTACAGTTCCTACCCCTTTTACAACTCAACATCTTAGCTTTTGGCATGCTTATAAATAACAACCAAAAGGAATCTGCAGGGCATTTCAAACAGATGTCAAGGGACACATTTCTGCAAGTACAGTGTAGAAAACTGAAGACTATATTTACAAATTGCAAGCTGAAAGCCAAGAGAGACTTCAAATTCCACTACTATCTCTGCAAGCTAACTTCAGGGGATAATAATCTTGCATTGACGGATTTTACATTAATTAAGACTGGTTTTACTGATGCAAATAAAGTTTTCCTGGCGAGATATCATTGGAGTTGGTAAAATGGATGTTTGTGACAATAAAGCCAGCAGTAACATCCTCTAATCCTCAAACACAAGACTATTCTAACACAAAGTGTCAAAAAAAGCCAGGTATGTATGTATGTATGTATGTATGTATGTATGTATGTATGTATGTATACAGTTTAATAGCATCTCAGCACAATCCAGTCAATATAGTGCCAATTAAAAGTTAGGTTCCAAAAACATAAAGGAAAATATTCCTAAAACTTTAGGAAGATAAACCCTTTAAAATGGACGTAAATTTATACTCCTAAAATATAAAAGATAAAACATAAAGATGCTAAACATTTTTAAAAGGAATATAAAATAAAAGATAGAGGTACAAAATATAAAATTCTTAAAATATTGGATTAAAATTTGTTATATAAACCATTTTAAAAAGTTCATAATTTTTTCAGGTGGTACATGATCAAAAAGCTTCAGAATTGATCACATATAAAAAAAATGCATGTCTCACTGGGTTGAAGTCGATACACTTGATATGAATGTGCTCCCATGTCAGTGGAAACTGGCAAGGAATGCCATCCAGTTGAGGTTCACCCTTCAGGTATGCATGTGTCAGGTATGTGTGTCCCATTCGCAAGTGGCACAATACCACCTTATATCTGTGATTTATTCTGCATTAGAGATGCCACTCTCCATTTACGGGTTTGATGTTCCAAGCTTGTCTGTTTCATTCCACGTATTTTGCGAAGTATACAGAACATGCAGATTTATTTAATATTTGAAGTCATTATATGGAATCTTCCATTCATACCAGAGGGACTGCAATTGACTGTTTTATCTGCTGTTGCACTACCCTGAATACCAATGTGGCCAAGCAGCCAACATTACTGAATACTGTCACCTGTATTTATGAGCAAATCATGTTTCTTTAACAGTTGGGATATTACCAGTTTGTCAGGTCTCTCCCGGCAATATGCTTTGAAAACATAAAAGGTGCTATTGCCTTCTGTTCACACTGCCTATTTACAGCAGTAGTATTAAGTTTGCTTGATTTTAAATACTTGAAACATTATGTCAGTATTTTCTCTTATTCAGATCTCCATATTTATGCCAAGTTTTAGCAACTTGCCTAATCAATCCAATTACTGCAGTATGGATTAAGCCTGTCTGCTCCGAAAACATGTAAATAAAAAGTGTTGAATTATTCCTTCATTTATATTTGAAATATATTCAATGAATAAATTAAGCAATGGCAAACACATTGATATATTGTTTTTAATGTCAAACACATTGATATATTGTTCTTAATGGAAAGGAATATGTATTATCTTAGTTATACTGTCATGATTATTTGAAAACACATCATTGTCTTGACTCATTAAGAATTTGTCCCTGGTAATTAACTTAGGATTCAGGTAGTTTTTTATCTTTTTGTACATCCATTAATAAATTTTATGTTCCATTTTTTCCAAGACTGTGAAAGGTCATTCTCTGTGATGAATAGAATCAAGAGTGTGTTAAGGAATAGGTTAACACAGAGGGTGCTGAATTATCTTATGACAATTAGTACTGAAGGACTTTGCCTAAAAGGCTTTAATTTTAATGTGGCAATCAAAATATATGGGGAAGTGAAGAAACGAAGGATATCATTTATTTAAATTCAAAGACAAATGAGTCTGACATTATATCATGTTATAACTTATGGAAATAAAGAATACTATGTAAATATATGTACTTCTCTTATATATCATTGGTATTAATTTTTCCACTTTTATGATGACAACGCACATTTTTCAAAACATTTTATGATGCTGCCGCGCACTTACCCCAACGCTATCACAAATTTCTGGAGAGTTTCATAAATTCAATATTAAGACATTGCCCATTTGAGATTCTGTTTATCTACAGAGAAGGAAGAACAAATGATTTTCAGGATTTCACTTAATTCTGGTTCTATCACATTTCATTTTTTGTGGTAATAATTACCTTTTTTTTTTACAAAGCCTGTGCCGAGTACCTGTAAATGTTTATATTATATATACATATATCAATGATTACCTGACAATACTTCAGACCTTCCTGTCAAGTGATCCTGAGACTTGTTTGAAATCCATGGCTCAGACATAGTAAGACAAACTTGATCCTGAGACTTGTTTCAGAACCATGTCTAAATGAGACTAAAACAAACTTGATCCAGGGACTTGTTTTAGATCCATGTCTCAAGCAGACTAAGACAACCCTGATGTTGTGAATGATGTCTCTTGGAAATGACAATGTACTTCTTCATGCACGGCACTGTAGACCCAAGTTGCCTAAGTTTTAGGCATATTATACACACTGTCCTCTTGTAATATTTCATGAAGGACTACATATGCACTATAACACCAACCTGTATAAGGTGATATTCCAACCTTACTTGAAACTGGCCTGGATTTTAACATACGAGTTTCAAGCTGACTTTCTTCAAACTGAACATGTTTATAATGTTCACAAAAATGCTAAAAGTTGCTGTTCTTGTGTGTTGCAAGATTATACAGAATTACAGTAAATAATGTGTTAAACTGACAATAATGGTATTATATTATGTACTGTATTATTTTATTTGGTCTTCAATAACTGAACTCATAGAGTGGTGTTTTCAGTTGGTGAAATACTTATATGTATACGACAGACCATTTGCTTTTGGTTGCAATAGATCTGATCAAGAAGTTATGGTTGAATTAAGTATAACACTGCCAACAAAGACAGCAATGTTTACCAAATTCAAGTGAAAAGACCATAAAATTCTCTATGATGCTAAAAGACAGACAATAGAGCAACACGCATGGACACAAAAAAGTGAGAGGAAGGTTGAACAGTTTACAGTGAACAAATTTTAACAAAATTGGAAGTATTGTAGAAAATCTGTAATTAAAAAAAAGTTTTTTTTTTATATTTTAATCTATAACTCCAAATTTGTAATCATGCAGTTAAATCTGGTAACAGGTGTATCTTATTTTGTGAGATACTGTGGTTATGTAATTGTTAAGAACTCAAACAGAGTCAGGTACAATCAAACACATAGTATCCCAAAGCGTCTGAAATGACGTATGACAGATGAAAGTTCGCATTTAATTAAGACATCATCAGAGTAGTAATATGGTATGTATTATCATGTTTAAATGACTGTGCTTAGACCAAGGTCAAACTAAACCCTTTGGGTCTTGTTTGATCTGTAACATGTCACTGTCGACTCTAAGTGATATGGAATTGTACTGGTAATACAGGGTCTAAGCTGGACTCGAATATTTGGATGAAATGACTTTTCTCTCCAGTGAGAATAGGGCAAAGTTTGCATAATTGGGAAGAAAAAAGTGTAGACAGTTCAAAATTTACAATGTTCAAAATAGTCACCTTAAACTTGTTTTTCAATGTTTTCCTGTCAGATGATTAAAATAGTGCTTTTAAAAAACTTTATAAAAATGTACAAACTTTTCTTATTTGTTTCACCACCGTTCATTACATGTGATTCTACCGGGAGGTAGGACAAAAATACCATTTAAAAGCTGTCTACTGCACATACAGCTCTACAGCTGAAATCTACCACATTGAAAATAAAAAAAATGTAAAACAATTTTGAAGAAAAAAAAAGATATTTGTGTGCGTTCTATTCACATGTTACAGAAACCAGTCAGAACCAGTCTACTAGGGACCAGTTCCAACAGTGCAATGACGCATGCTGAGTAATCTGATTAAAACAAGTGCAAACAAAGAGCCATCAATTGATTATCTTATTGTTGTAATTTGGAGAGTTTAAGACCAAAGGCATGATATTTATTGAGGCGTTATAAGTATTAAAGGAATCAAAGGTGGTGCATTATTGCTTGTGAGTCTTTGATTGATTAAAAATCGGCCAACCGTTGTCAGAGGTGAGACAAAAAGGAGGCTGACCAAAAAATGATTTCGACAGAAACACTTGTATAAGTATTTTGATTTTTTGTGTCTTGTTTAATAAGATGTTTTAAGAGGAATATTTAAGGGCAGCTCTTATCTTTTTTTGGCCAATTAATGTCAAAATGCCAAAATGTACGGTTTCTCAAAATGCTAAATAAAAACCATCTGCTAAGAAATTGTACAAGTTCAACAATGCTTGCAAATCAGAGTTTAATGGGGTTCAGGGTAATAGCAAAGGTCCTGAGATTGCATTGTGTGTTTAATGCAAAGTGGATTTTAAGATATTATATGAGGGAAGAAATGATATCACCAGGCATATGCAGACACTATCACATAAGAGCAATGATTCTCCTGTAACAAACACGCCAACTTTTAAGGCCCTTTTTGAGACTGGATCAAAAAATTCTGTCATTGCCACATTCCAGTGCTGATACGGAATGGACATTCTCCATTCTTTGAAAAATACTGAGTGATTCATGGGGAAATCTGGACCTGAAAACTATCGAGAGTTTGTTATAAGTGACACTTAATAATCACAATGAATGACATTAATGATCACCAGGCAGTGAACTTGTGAAGGACACTAAAAATGCTTGTGGATTTTATATAAAAAAAAACTATCTTTGCAGTGAACAAGATATACAACTCTTCCCTTTTCCTACATGACAATACCCTGACTCATATTAATTAATTATTACTGAAACATTGCCATCAGAATCTGATTCATGTTCAAAACTTGCTGTTTTATTAATATGAAGAGAATACATATTATGGCAAAAAATACACTTGTTTTGTTTTCAGTCCCCTTAACATGTAAAATATATGTCGATAAAAATCGTGCTGATTTAAAAGCCAATACACTAATCAAAATTTTGAAGTATACTGATTTGATGTCATATTTCTGTCACATATATTGTATAAAATGGCAACCCTGAAAATACGTTACAGACAAAAATCTTCAACTGTTTCCATAGTTAAAAGTCCTCTTTAATTTTTATGACTAAAGTGACCAGTTCTAAGGAGTAGTTGATACTGTATGAAAACTTTTCCCCATTTTTGACAGCATATACAGTACTTTAATGAGTATTACTAGTAAAGTGGATCTTTGTTCATCACAAGATCATACTGCTTTTAAATTTACCACTAAACTTTCATAAAACATAAAAGGTATATAGTCACTGAACCTTGAAAAGTAGGTTACAATGACCTAATGTCTGTATGATGATGTAGAACATCTTAAGTTTCATGACTGTACAAGAGACAATGTCCAAGAAACTGACCTAAAGATAAAAGGAGTACATGGTTGCAGAAGCATGAAAAGTAGTGGCTCATATTTGGTCACAGGGAACAGGGACTTCACTCTCCTTACATGCACATATATAATACAGTAAAACCTGTCTTGATAGACTACTGTTATGAGAGACCACCTGTCTTGAAAGACCAGTTTCTCCGTGCAGATTTATTGATTATACAGTGATATAACCTGTCATGAGAGACCACCTGTCTTGAGAGACCATTTTTTGGCAGAAGGGGCGGTCCTTCAATACAGGTTCTACTGTACTAATAATTAAATGACAAGGGATCTAATGAGGGTCTGAAATGGTAAAGTGGGTAACTCCAGAGTTTTAAATGACATGAATCATGTGCAATTCTGTCTTTACAGAACCTGTAAACTAACAAAGGTAGGTCATAGATTCAACATATACAGTACAGTTTCTATTTAATTTTGCACCTGTTAGAGAAGATATGACTTTCAAAACTTCAGCATGAAATATTAACACTGTTGATGCCACCGCTGCTTCTAGAAAAGAGATGCCTAAGTCTTGCCATTCAAAGATGAGACGAAAAGCCAGTTTGCCATCAGACACTGAAATTACCAATTAGAATTAGATCTATTACTGTGCTGGTATTAGGTATTATACACACAGCTGTTCAGGAATTATTTATAAATATCAAAGTCTACATGAGATATATTATCAACTAAAAATGTGCAAATGGGACACATATCCCCCCCCCCCATCTTTGGTAAATCAGTGGTGTAAATAGATAAGAGCAATAACTCTTGCAGAATGTATGCATGTATCTATGAACATGCAAAAGAATATTCACAATCAAATAAAAAAGAGAAAGGGGCACAACTCTAAACAAGAACCTCTCGACGGGACTGACACTCTACTGTATGAAAAGAATTTCCATGAATTCAGGATAAGACCCTTTCTTCTTTTTAACTGCTGAGTGTTGAAACCATCTCTGATATTCTTGTGCAAGAAGATTTTCAAATTAGCCGATGTGGTGGCCATACTGGATTTAAGATCGGCACCATTTTCATTTAGGACAAATTAGACAAGAAGACTTTTGGTGAAAACCCCCGAGATGCTGCCAGGATTTTATCAAAAGGGATGTGCTCCCCCCTTGTCACCAATATCATGGGGGAGTGGAAAGAAAAAAAAAAAAAGGGGGGGGGGGGGGGGAAACGGCCATAGTTCAATATTTACTTAACACTCAAATATCCATTTCTCTTTCTGCCTGCTCCATTCTGTTAAAGCTCTATTGAAATCAAAAACCTCAAAAGATGTCTCCTCTAATTGTATAAGTATTAACCTGTTGATTGTTTCTGAGGTTAATCTGTTCCTTATCTGTGTATGAATATTGGTCTGGAACAAGAATCACCTTTCAGTCTGCTGTCTTAAGGGGAATATGCACAGCTAGCTTAGCCAGCTTGAACAAGTTGGTAAACTGTTCCTTATTGTTATGTACAATTTTCCACAGCTCATAGGTATTGTCTCTTGGATATCTCTGCTCCAAAATAACTTTTTTTACTAACATGAGCTCTGCCAAAGTTTCACTTTCTTGAATCAGTGCATTGCTGACTACTATGCCCGGTTTCTTATCTGTTCCATAATGCTGTACAAGGGTTTTAAGTCTGTTTTTGTCCGTTCAGTATGAACATCAAACTCATATTCAACATCATTTTCGGGTTCAAAATCAGTCACTGTTATTTCCAGTAAAACTTTTCCAGCTCCAATAATCTGATATACTTCAAAACTTTAAAAAATCATTGTCATCATCGCTATCATCAGCCAGTATTTTCAGATTTAAATCGTCATCTGAAGATGGACCATGTTGGGAGTCAGCCATTTTGGATTTTCTAGGTAGCCTGTATCTTAAACATGCATTTGTAAAACTTCCTTGATGAATGCAAGGCTAAAACTACAACAGAATGCTTGCTCCAGTGCCCAACATGCCAATCAAATTTAGTTTAACGACTATTCATATCAAGCCAAAGTACCCAGATGTGTAAACATTTGCCTACCTGAAAAAAGACACATCATGACAAGCGCTACAAGACCTTTACCGTTGGCATGACTTACGTCACGACAAGTACTTTAAGGGTTAACAGTTCAATAAAAATTGTATACTGTGCAAAGTACATTTTCATATGCGCGACCTTAAACTAATTTGCAGGAGTTCTTATGCATCACTGCTCTCCAAGTGTGTGAATTCATACACTTGTGTGCCATGGCAGAATCTCTGAAACCCCATGCTGATATGACCATCCATTCAGGAGAATTAGTAACAGGATTTTCGATATATTCATTAGCAGCCATATTTGAGGTCAGAGTGGCACTATTTTCATTCAGGTCCAACTAGATATCATAGTTAGTCGTCTGGTGAAAACATCATATTGATATGACTTCCACCTAGAAGGAGTAGTGATAACCCCATATTGATATGACTTCTGTTCAGAAGGAATAACAACATTTTCAAGATGGCTATGTGGTGGCCATATCGGATGTCGGATCGACACCATTTTCATTTAGGACCAACTAACCATAAAAAGTCTTCTGGTGAAAACCCCATATTGATATGACTTCCACTTAGAAGGAGTAGTGATATGACTTTCTGTTCAGAAACAATAACAACACTAATATGACTTTCTGTTCAGAAGCAATAAAAACATTTTCAAGATGGCTACCGTGGTGGAAATATAGGATATCAGATCAACAGCATTTTCATAAAGGACCAACTAAACATCGTAAATATGACTTTCCGTTCAGAAGCAGTAGCAATAACAAGATTTTCAAGATGGCTGTTGTGGCAGCCATATTGGCTGTCTTATCAGCACCATTTTTGCCATTTTCATTTACAACTCACTAGATATCATAAACAGTCCTTTAGTGAAAACCGCATGCTGATATGACCATCCGTTCAGGAGGAGTAGCAATAACAAGATTTTCAAGATTGTCACTGTGGTGGCCATATTCGATGTCCAAACAACCAATTTCATTTATGACCAACTAAACATCATAAGAAGCCTTCTGGTGAAAACCCTACGCAGTGGCAGCGTTACTGGACATCAGATCGGCATCATTTTCATTTAGGACCAACTAGACATCATAAAAAGTCCTTTAGTGAAACCACATGTTGATATGTCCATCCATTCAGGAGAAGTAGCAATAGCAAGATTTTCAAGATGGCTGCTGTGGCAGCCATATTGGATGTCCGAACAGATCCATTTTCATTCAGGTCCAACTAGACATAATAAGAATCCTTCTTGTGAAACCCCATGTTGATATGACTTTCTGTTCAGGAGAAGCAATATCATGATTTTCAAGATGGCTGCAGTGGCGGCCATACTGGACATAAAATCGGCACCATTTTCATTTAGGACCAACTAGACATTATAAGAAGTATTGTTTTGAAAATCCCATGTTGATAACTAACTATCCGTTTAGGAGGAGTACCAACATGATTTTCAAGATGACTACTGTGTCAGCTGTGTTAGACATCAGATTGGCACCATTTTCATTTAGGACCAACTAGACATCATAAGAAGTCTTTTAGTGAAAACTGCATGTTGATATAACCATCCATTCAGGAGGAGCAATGATATCAAGACTTTCAAGATGGCTGCTATGTCTGAGCAGCACCATTTTCATTTAGGACCAACCAGACCTTAGGATGAATGTGTGTGTAAAGTTTCACGGCAATCCTCCAAGTAATTTAGGAAGAGTAGCGATAACAAACTTCAGAGGTTGATTTAGTTGCCAGCCCATGGCCTGTTTATTCTGATGATGGCTAGTTAATACTGACAGCTGCAGGCCCGCATTATTTGTATTGGATTGGGAGATCCAGTTGATTTCCTGAAGGGCCAGTTGATTTCCATATGCCCTGCTGGCCAATGGAAAAATTTGTGTTATGTCAAACCCTCAAACTTGTGCCAACAGGTGGACAAACTTCAGACAACAGGCCAACCCATAGGCTCTTCTGATCTATGACTAGTAAAGCTAAAAATTATCAGAGCATGGTAAAGAACATGTACACGTAATGTCAATAATGTCTTTAAAGTTTCAAAGTAAATCTTCAGAAGCTGTGGGACTAGTTGCTATCACACACACACACATACAAAAACAACCACATATTAAAGACCTTGACATGCTGTTAAATGCAGATACATACTTACATCCATACTGAGCTAGGACTAGACCCCTGTATGATAAGGTGTGGACTTAGGTAAATGTTCATGCAAACATCTGTACTAGTTCAAACATGACAGCCTGAATAAGAAAACAGGCCACTGACTTGCAGTATCCCTTGATCTTGACCTTGGGGTGTATGACTGAACACACAAGAAAGTGTCAAGTCACGATTTATAAAAAGCTAAAGTTTATTAAAATATCTTCAGTGGCTTATGGGTTATGTATATACATGGATAGAGGTCACTAATTTATATTTTCCCTCACTGTGATCTTGACCTAGAGGCTGGGGGCATGGCTATGGTAAATGACATACCATCAAGTCATGATATATAATTGGCTAAAGCTTCACTAAATATCTTCTGCAGTTCAAAAGCTACACTATGGACAAGGATACAAGTCTGAGTTACATTCTCCCTCACTGTGACCTTCACATTAAGGCAGCAAAAGTGTGGCTATCATATATGACACATCATCTATACATGATATCTAATTAGCTAAGTTTCATTAAAATATATTTGGTAGTTTAAAAATTATACCCTGGACAAGGCTGCATGTCAAAGAATTACAGTTTCCTTCAGCATGACCTTGATCTTGAGGTAGGAAGCCTGGCTATGGCACATGACACACTGTCTGATCATGATATATACTTGGACAAAGTTTCATAAAAATCTCTCCAACCATTACTAAATTTTACGCTGGACAAGGCCATAACATAATATTCCCAACTTAAGTTGAGCATATAACAAAAAACTTACTTCCTTTTCTTTTCTGATGATCCACTGTCCTTACATGTGCACTGACATGGACTAGACCTGACCTCTGACTTATCATTGTCACCATGGCAACCTGAATTTGCTGCTGGAGAGGAAGGCTCATAGAAGATAGACTGGTGTTTTCTCTTCAGCCATTTCATTCCCTGCAAAATTAATCCCCCATTCATTTAGCAATTCTGAACTAGCATATTGTGAGACAGTTATCACACTTTTGTCTCACAACATCTGTAATTTATTTCCTATCCATATTGGCAAGCCATCCTTAGAGCTTTGTGCCATTAAGTTACTCTACAGAAACTTTCTTCCTTGCTTGTATCACAGTAACTTTGACTTTTGATCATATAACCCCCAAATCAAAATGTTTCTTCCCTGCCCCAAACGCAAGTCTTCCACTAAGTTTGGTCACTGTATCTGGTCTAGAACTAAACTTACGGTGCAGAAACCATTTTCTGTTTGCTTATCTGACTTATTGTTAAGTTGATCTTTGGCACCATAATCTATTTGTGTCTTTCTTAGCCCAAGTGCAAGCCATTCATGAAAATTGGTGAAAATACATGGTCTAAAACTGAAGTTATTGTGCATGCAACAATTTTCTCCTTTTGGTCAAAATGACCTTAACCTTTAACTTTGGATCGAAAAATAGGTTTTTTCTTCAATCCACGTGCAAGCCATCCACAAAGTTTGGTGAAGGTATGTGGTCTACAATTAAAGTTGTTGTACATAAACCAATATTCTTCTTTGAGTCACAATTACTTGCAGTTTGACCCCAAAATTCAATAGGTTTCTATCTCACTAACATTGTTAGCCATCCACAAAGTTTAGTAAAGGTATACTGTCTAGAATGATAGTTATTAAGCAGAAATAATTTTCCTTCCTTGAGTCACAGTGACCTTGTAATTTGACCCTTTGACCCCAAAGTGGATATGTTCTTTCCTACTCAAGTGCAAGCTATCCACAAAGTTTGGTGAAGGTATGTGGCATAGAATTCAGGTTATTGTGCAGAATCCAATTTCTTTCCGTTCGAGTCAGTGACATTGACCATTAACCTTTTGACAAAACAAAATTAAATCCTCCATGAATATTTCAGATTTTACAGTAATTCAGAGAACAATTACCAAAATACATGTATGTAGGTCACAAAGCTAGAAATGTTATAAAAACAAAAGCCAGAGGGGTGCTTTAAATTATAAGGTCATTAACTACACAAGGGTGTTGTTTTGCAACAACAGCAATTGCTGCTGATGACATATACATTTAGATATTCGACATATACATTTAGATATTTTAATTTACAAACAGACAGAAGCATGTTCAATTTGGTATCATAAATACAGGCATGAAAAATATACAAATTATTAGATGATTTTGTTTACAAAGTTTGTATGAAAATTTAATGGACTAATTTAGTAATCTCATCTAAGTGACAGAAAACAGAACCAAGAGAGAAGAGGGGAAGGCTCAGCCATCAGAGATGAGGGGTACCCCTATATTTCTATCTAAAATGGATACTCTTAAAGGATTTTTAAAACTATTAAAAAAACAACTGCAAAGCTGCTTTGTGGTTGATCCTGACCTTGTTTACCAAGGACCTGATCATGGAGCTTGGTTTAAAGTCATCATCATCGTTCCCACCAAACCCTGTGTCTGCAATACCTTGTGCATTGCCCACAAAGTTTGTATCTGGTTCCAAAGCTGCATTAACTAAAGTCTCCTCCACACTCTTGGAATCATTGTTCGTCTGTGGAGAGCCAATGTCTTTGCATTTACAACAGCCTTCCTCTGAAATATGATTGGAGTATTTGAAAGATTACTGAATAATTAAAAGGTTCTGGTGTCAAATCATAATGCTTGCAAATAGTCATTTTTTAAAATTTGCTTATTTGCTTTAAAAAAAAAGGGCATGTCTGAACAAAAACGTGATAGTGACTATCCATTAACAAAAGTAAAGAAGTAAAACACATGAAATTCCCCAAAGCCCACATCTATGTGGCAAATCAGTCAACCGACTCAGAATGAAATGTTTTTTAATCTGGTTGCTTAGCAGAGTTTGAAATATCTGGTTGATATGCAGGGTTTGTCAGATCTGGTTGCTATGCAGGGTTTGACAGATCTTGTGCAGCAGCCCAGAGGCTACCAGATGATATCTTGGCATTTCTACATTTTTTCACAATAATACTGAAAGTATTTCAGAAAGGAGAATAAATATTAATGTTTGTAACAAAGAAAATGAAGTCTAAAAGCTAACATCTTCATATTTGATGCCTTCTCTAGGCTGCACTACCATTTCTCCCTACTAGTGATTCAGTGAACTACCATTTGAGTTTAAAGTTTGTTGCATCATGTAATGAAAGCCAAAGAATCACTAAAGACACAAACAAAACCTAACTTTGCCAAGGGTAACATTGCCACAAACTATGATTAGATTTGCCCAAGTTAACTGCATAAGGTGTGAACAAAATATTTGATTGACTAAAGGTACAACAATCATGACAGGCAAAGGATAATGCATCCTAATAAGCTCTCTTCTGAATGGAGGGATATAAAATAAATTTTAAAAATCTCCTAGCATGAGAAGTGGGAGGAGGAAGAGAATGGACACTTAATCCAAATTGTGTATATAATGGTGTCAGTAGTACACACTATTAATCTGACTGCAAAGACACCAAAAACAATGGGAGTACAGCATATGCTCTCCTGTAATTTATAGGGGCAAGCTAAAAACTGGACAAGCTGTATAACAAGCAATTACTATACAATTACTATACAATTACTATACAATTACTATACAATTACTATTCTCTGGACTCTCATGGTTTTTATGTACTCAAAGGGTAAAACATGCATACTTTTACATGTATTTAGGTGCTTCTAAGAACCCTCATCGACAGCCTATGTAACATGCAAAACAAGATGATTTTATGTCACTTAAATCAACCAATGCCTTCAATTAATAAAGCTGCAATAAAGTTAGTAGATTGGAAATCTACAATGTTGCTTTGAGAATGACCTACATCACTTAGCCAACATCCTAGAGTTATTCTTATATTTTCTTTTTCAATGTGGCTCAAACTGTTTAAGTTTCCTGAAATGAACAGATACTGAGATTGTTCTGTATACGACACTTACTTTTGTCAAGATCTTCAAGCTGCTCTCTAATAACTTTCTCTGAAACAAACAAACAAAATAATAATAATAATAATAATAATAGAAAAAATTAAGTTACATATTTTGTTACCTTTTATCCCCCTCCAAAAGCAAGAGTACCATGAACAGCTTGCACTGACTAAATAGGAACACCTAGCGTCAAATTACAAACTTAATACATATAGTGATCTTAACCCAAACTTTCAGTTGAATACAGTAACTGATGTAGTAAATAATATGTGACTTTCAAAAACTTAAACACAGCACCATAGCACCAATGCCACTGTCTACAACGACAATGCCATTGCCAACAGGAAAGTGATACCTATATCTTGCCATTCAAAGTCAAGACAAAAATCATGTTTGAAAATACTGAAAACATTCAATTTTAAACATGTTAACAATTCTTTTGCTACTATTAGCATTAACACAAGTGGTGCCAATTAAAAGTAAAGTTCTAAAAATGTAAAACTGAAGAATTGCACAAAATATTTTGGAAAATAAACCCTTCCAAATAAATGTAAACATTAGGTACAATATAAAATTTAAAAGGTAAAGATGTTAAAATTCTGTAAAAGGTATATAAAATAAAAGATAAAGGTACAACATGTAAAATTCTTTAAAAAAAAAAAACATGATCAAATTTGTTCATATAAATTGCATTCCCTCAAAAAGTCCAAGGTTTTCTTGGGTGGTACATCATCATAAAGTTTCTTCATTGAGTTCACCTCAAAATACTTCTGTCCCACAGGGTGGAAGTCAGCACACCAGAATGTAACTTTTCTTACTACTTGCATTTCTTTACAATTTAGAAAATAATCAACTTGCAAAATCCTGTTTCTACTTTCAATTTTCTTTTAACAGTTAAATGTACTGTTATTACCTATACTGTAATCCAAGAGTCTGGGAATAAAAAGGAACTACAATATTTTTATCAAGTTTCAACTGTAATGTTTATTATCATTCTGAGTATCCCAAAAAATGCATCTACAACTGAGATGCTTTTCTAGTTTATAACTGAAGTCCGATTTATACACATGTCCAAGTTTGTAATTTGGACCATGCAAGATTCACGAACAGTCGGCTTCAAATACTTATTAAGGACAGCCATTTCATTCTTAGGGATAGTCAGGATAATATGTGACACAAAAATCTCTGATCAGCTGGCAAAAGAAAAAAGAAAAATGAAGCAGAGCGAGTCATCAGAGAAGACAATAACTGATTTTACCATAGAAATTTTTCCATATTTGTAATTACACCGCTCCCTCGATAACTCACGAACCCGCTTATAACACGGGGTCATGCGTGGATCCCATTTTTTAAAACTAGAAAATAAAAAAAATATAAAAAAATGGCCCCTATTTGTTGGAGGTGAAAAATATCGCGATCAAAATTAGTAAATGAAACCTTGATATATCGCTCGTTTTTATCGTCAAAAACTGTGGTTAGTACCTGGAAATTTGAATCAACATCATGAAATTTTCAACTTTAAATAAGAAGTCAAATATTTTGTTTAATTTTCTTTCCAAACAACATTCTCAGTACACTATAAATAAAAATATTCGACGAAATTTCGATCAATGAAAACGTCACTATTACATACTGGTGGCAACACTTTAAAAATAAATACCAATTAAATAAGTTTTGTCAAGTGAAATTTGTGTTTTAGTTCTATCTTTTAATTCGGTTTCAGTGTAATCATCATAAATGCAATATGCCCTCTTGTATTCAAACGTGAAAAATATAATTCAACCGACCCAACTATCACCGCGAGCATTTCCGTGAGAACCTAATTAAGTGCCGACTGGTTTTTTTTTTTATCTCCAACTTGCGGAAGTATTTGATGTGTTGTTACACTCAATCAATAGCACACCTGCTTTGTATTATCACGTTAATTACGTCTTTTGTATCAAATCAAAGAAAGGGGGTGGAATATCAGAAAAGTTAAAAGGCATGCAAATCCTGCCTGCATAAGAGCTAGGTGTCACGGCCGTGTGTCAGGTCAACTCATTTCAACTGATCAATCAAACACTGTTATAAATATTATTATCTAAATAATATAATTAAACTACCTTAAATTAGCCTACTTATTCACAAATGTGATCAAAGATAGTAAGGCAACCAAGTCAAATGAGTACTTCAAGAATAAAAAACTTTGTTTTACAGATACGGTTCATTACGGAGAAGCGAGTTCCAGACTTTGTATTGAACTTAAAAGTTCTCACTTGCTACTCAGGGATTTCCTCAAGGATGAGACGAAGTTTCACTGCTACTTGATATGAAATCACGGCATCCATATTTTATTAATAGAACAATAAATAAATCGAGTTTCGACTTTGACAGTTGTTTCACAAAATAAATGTCCCTAGTTTTTGAAAAAAGGAATCTTGTTTACAACAACAAAAAGCAGTGACGTAATACACAATATTTTCGCGTACATGTATTGTTGAAACCGCTTGGACTAATGTTGTTAACGATCTTTCAGAGGTTCGGTATTGTGAAAATAAAGGTAATTTATACAGAAAAGCAAACAACTACATTAAAAAAAAGCTCTCTATTGACAATTATTCCCAATGTAATTATTAAACGAGTATTCAGCCATTAAACAACCCCGTTACCCCCCCCACTGCGGTTTTCTTGATGTCCGTTGGAGATGGCATCTCCTTCTTAATTTTTTTAGGTCCCTCAGTAACTCGCGACCTCGCTTATAATGCGGTCTATGTTTTTGGACCCTGTTGTGCGCGAGTTATCGAGGGAGAGGTGTAAAATGATTTTACATGAAAGAGACTGCTTCCACTTGCAGCATAATGGTTGTACCCTAGTCCACTGTGTATTATCTGCAGGTACATGTATGGCCACATTATTAGTCTGCATGCTAAACAGCTTATATCATGGTGAAGGAATCAATGCCAAAACAAGCTTTGTTTAAATTTCAGAATTATGTGTATTTTTCAGATTTTACTTACTTTAAGGAATTTTACCAATGATTCGCTGTATATCACTGGAAAATTTAGAACTTGCAAAAGGATGATGCACAAGCTCAAAATATCAGCTTTCATTTTACATAATTAACCCACATTTTGTGAATATGCAAGTGTTAAATTTGTGCCCTGATAACAGAGTTTCATAAGAACATTTTTCAAATGATATGTCAATATCATGTTATATTGATATAATGAATTAATATTGCAATATCTGTATAACCAGGTTCATACCACAATATACCAATATTCAATATTATCATGCACCACTACTGGTTACAGCTCTTACTGTGAAAATCTTGAGTCTAAATTTTGGATTAAATGCTTCAAGTACAAGGGTTAGTGATGAATGCAATCAGTGGTGGCACAAGGTTTCGAGGCACCCACAGGCAATGTTCTTTAGTAGCGTCCGGGGGGCAATGTTTATTTATGACACTCCATACTTTACTACAAACAACAGTTTTTATGTCAGTTGTCAACTCCAAACTCCCCCCTCTATCCACGGCCTGGTTACAGCCACAAAAAAAGCTCCCAGCAGTGCACCCCCTCGCCGGACACAATTGCTCCCCCAACCCCCCTAATACCGCCACTGACTGCAATGTCACTTGATGCAAGTTTGTATAACCGATTTTACAAGAGGTCAGTAATATCAGTTGTAACAAGCTTCGACAGATTTTTCTGGCCAATGGAGGCCTCTGAAGTTCAAGCAGGATTGAAAAAAATGCCTTGGTCAAGTTGAAAATATTACTAGGCAAGTAAAATTATGTAGCACTTACATGGAATTTTGAAAAGACTATAATTCAAAATGTTGATATATTTTTAACAATTCTTTATTCTTCACAACTAGAACATTATAGAATGTTCCCTGCTCAGTTAATCTGATTTAACAACTGTAAAATAACTATACAAACCCACCATTTTCTGCAAACTGCCATGCAAGAGCAGAGCACAGCAAGGCAAGACTCTTTCCACTTCCAGTGGGACTTTCAAGGAGGCAATTCTGTCTTCTCTCCAACCCCTTTATTACCTGAAACAAAATGTTACTTTACTTTGCAATTTTTACATTTCCATTCTTTTCCAACTAAAAATATTGTAACATGATCTTGCAAAACTGTTATCTTCATATGAATCAATTTTTTATGTCAAGAAAGTTTCATATTACTGACATTGCGTGTGATGCTGCAATGTTATGACCTACAATATTTATGACCACATGTTGTGATGCTAATTCTTACTCTTTACGTGCTCAAAATTTCAACTTTATCACCATTACACCTTCATAACTTTCCTACACCATTACACATTCATAACTTACACCATTACACATTTATAACTTACACCATTACACATTCATAACTTACACCATTACACATTTATAACTTACACCATTACACATTCATAACTTACTTACACCATTACATATGCATAACTTACTTACACCATTACACATTCATAACTTACTTACACCAGTACACATTCATAACTTACTTACACCATTACACATTCATAACTTACTTACACCATTACACATTCATAACTTACCTACACCATTACACATTCATAACTTACTTACACCATTACATATTCATAACTTACAACATTACACATTCATAACTTACACCATTACACATTTATAACTTACACCATTACACATTCATAACTTACTTACACCTTGCAAGATCCTTTAATTCTTATTTTAATGATTCAGAACATTTAATCCAGTAGCTAGAAATACTCAGCATTGGTCCAACTGTCTACATTAATCAGGTAGCTAGAAATATTGAGTATTGGTCCAACTGTCCACATTAATTCGATAGCTAGAAATATTGAGTATTGGTCCATCTGTCTACATTAATCCAACAGCTAAAAATATTGAGCACTGGTCCAACTGTCCACATTAAACCGGTAGCTAGAAATATTGAGCATTGGTCCAACTGTCCACATTAATCAGGTAGCTAGAAATATTGCGCATTGGTCCAACTGTCCACATTAATCAGGTAGCTAGAAATATTGGGTATTGGTCCAACTGTCCACATTAATCAGGTAGCTAGAAATATTGAGCACTGGTCCAACTGTCCACATTAAACCGGTAGCTAGAAATATTGAGCATTGGTCCAACTGTCCACATTAATCAGGTAGCTAGAAATATTGAGCATTGGTCCAACTGTCCACATTAATCAGGTAGCTAGAAATATTGGGTATTGGTCCAACTGTCCACATTAATCAGCTAGCTAGATATATTGAGCATTGGTCCAAACTGTCCACATTGATCAGTTTGCTAGAAATATTGAGCATTGGTCCAATTGTCCACATTAATCAGGTACATGTAGCTAGAAATATTGAGCACTGGTCCAACTGCCCATATACATGCAATCTGATGTTGACATATCTGCTCTGTTAACAATTTAGATCTATTTTGTTCAACATTTACTTTGCTGCCAAAGATGCAAAATGTACACTTAATTTACAGATTTTTCAGACAAAAAAGAAACAAACATTGGAGACACCTACCCTATCCATCATGCTTAACTGGGAAGGGTATGGCTTACATGGGAAGGTCACCTTCACCCCCTGGATTGTAATTGTTTTGTCCTCTATGTCTACCATGTTTATTGTCTTTGTACCTTTAAGATGAAAGAAGTACCTGCTGTAAGATAGAAAACAAAAATCATTACATTATAAAAAAATTCAACTGAAAATATAGCTATAAATCATTTATATTAGATGAAACTTCTGTATGTATAATCCTTTTAATTTGAAAATAAGAAAGGTACAATATACATGCATTAAAACTATATCGGTGTGTTTCAAGTTATAAAACCAAAACAACACATGGAATGAGACTATTGACCTACATGCACCCATTATACAACAATACATCTAAATACTACCCAAATATGACAAAAATATACAGAAACATGACCCAACAGCAAACTGTAAACCATTATAAAAATTTTCTTTATTACCTTGCTTGAAGAATATTAAGCATTTTTCCCTCTAGCATATTCACTTTAAGGCTCACACTAGCCTCTAAAATCTCGCAACCTATTTTGTTGCTAATCCTATATAAGTGTTGCCAATTCATTTATTATGTTGCCACATTCTGCAGCCAAATTTTGTGAGATGCACAGTGCAACACTATGTGTGAACTAGTACATGTACATAAAATTTTTGTTCAATATCTTTAGGGTGTTAAATTATATTAAATAAATATCTGAAACATATCAAACATTCAGTATTTATGGGTAGATCTGTTCTTATTTTAAACTCCCAGACCGGTATGATAAGTGCAAAATCTTATACAGTTCTACCAAACAAAGAGTCCCTTGAAGGGACTGATGCTCTACTGTCCGCAAAGAATTTCCAGGAATTCAAGATATAATCATTTGTTCTTTTTAATTGCTACGTGTTGAAACCATCTCTGATACTCTTGAGTGATATGATTTTCAAATTAGCCACAGTGGCAGCCAGACTGGCTGTAAGATCAGCACCATTTTCATTTACGACAAACTGGATAACATTAGAAAACTGAAAATCTCATGTTGATATCACCATCCACTCAGGAGAATTAGTGACAGATTTTCAATATATTCATTATGGCAGCCATATTTGAAGTCAGATTGGCACCATTTTCATTCAGGACTAACTAGTTGTCATAATTAGTCTTGTGGTATAAACCCAATGTCAATATGACTTTCCACTGAGTGGGAGTAGCAATAACAAGCTTTTCAAGATGGCTGCCATGGTGGCCATACTGGATGTCAGATTGGCACCATCTTCATTTAGTACCAATGAGACAAGTCTTCTAGTTAAAACCTACATTGATATGGCTTTCCACCTAGGACTACTGATAAGATTTTCAAGATGGCCACTGCGGCAGCCATATTGGGTATCAGATTGGCAAATTTTTGATTTAAGACCAACTAGACACCATATGAAGTCTTCTTATGAAAAGCCCATGCTGATATGACTGTGGTGGCCATACTGGATGTCAGATTTGCCACCAATTTCGGACAAACTAGACCTCATTAGAAGTTCATGTGGAGTAGCAATAACAAGATTTTCAAGATGGCCATTGTGGTGGCCATATTGGATATCTGGGTAGAATCCTTTTCATTTAGGGCCAACTAGACATCTTCCTGTGAAAACCCCATGCAAATATGACTTTCATTCAAGAGGAGTAGCAATAACAAAATTCTCATGCTGGATGTTGCAGTGGCCATACTGGACATCAGATTGGTACCACTTTCATTTAGGACCAACCAGATGTCATAAAAAGTCTTGTAGTGAAAACCCCATGTTGATATAACCATCCATTCAGCAGTAGCAATAACAAGATTTTAAACTTGGTTGCTGTGGGGGACATATTGGATTTCAGAGAGGAACCATTTTCATTTAGGACCAAATAGACATCATAAGAAGTCTTCTGTTAAAAACCCCATGCTGATGTGACTTTCCATTTAGGAGGAGTAACAATAACAATATTTTCAAACTGGCTGCCATGGCAGTCATCTCGGTCATCAGATTGGCATAATTTTTATTTAGGACCAACTAAACATCATAAGAAGTCTTTTAGTGAAACCTCGTGTTGATCTGACCATCCACTCAGGAGTAGCGATAAAAAGATTTTCAAGATGGCCATTGTAGCGACTGTAGTGGACATCCAAGCAGAACCATTTTCATTTAAGACCATCTAGACATCATTAGAAGTCTTCTGGTGAAAACCTCATGTCGATATGACTTTCCGTTCTGGAGGAGTAGCTATAGCAAGATTTTCAGGGTGGCTGCCATGGTGACCACATTGGTAAGATCTGCACCTTTTTCATTTAGGACCAAACAGACATCATAAGATGTCTTTTAGTGAAAACACCATGCTAATATGACCATCCCTTCAGATGGAGTAGCAAAAACAAGATTTTTAAGATAGCCACTGTGACAGACATACTGGATGTCTGAGAAGCACCATTTTCATTTAGAATCAACTAGACCATGGGATGAATGTTTGTGTAATGTTTCATGGCAATCTTCCGAGTAGTTTAGGAGGAGTAGCAATAACAAACTTGTGCTAATGGATGGATGGATGATGGACAACAGCCAATCCCATAAGCTCTTAAGGTCTATGACCTGTAGAGCTAAAAATATTTTCATTCTAAAAATGAATACAATGTAAAAATCGATGGGTAGATGTAAAACTGCAATTTCTTTAGAGTTACAAACCATGTCTCTTATTCAGGGATCTCCATGGGATGGGACAGTATCAATTTGGAACAAATAGAACATATATATAATGGGTTCTTTATACATGTATGACCAAATGAAATATAGCATTTGTTTTGATCCAAAAACAATATTAAGAGAAACTGGACCCCTAAACTTTTTTATGGTGGCCCCTAAATTTTCAAATGGCCCATTGGCCCGCCACCAGTAGTCAGAGTTTCCTCTGACCTTTCCCACCCTGTTTTAGATATCTGGACAGTTATGTTCATACAAATACGTAAAAAAAAAAAAGGGTGGGAAAGGTCAGAGGAAACTCATCACAAGGGCCCAATGGTTTTCTAAGCTAGGGAGATCCCTTTTATTATATATTTATCTAAAGGGCCACATATTCGAAGGTTTTAAAACCAGTTTTCACTCTGAACTATTTGCTTAATAGGTAATATCAGTACGGGACTCGGAAGAAATGGAAGACTGAGTTTGTTGAGGATGGTGAGCCCTGCTCTGTATGCAAACAAGAACAGCTCGATGCCATGAAACACAATGATTACATCAAGTTCATCAGTTGGGCAGTGTTTTGCTCAAGGTTGCAGTCACTGGATTCATTTGAAGTATTGCACAAGTAAGAGTCTTTAGGCAGAATGAGGTCTTCAATTGTCTATGTCATCCAGAACTGCCAAGGAAATCCAGGGCAGAGTGTAGAGATATTTAAAGAAAGTTTTCACCTGTGTATGTACCTAATTTCGAAGTTAACAGTTAATTTTCTTTTTGAACCAGATTAAAAAATTATCCATTAATATTTGTTACTTCTTTTCTGTTAAGAAAACTACGCAGAAGAAAAAAAATGCAACAAAAAAAATAAATACTGCAGGGCTGAGCACATTTTTTTTTTAACCACTAGTCCAGGACAAGTGGTTGCAGAAAATTCACTAGTCCCACCTTACTCTTCACTAGTCCCACCTTACTTTTCACTGGTCCCAAAATGGTAATCACTTGCCAAGATTTGATGAGATGTATGTACTTAATCCATAGAAAAAACAAAAGAAATAATATACAACATAATTATTTCTTACAAGAATTTAATTTTTCAAAAAACATCGGTTGTTATACATTTGGCTTCTTCATGTTCATGTATATATGTTTTAGCTGATGGATTTGAAAAAATATCCATGTATATATCTGCCACCTGCACCAGCACTAAGCTAGCAGTTGATAGCTGTTTCTGGGTTGAAGTCCTCAAGCTCTGGTCCATTTGCGGAAATGTTCATTAGCATTAGCACACTCATTTTATCCAAAAAGTAACTATCAGCTTGCTTGACAACTACAGTGAAACCCCGCTATAACGCACCCTGCTATAACGCGAATTCGGATATAACGCGATCGTGGCGTGGCTCCCAAAATTTCATATATTCATTCGCACATGAACTTTTTTTTTTTTTTTCAAAGGACGAGAAATAGTGTATAAAATGTGTATATTACAGTATCATTTTGGGGAAGAGATCGCGTAGGAATTCGAGTATAATACGTCTGTGGCGTGGTTCCTGAAATTGTATATACATGTACGTGTATTTTTCTCGTACACGGAATTTTTTATTTTTTTTTAAGTACAAGAAATAGTGTACAAAAAGTTTATTATCATTTTGGGGAAGAGATCACTTATGAATTCGATTGTGGCGTGGCTTCTGAAATTTAACAATTTCACCAATTTCTTGAAGTGTTATGCCAAAATAAACATTATCGGAAATGTTACTTATTATTGATCCATGAGTAAAGCCAGTAAGTTTTCTTTGTGTTTGTCTTCAATTCATTCTGTATACAATCATTGCTCAAACAATAGCCGACGTGTTTTTCTTCTTTAACTGCATACACAACCGAGCATCAGACAATGTGGTGGTTGATAAAAGATTCTCACGATTTAATAAACATCAAAAACGTAAGCCGCCAACACGTGCGCTGGACTTAAGTTCATCCTGTATACAATCAATGCGGTGGTTGATCAAAGATTGTCATATGTGGGTGCTTATATAGAGACTGAGCTTGGGCGGCAAGATCAAAGATTGTCATATGTGGGTGCTTATGTAGAAACTGAGCTTCGGCGGCAAGATCACAGGGAGTTCAAATAACCACTCTCTGTTACTTGCCACTGAACAAGTACAGCTGTATCAAACTCGTGGCTCAATCAAAGGGTTGTCATGTGGGAAAACAAAGACGGATCGATATCAGATAGTAAACGGTGTTGATACCCTATTCATGCTATACATTAGACGTGTATACGTTGTTCTCTGAATAAAGAAAAATATAGCGAAACCCCGCTATAACGCGACCCCGCTTTTTCCGCGATCGAATTTTATGGACTCCAAATATCGCGTTATAGCGGGGTTTCACAGTACTTCTAAAGTGATCATAACATATATTTTCTCTTTTAAATACGAACAGAGACAGCTCATTAATTAGCGTAATTGTTTCACTTCAAACGCAATATCACACGTGGAAGTTAATCATATGTATAATCAATTAAATATAATGAATCATTACTGTCATTTAATCACTTTATAAATGAAACCAACACTGATGTCGGTAAAGTACCTTTCATTAATTTAATTACACTGACTCGCTGGATTAAAATCATAGTGAGCCGCTCGTGATAATCTGGCTTGAGTAAACTCAATGCAACAAAGCCACTTAAAACACTACTAATTGATCATACTGCCTTTCTTTTGTTTGACGTGTTTTGATTTGCTGATAATTTGGTCGCTTAGCCCAATATGCAGTCAAGCGGTAACAGGATGTAAATGTATACACGAAGAGGAGTAGATTCAAGTATTCAGTACGCCCGGAGGGCATGATTGGCCAAATAAAGGTAGATATAGTGATTAAAGCACGAAAATAAGGACTAGCCCGACTTTTTTAAAAAGCACTTGTCCCGGACTAGCGACTTGAAAAATTTTACTTGCCCGACTTCAAAAATGACTAGTCCGGGACGTCGGGCTATGGGATTTGCTCAGCCCTGTACTGATTCCAATTAAGATGACAAATTGTTATGCTTGCCATTGTATCCACTTTGTGTCACCGTACATTTCTTTTCTCATCTCCATGATGGCCACAAGTGCTGCTGTGTTCAACCGCTCCGAAACAGATGATGTTATAAACAAGGTAAGCAAAATGGAATACTCATCAATAAACTGTCACAGAACAAATGTCAGTGGCCATAACTAGTTTAAAGTTTTGACTTTCAGTGCAAGTATAACGACAATTCAAAGTGTAAATTAACTTTTAATAAAACTTACGTTGTTTACGAATTATTCCACGATTTTTTCTTAATGGCTCCGAAACAAAGGGGCTTGTATAATTGCTTACAATTTACCTATGAATCATACATGTATTATATAAACCTACCAGGGAGGACACTTCACTCCCATCTAGCATGACCTATTTAAGAATCGACACTGATATTTCAAGCTACACTTCACATAGCGTAGTAAATTTGGTATCAATGTTAAGCTCAGGCATTCAACTTTTTATGCCTACACAAAGTTTATCTTGTCACCACACGTTGCCATGATTGCGCCTGCTTAATATGCAAGTGCAACAAGCTGAATGGAATACTGCCCTCTCATTGATCGGCTGAAAATGACGTACTACACCTACTGCAAACCGGATTTTCACTCGACCAATAAAGGGGCAGTGTTCCATTCTGTGCGTTGTACTTGCATATTATGCAATCACGGCCATGTCGACCGGTAGTGTGGGAAAATGGTCCAGCATTCCTTAATGGTGGTAACAAGTTAAACTTTGTGTAGGCGTCAAAAGTCAAATGCCCAAGCTAAACATCTGTACAAAATTTTCTACGCTATGCATACATGTGATTCTATCAACGGTAGGTCAAAAATACTGTTTTAAAGGCAGTTTACAGCACACACCATTTTATAGTCAAAATCTATCGCTTTTGAAAACTAAAAGAAATTTTTGAAAAAAATGAATAAAAAACCAAAGCACGGTATTTTTACACGTTCTATCAACACATTAGAGAAACCAACTAGAACCAGTCTACTGGGGACTGGAAATGTCCCACCAGTTTAACGACCAGTGCGCTCAAGCATGGCAGGGTAACAGAATTAGAATACATGTGTACACAGCAAGCTGTTAATTGATTACCTTATTGTTGTAATTTGGAGAGTTTAAGGCCAAATGCGGGATGTTTTTTTTGAGGTGTTATATAAGTAATACTGGGATCAAAGGTGGTCCATGATGTATTCTAAGCCTTTGATGAAAATCGGCCTACCTCTGGCAGAGGAGAGAGAAAATGGAGAGACAGACCCTACAAAATTATTTCAGCCAACACACTAGAGTAAGCATTTTGATTTTTTGTCTTGTTTAATTGTTATTATATTGTCCAAGATGTTTTAAGAGGAATATTTAAGGACAGCTCTCACATTTTTTGTTCAATTCATGTCAAATTGCCGAAACATGTGCTTTCTGACAATACTAAGAAACCACCGGCTAAGAAATATTACAAGAAGTTCAACAATGCTTGGATATCAGAGTTTAAGTGAGTTTGCATTATGTGTTTCAAAGGTATGCATCTTTTGTATTTCATAAACTATTTGAAGTTTTCATGCACATAAATTAAATTAAAGTCCTAGATAAAATATACCAGTTAAAAACATATTACAAGATAAGTCTAAATCAATCTTTATTTTTTTCTTTTATTTAAAGTGGTGAAACTTGCCAACAGATTTTTTGATCTGAGCCATTTAGAGAAAGAAGCCCTTGAGGATGAGGTTCAGGAATACATCCTAAGTCCAAGTCAGGAACTTCCTCCTGGGGTGAACATAGCTTGGAGGAATATTGGAGAGCTGTCAGCAACCTTACAAACCCAGCAACAGGAAAACTGAAGTTAGAACTTCTTTCCAGGCTGAGCATGGTTGCCACATTCTAATGCCGATATAGAGAGGACATTCTCCATTCTTCACAAAATACAAAGTGATTCAAGGGGAAATATGAACCAGAGAACTATTGAGAGCCTGTTAAGTGTGAAGCTTACTAAAATCAATGAATGTCATCAGTGGTCACTATACCGTGATCTTGTAAAGGAAATTATAAATGCTACTGGATTTTATATAAAATAAATTTCTTGCAGTGAACTATAGGATAAACAACTCTTACTTTTACATTTAATTGACAATATACTGATTCATATTAATTAATTATTATTGTAACATTTTCCATCAGATTCAGAATCTGAATCCGATTCATGTTCAACACTTGATGTTTTATTATAGTATGAAGAGAATACATATTATAGCAAAACATGCACTTGTTTTGTTTTCAAACCCCTTAAAACACGTAAAATGTATGCAGATAAAAATCTACTGGTTTAGAAGCCAATCTACTGATCAAAATTTGTAAATCTACTGGTTTGAAATCCTGGTTCTGTCAAATGTATGACTATGCGAAGTGTAGCTTGCAATATCAGCGTCGATTCTTAAATAGGTCGCGCTAGATGGAAGCGAAGTGTCCTCCCTTATATGTTTATATAGTACATGTATAATTCATAGGTAAATTGTAAGTAGCAACAGGCGCGGACACTAGAGGGCACTGGCGATCAAGATTAACATTTTCTCAAAATGTCAACCTCATTACACTTGATACTTTCTCCGCTTTCGTATGTAAAAAGCCGACATTATTATATTCGAATGTATTCATGGTTGAAAGGTCAAATGTCTATATTTAGCATATATGACATTGGGCCTTTTGTATAACATATTCGGCGACAATAAACGAAAACCGATCTTTTCAAAACGCAGAAAAAGTAAATAAACGAACATATACGCTCACCTACGCCTACTTTTTCATTACTATGTAGTTCTTTTTACGAGAAAAATCGTACAATGTGTACGAATATTTGCGGAAAACCCACGAATTACGTCTTTTTAAAGGTCACCCATGTCAGCAAGAACGGTAACTCTTCCCGGCACATGGGTACGTACAAAATGGAAACAATGACAACAACATGACATAAATTGGGTTCAAAAACACACGTAAACTTGATTTTATGAAAGGGCAGACATTTATACAAAGGATTCGGATTATACAAACATATTGTCATTCATTATACCAAATTTATTACAACATTTTGGTTCAACTTTTGTTGTGTAATGTAATTTCGAGAATAGAGACTCGACGGGTGATACTGATAATGATATTGATAATATGTATGTGATTGTGATCATTTAGATATCATCAATGTCAGGTCATCTGCTCTAGGTACGATTCTTAGCTAGAGACACTGGTATTCAAATTAAAATGTTCATGTTTAGTAGGGGCGAAAAAGAGAAAAGTTCAACTTATTTTCAGAATTTTGAAAATGAAAACAAATTCATTTCATGCCATTTTTTGTGAATATCAATATGAATATTGTCATAATAAAGAACTGAAAATCGATCTGTAGTATTTCTCTATTTAAACAAAAACATAATCATAACTATTTCTTGAGAACCAAATCAGTGCCAGTAGTAGAATTGTGGAAGTATTCAAAGTAAGTTATTTTTATGTTTTTTGTCATTGATTTTATTTTATAGATATGAAAACTGACCAAAAATATCTTATCATAACTAAATTCTAAAATGGCAATTGTTATTTACTAAATTGTGATTTCTGATCAATGTATATATGATTTCTGATCAATGTATATATGTACAAGAACACTGTAATGCATTTGCACTATTGCTTTTAAGAGTAACAATGACAATTTAAACTTGTGTATGACTCATGATTATGGTATTTCATGCAAAAATTTTAGGGGGGCACGTGATAAAAAGGAACTGAAAGGCTTCAGAAGTACCTGGAACATAGAAAAAGTTAATTTATTCTTGAAGCTGAATGTTCACAAAAATTTATATATAACCATATGTAAGAAATATGCAACTTTCAGCATGAAATAACATGATGTCAAGAATTTGCAAAAAGTGACCAAAGACCAATATTAACAATGGTGGACAGCTCATGTGTTTGAATGCTTCCTGTGAATTTATTTGAAAAGATATAATAAAGATGGGTTCATTTTTGAATTCTGCACACTCAAATTATGCAGAAAAGGTTCCATTTTAAGAGCAACATATAATTTCAACTTGTGTATGACTGAAAAATATAGTATTTCATGCAAAAATGTTAGGGGGGTACTTGTAAAAAAGGCACAGGGGGGCTTCTGAATTACCTGGAACATAGAAAAAGTAAATTTATTCATAAGGCTGAATGTTCACAAAACATTTCTTTATAAACATATGTAAGAAATATGCAAATTTCGGCTTGAAATAACATGAGGTCAGGAATTTGCAAAAAGTGCCAAAGACCAATAGTAAAAATGGTGAATGGTACATGTTTTAATGCTTCCTGTGAATTTATTTGAAAAGATATAACGATGGGTTCATTTTTGAAATCTGCACAATCAAATTATGCAGAAAACATTCAATTTGTTATATTCTATAATTCCCAAAAAATGATTCCCTGTTGCTATTGTAAGCAACGATAGGAGCCCCGGTGCTCCGAAATTGATACCGCGAGAATATATAACAGTGGCGTGAAATACCACTCCTGGTTAAATAAACGAACTGCTGCTCGATCATAAGAAACAGAAAATACATGCCTAACAAAGGTATCTACATAAATACCGTAATTTCTGTTTAAATGCCCGAATACCCAGATCCCGCTCTAAATCTTGTACTGCCGTTAATAAGAAACATGATTATCGAAAATAAGGTCGCTTACAAACCGGAGATGGTTACATACTTCTGCAATACTTGCGCTTGATCTACGTCACAAAACTATGATCGCTTTGTTATAGACCTGAAATTTTAGTGAAAACAGTTAAAACACACAATCATGCAAATTAGTGTACGAAAGTATTAATCTTCTCACTGTATTGTCTATTTTGTACTTGTTGGAAAATATATTTTACCGCCAACTATCCCCCAAGCGTTTGCATAACCGGGATCAAAATGAATAAATTAACAAAAGTAAAAACCGATATAAAACTCTACTCGTATGAGAGAATATTCAGGGTAGAACAAGCTGCTCGAATTTCTCCTGGTCTTTCCGTAATCTTCTATTTAAATATTTCTTATAGGTCTTGACAAGTTAAATGTGTGTGGACACCTTTATCTGCACTATACAAAATTTGCAATGTACTTGCTATGGAGAATAATGAAAGTTGAGATGTTTGCTTATCATTATGCTCGCACTTCTGCGGAGAGCAGACGTAATGTCGTTGCCCCCTTGCGTCAGTCTGTCCGTGACAAAGCTCTTCATCGCTTCTCTTCCTACATTGGTTGGAGGGTTTTACTGCAACTTTGTGGTCTTGGTATGTGGTTGATGTCGATGTGCAATAAGGTTATACTTTTTCTTTCTTCAATTTTTGGGGACATTTATTGAAAAACTGTCGAAAAGGGGGTGGGGGATTTTGAGAATGCAGCTATACATGGTTTCTTCTCTCACCCTGCGTGGAGGACTGTATTGAAACTTTGAAGATTATATACTTGTTTAGTGTAGATGCACACTAAGGTTTTACTGTTTTGCTTTGGCTCAATTTTGGGAACATTTCTTGAAAAATTGTCAAAAAAGGGAATCTTGAGAATTCAGCTTGTTTGTTTACTGTTATTCAGCCATATACAATATTACTGCTGGAAATATAAAGATGAGTAGAAAACATTTTGATCTTTCATTCCTCCAAACCTGTCTCGAGACAGGGGAATATACGTTTATTGTTTGGCTTAGAAGATAAATATATTCAGAAGAACATGCCTATAGTGCAGGGATTCCGTGTCCTTGCATGTCCACCAAGTGCTGGTTTTCATTTTACGTTCGTTTGTTTGTTTGTTCTTTTTATGTAGCATGCCTTATATGTACTTTAAAGGTTAAAGTACAATAATTATTGTATGAATGGAAAATTTATTTTGAAGGGTTTGAAGTGTGACTTTAGATGTAAATAAGTTTAACCTTAAAAAGTTGAAAGTTTAGCAATTATAATATAAATTCCCCTATATAAAGTGTGACTTTCTATGAGAAAATTACGATGTTGTAATTGGTATTTTTAATTATTTCCTCCATATACTTCAACAAATGATGTGATTTGACGGGAAAGTTGCTATACTTAATTAATCTCCATGGGCGTGCAGAACTGTTCGTAAGAAAGGACATTCAGTAATACGTTTACAACATTATTTCATTTGTATAATACGGCCAAGACTGCAAACTGTGGTCCTAAACGTGATGATTGCATGAAAGATAAAGACCAAGTTTTCACATCAGCCGAACGAGGAACCACTTCAAAGTATCCAGATGTACAGTGCCTCAAATATGTGTAGTTCAGTGTACGAGTTTTCGTACAGCGGGGTTCATTTTAAGGTTTAAAGGTAAATGGCGTGAAATTAGTTCCAAGACGGTAAATGGAAAAGAAAAAAGTGATAATATACAATATAAAAAATACCAAAGACTTATTAGTCCTTAAATATGTAAAGTATAAAAAAGAAATTCATAATTTCATTTCCTTTATGGATCGCTGTAAAAAAAAATCATCAAATCATGGTGTTTCAGATTTTTTTTATATGCCCGTGTGACTAGATATACTAAGAAACAAAAACAAATATACAGACTGCCTTCATCTTTCCCAGCGGAAAGCTATTTTCAGCCATCCACAAGGTTGAATTACATACGCATTAAATGACATAGTTCCACCCCGAATAAATCATTAAATAAAATGTTAAACAAAGCATTTTTGTACAACTGCCACACCAGTCAACAATAATATGAAATAAATAACATGACAAAAAACAATAAATACAAGTACAACAACAACAATAAGAAGAATAATAATAATGGCGAAAAGATGTAGGAATAGTGGAGGAACGTGCTTACTACAACAAAGTGCAGAACACTAGTTCACTAGTTGTTGCATATATATATATATGTGTGTGTGTGTGTGTGTGTGTGTGTGTGTGTGTGTGTGTGTGTGTGTAGTATAGTGGGATGATATAGGGGTCTGTGGGAATTACCATTAGGCCGCCATTTTATGATTTATGGGGTCTGTGGGAAATGTAATGTCATAAATGTCCATATGTTTAACATGTGCTGGCCTGTATGGGGTCAAACGAGAATATAGCATTGAGGCTATAAAGCCCGCATCTATGCCGTCGAGAGCACACTGTATACATTGTTAGAAGTTGACCTCAAATGGGACCATATCTCCTCTAACGGGAATTTAACATTGAGGCGATAATATCTTGGTTTTGGGACCCCATGGCCTCTAACGGGGATTTAACATGACGCCTTTACTCCATAGGTTTAACATTGTGGACCTACATAGGGTAAAACGGGGAATTAACATTACTCCGTGGGTTTAATATGTGTGGGCCTCTATAGGGTCAAACGGGAAATGTATTGTTGAAACTACATCTACTGTCCAATACCTATTTATATACTATCCAACATCCAGTTATCTACTATCCAACACCCAGTTATCTTTCTATCCAACACTCTATCATCTACTATCCAACACGCCTCACACTTACTATCCAGTATACCACATTTACTATCCCACATCCCGCTTGAAGTGACCAATATCCTGCAATTACTATCCTGCATGACCAACACCCGCTCGTCTACTGACCACACAGAGTACAATGTAAAATAAGGGGTATAAAATAGAATTTAAATCCCTTATAAACTAAACTAACTTCTCTATCCCCCAATAACTTTCATCTATTCCCCTTATAAACAAAGTAAACCCCTATCCCCCTATAACTTTCCTATCATCCCTTATAGACAAAACTAACACCCCACTACCACCCTTATAATATCCATAACCCTACCAGTGAAGTGCAAGGAGAGAAAAGGGTAGGATTATACACACATAATAATAATGGACAGCAGAACAAACACACACAGCGATGGGTCTATATGGCGACAAGGGTAAACTAAATTTTGAAAACGTCCATAGGTTTAACATACACTTTAACTGACCAACACCCACCCATCGACTATCCATTACCTCCACAGTTACTATCCATCACACAGTTATGTACTATTCATACAACGCTGTTGTAGTGGCAAATATCCCGGATTATAATATCCAATGCCCAGTCATGTAGTATCCATCACCCCCACACTTACTATCAATAGCCAACAGTTACTATCCAGCACACCGTTTTGGAGTGACCAACACCCCCACTTATCAACTGTCCACACAGGATAGGATGGAAATAAGGGGTGTAAAATATAATTTAAGTCCGTTATCAACGAAACTAACTTCCCTTTTACTTACCTATCGTCCCCTTATGGACAAAATTAACACCCCACTACCACCCTTATAATACCGGCAACCCTACCTGTGAAGGGGGGCAGGTATTATAATTTTTTTTGGTTTTGTTTTTGTTTTTGTTTTTTGTAATACTGTATTCTTTTATTCCGTCCTAGATTTTAATTCCTTAACTAAACTGCTACCCATTGCCGCTTGATAAGCATATTGGCAGAAAGTGTGTTGCAATGCCAATACTTTATGATTCAGATTTAGTTCTTTAGTGTGTTACATATTCACTTTTTTCTTCTTTTTCTACCCTAAATATAGCACACTGACTGACCTTATCCAATGTCTATAAACTTCGTTTCAAATGTTGTTTATTGTACGATGAATGAAATGTCACTTCTGAAGAGAGGCAATAGAGTTAAATTTGCCACAATGTCAAAGTATGTCAGAATTTGGCGTAAAGCTTAGGTTTCTTGTAAGGTTGTAACATCGAAGAAGTGATGCATCATACATAATAAACAGGATGGAGAGAAGAACAAACACACACTTAAGGACAGGCATTGGTTTACTTTTACAACTTAAATAGAGTGAGAGAGAGGAAAAAAGTTAATCCAAAGAATACCTCTCCCCCCCCCCCCAAAAAAAAAAAAAAGAAACAAGTCAACGCATTTTTTCTTAATCGACTGTTTTTTTGGGGGGTTTTTTTGGTTTTTTTTATAAACCCCGCTAACTTAAACATCAACAAACAAATGAAGAGGAATGATTAGGGGTAGTCCCTTCCTTTCATGTACAACTGACAAACCAAAAATGTTAAACATGAACCTATTTACAAAGTTTACAACGTTGTGGAGTAAGACTAGACTTCCTATGATCCCGTCAGTGTCATTTTGCCATCGATACACACTACCTTTCTGTGCTAAAGAAAATATATATATCCATAATATTCACAAAACCACTTTTCTATTTTTTCATCGTTTCTAGAAAAATCACGTTCAAAACAAGTGAGACATGTTCTAAGGGGAATCCAAGACTGCATGGATGAAGAAAATACACGGAACAGTGTCCACACAATATCGAATCTGATCCTTGTAATCTCACAGTATTGAAACAAGGCATATTCGAAAGCCTCACCTCCTACCCTTCCCACGGTGCTCATCCCAAGCCACACAAATTGACCCCCATTATATGTTGCATTTTCCTGCTGTGACTGCATACATGAAATTTAGTCAGAAAATATTGAAAATGTTACTGTGCATTCAATTTGTGTACAACTCCAGGGGTGGAAGTCAAGGATGACATGCCTCTTGCATATGATTACCACAGGAGCAGTTTCGTTAAATTTCGACCTCTGTGACTTATTTGTAATTAACCAGGATCAAGTCCTCACGTATGATTTCCACGTGTTTAATGAGTTTTCCTTTATCGTCGATGAGTTGAAAGTATCGACTTGAATCCACCAAGTATTCGGTCTTTGTAAATATCGGACGTTGAGACAGTTTTCTCCACGAACAATTCAGCATGACTTTAGCAAACGATCGTCCTCCTTTTTTCTGTTCGATGTTTTCCAAGGTGATGCCTTCTGGTGATCAGTACCGTTCTTTGCATTCATCTTTGTCTTCTGGAGTGTGACATCAAGAAGGAAAGCCGTTGGTTTCATGCTTCATTTCGGAGATTCGTTGACGTAAATTGAAAAAGTCTCTGGACTGAGTTAGTCGTCCTGTGGTATTGTTCTGTGGTAGGAAAGTGCCAACCTTTGTCCACTTTTAACAAGCGGTATCCAAGATCGAGAGCATAAAACAATTCGACACTCACCCACTTTCCTGTTAAAGCGCATTCTTGGTCCACGTGGCGACAAGGTTGGTCTTGATAACACGTGTCAGCACACGTACGACATAAAGCAAGCATAATTTTTCCGTGGCAAGACGGTATGGTAAATGTTAGTCGGTGGCAAAACTTTATATTTGATTAAGCCTTCGTAGTGGCGAGTGTGTTCTACGTCGATGTGTTCTGTCAAAAGTTCAGGATAACCGCTGGGATTACACACCCAAGGATACAATGAACACACATTGATATATCTGATTTGTTCTCCTTGAGATTTGTCCACTTTGTACAGCAAGAGTGTAGCATTGGTCCGTCCTCCAAACAAACTGGATTCAAAGGTTTGATGTCCACCACATCGTACTCTTCGACGATGCTTCGAAATTCTGGATCTGTTTTCAGACGTTGATCGCAATAGTCTTTCTACATTTCTATCATTTGGTATCCTTGAATTTCTAAACTATGGCGTCGTTTGCATGTTTTGTCTGTGGGTTTTCTAAATCCCAATCATCCACGGAACAATATCTTATCTTCTTTCCTCTACCGCCGTTTCTAGCATGTTGTATCTACTTGTCTTGATATTCACACAAGTAATGTAACCAGCGCAAAGCTTTGGCTGAATATCGACGGCTGACAGCTTAAATGGTCTGAAGTGTTAGGATGGCTAGTTTGTTCTCGGGCATGAACTTCTTTCGATACACTAATTCATACGCTTTGGCAGGGGTAGAAGCTTCCTTTAGGGGATGGATACCTCCGTGATCCATAAATTATTGTCTAAATTTTCCACAACAACGTCGTAAAATGTCCACATACGATCGACAATATTTCAACATTTCTTCCAAAAAATCAAAAATGGTCTCAAGAGTGAGTGTGTTTAATGTCTACAAAAGGCTATGCTACTTTAGTTTAATGTCTACAAAAGGCTATGCTACTTTAGTTTAATGTCTACAAAAGGCTATGCTACTTTAGTTTAATGTCTACAAAAAGGCTATGCCACTTTAGTTTAATGTCTACAAAAGGCTATGCTACTTTAGTTTAATGTCTACAAATGGCTATGCCACTTTAGTTTAATGTCTACCAAAGGCTATGCCACTTTAGTTTAATGTCTACAAAAGGCTATGATGCTTTAGGTTTTTGCCGTTTTCAAACTTGAACAGAAAATTTTACAACCTTAACATAAACTTTAGCTTCATGCCAAATTCTGACTTGTGGCAAATTTAACAAATTTTGCCACACTCAGTTTGTATTGCATATCTCCCTCTACAATGATCATAATACTTTTGAGAAGAGTCAGTTTCAAATCTCAGAAGAAAAAAATGACATCACGAATGTGGTATACTTTCAAAATTGATTTCCCGCAAGGCCGGTTTTCATCGAGCTTCTCAATCATTTTCTCTTTCGTTCGTTCTGTCACAATAGTTTTCCAAAATGGTCTCCTTGGGTCTGTTAACTTTACAAATTGTATTACCTGTCAAGGTAGAGAAACGCACAAACTTACTAAGGAAATTATACAACTAGTCAAATTGTATGTTACAAATTATTTTCAAGCAAGACTCCTTGCATGCTTTTGATTTCTGTAGCTCATTTTGTAGACCATCAGACTCGTAATTCAAGGGTAGTGGGTTTGAGACCCGCCCAGGTCAGCTCGGGTCGGATGTCTTGACGTGTTCTTGGGAAAGGCACTTATCGCTCATTCCTCGGCATGATATAGCCAAGTATTGTATTAATAGTGCTGTTAACACCAACCAACCATCCTTCATCCTTATTTTCAGTATCGCTTGGACGTTTACCTAGGAAGTTTATTGCCAGTTTGTTTCGAGGATGAGAATGGCTGAGAACTAGAGTTATATAATTGACTTTAGTAAATCTGTGTTTTCTGCAAGATAATGCACTTTTTTGAAACAATTTAGACAAAGCTGAGAAATCATTTAGTAACTCTTCTTGTGGTTTTATAGAGGCCTTGCACAAATGACCGTAAACACCGCTCTATAATTTGTGTGAATTTGAAAACATCTACCCTGCATTGGACCATTACAAGAAAATGACATCATAAAAGCATTCTTCTAAACATTTTGTACCAGACTATATCTATAGATAATTGTGTTTGTACTGTTGGACATTTAGGGCGACAGCGAAGTGCAAAGGGGCAGAATTGCTAACTCCATGTACTTTAGCCGAAAACCACAAAATCCAATAGTACCATCACTATAACTATATTATTAAAATAAAACATCTCGTATATTTGATACCCTCTGTCTGTCCATCTGTCAGTCCGTCAGTCTGTCCGTCTCTACGTAACCACAATTCCTCCTTCATCGCAGGTCGAAATTTAACGAAACTTTGTAATTATGTTGCTCTTGTGGTAATCATATGCAAGAGGTATGTAATCCTTGACTCCCACCCCTTGGGTTGCTCGCAGGGATTAAAGCGTCAGATGTACAAAAATTGCATCTACAATAACATTTTCAATATTTTCTGACTGCAGTCACGGCAGGAAAACGCAACATATAATGACGGACTTGACATTATAACCACTAAGGAGGGGTTGGGGTCAATGTATGTGGCTTGGGATGAGTACCGTGGGAAGGGTGTGGTGAGGCTTTTGAATATGCCTCAATTCAATACTGTGAGATTACAAGGATCAGATACGATATTGTGTGAACAATATTGTGTGCATTTTCTTCATCAATGCAGGTTTGGAATCCCCTTTGAGCATGTCTCACTTGTTTTAAATGTGATTTCTCTAGAAACGATTAAAAAATAGAAAAGTGGTTTTGTGAGTATTACCGATATGTACTTTTATTTAGCACAGAACCGATTTTCAGCAGATAAAAAAAACTTGACCTCATATCAAATAGTACTCAAGCCCTCTGTGACTTTGAGTAAAAGATATGTATATATTTCCTACTTTGACCATATTGTGATGTAAGGAAGTTAATTCAGTGTAAAAATTTGATAACGGGTTTTGTTTTTTTTTTTTTGTTTTGTTTTTTCTTTAAAGTTTAAAACATTAATTTCCTAATTATTATTTTAATTTTACTGAGTTTATTTCATTATGATTCGAAGAAATTATAGATCATGTGGCAATTTCATACTTTGATATAATTATGAAAAAAAGGTAGCATGAGATATGCAGGGTGTTTGCTGAAATAGACTTTACCATAGCTGAACGTTTGCTAGAGCTACCAGTCTTAAATAATGATACATCTGAATTTGTTTGTTTGCTTGTTTTTTTTTTTTTACACGAGTGAACGGTATGTTTAAAGGAGAGTTCTTTGTTTTGTAATTTTTATTCGCTCGCGGCAAAATGCGGCAGCATTTTAAAAATCAGGTGCAAACTTTATTTGTTCATTATTATGTTAAACGATCTTCTGCATGTATATTTAAACATAAAGCATCACTATTTTTTTTTTTATAAACATATTAATTTACGCATGCTACAAATTACCTACGCTTATGACCTTTAGTAATACTTGTGTCAAGTAAATATAAACAGAGATTGCATAAAGATGATGTGCACGAATTTCAGGCATTTAACGAGCTTCTTAGCTATGTTCCTCCCAGTCATCACAGGAATTGTGCATACGAATTTCTCCTTCACGGAGAAACCTACCGTTAATTCCTATTCGTACCTATTTCTCTCAATAGGACTAGATTTCACGAGGTTACCGACGGAGATTTGGGTTGCAAAGTGGGAGTTTTTAGCGCTCAGCATCTATGTTAGCGGGACAAGCTGAGCAGAAAATGAGGTAATTTTCTCTTGGTCGAGCAAAATTATTTTTAAAAATTGAGTACGTTTTACTTCTGATGGACAACGTTTTCGTAACTTTGAGAGAGCAATAAAACAATGCAAATGAAACAATTCTTTTTGTTAGGCCGAAAAATACGGGTCGTGCCTCTTTAATTAACGTGAATAGCTGTAAAATATTAATCTAGTTTAAAATTTTGTCGTCATTCATTTTATCTTTCCATCAAACGTGAGAGGAGAGGGTAAATTAAAATGTTTTTTTTTTTTTAGTATTTGATTCTACCAAAGCTTAGTACAACTCATAAAAGCATAAAGATCTACAAACTACATGCTAGAAGTGGACAGTGTGACATTTTTGCATACAGAAATATCACAGACATTCAAGTCAAACCATGTTAATTTGATTTTAAGTAGGGTATGACAACACATAGCATACGCTCTATGGACTCGAACAAAAAGATGATAAAATGAAAATATATACAGCATGCAAACATAAGATGATAGTTTACACAGTATATTTAACAGACACTTCCATTATAACCAGACTTAAGACTCAGACACAACCTTATCAAAGAAAAACAAGATCGTAAGAACTAATACGGATATTAAATTAGCAGGAGTAGTCTAAAATAAACATTTATATTTTATACAAACACATAAAAACAAAAGACACATGCATGTTTACTCACATAATATTATTCGTTAGAAGGATGCTATATTACGTGAGATACTCTAATTAGTACGATCATTGTTTTAAAAAAGATGCTTTACATAGCAGTTATGTTACACAAATTTTTATTCCAAATGTAACAGGATCTTGTAAAATTTGAGAAATGCAACAAAATCATGTTAGATAACCAAAAATCAGATTGTAATAAGTAGTCTTCAGATTAAAAATGTACATGAACACTTGGACTTTTATCTAAGTTCTTTGCACATACCAATCCCTTATAAACAAAACAAAAAAAAAAAAAAAAAAAAAACAACAACAAAAATCATAGAACGAAACGAGGGATAGACGTAATACAAACACAGAAGGCTAAGTATAAACCAGAAGAAGTTAGCCTTAAATTCGAATTCAGACACGTTTGTCACTGTACATGTTTCTATTTATACTTTTATGTCTTTTTTCTCCCTCTGTTCGCGCTCTTAACCGTAAATTGGCATTGTATATATGCATATTGAAATATGCCCTATCAGACACCTGTATATAAAGGACACATTGTCATAAAGGACAGTGTTTATTAGTCTCTTTGGTTTATTTGCATATCTTTACCTATATACAAAAGATACCTGCCCATAAAGGATAGATTTGTGTGGTTCCTTCAGTATCCTTAATACACGTTTCAATGTAATCTTGTTTCGTTCCTTGCCTTTTTCTTATACCTAAAATATATTGTGTAGTTTTTATGTTGGGAAAACATAACTGTATTTGTGAGCTTTTAAGTATGTTTATCTGTACATTTCTTCTCTTATGTTTCTTTTCTTTTTGATTATATTTTTAGTAGTTTACATTATGTAGTATATTTGCAATTTTTCATATATGTAGCATACTTTTAATAGCTACAGGAATATGAAAATGTACAGTGTAATAACTTACTTATCGACTAAACTTTTTAATAGCTACAAGAATATGAAAATGTACAGTATAATAACTTACTTATCGACTAAAGTTTTTAATAGCTACAAGAATATGAAAATGTACAGTGTAATAACTTACTTATCGACTAAACTTTTTCATAGCTACAAGAATATGAAACTGTACAGTGTAATAACTTACTTATCGACTATACTTTTTAATAGCTACAGGAATATGAAAATGTACAGTGTAATAACTTACTTATCGACTAAAGTTGTAATCCTGCATTATGTTTGAAGGAAAGTAAAGCATGCGGTACTTTCAAAAACATCTTAAAATAGCAGTTAATATGATCATTTATTTATTTATTTATTTATTTAGTGACTGGGTCAGCCTGTCTCTTTCATGCTTTAAAACCTTGCGTGTGCCACCAAACTAAACATCAAAATAAATCGAGTTACACTTTTTTACGATCTCCGTCTTTAACTCGGGGAAGAGGGAGATGTGAAATCCTTGCATAACCTTATGTTTTACGTGCCATTTACTCCTTCTTTCGGTATATTTAGGCCTAAACGGAACAAGTTCTGGACAGGCTACTCTTCTAAATTCAGCGCCAGTGTTATTTAAATTATATACTAGTATGCTATGGTTTTCATCATTTTCTGACCAAATATAAAAAAATGTCCACATATGCGTGTTTTTGCCCAATAGAAAAGTTATGAACTTTCACTTTTTTACACATTCGTTTTGTCCATTGGAATCAAAGAGCGCAGGTTAATTGAATGAAATAAATAATTTTGTCTGAGCCTCGACTAAATTCCACGGAGCATTGTCCTTACGGAAGTTGAACCGATAATGTCACTTGATCAAAACATACTTTCTATTCGTAAACAAAAGACATGCTTAAAGGTGAACTTACTGTGTAATGGAACAGTACAATTTTCTTCCAAGAAGAATCTGTCTCACAGAAAAGGGGATGCTAATTTTTCGACACCAAATCTTCCTAACATAAACGCATGTCATTAATATTTTAGTGCTCTATATTGTAATAAACCTAGGGTATGTGCTATTTGTATTTACGTCTCCGTTTATAGCTTTGTTAGATTTTAGCGATTATTTGTTTGATTATGGGGAGTCGGTGTTTGGTAGATATTTCTCAAACCGAGTAATTAGCCAATTTCTAAGAGCCGACGTCATAATGTACAGTATTCACGAGACTTTATGGTTGCATGAATTAGATTCGTAAAATGGATCCTTCCTAATTTCCTAACATAAGGAATTCTCTGTATATTATAATGCGCAAGTGTTTAGTAATTTGAGATAGGAATAATTCTTTTTGCAATATGAACTGATTGGTCGTGTTTTATGGTGCATGGTGTAAAGTACCTGTCTTCGAATTGGAAAGGCTTACTGATGGGTCATACAAATGTGAAGCAAGAAAACCCATGGAAGTGTAAAATTAGAGTTTCGTGATGTGTGGTCATTGGCTGATTAGAGGATTTGCAGTATTTGCGCGTCTTAGAACCCTTCAGTTGACAACAACTGTTGTCTTGAGGTCATTTGAAATAGGGGAAACAATGGACATCAAGTCAGACTCACACAGGTGTTGTTTGATTCGCTCGGTTGTGAGACACCTTGCGAGTTACAATATTATGGTTAAATAGCTGAACGGCTTATGCTAGAAACGGTAAATCAAATGGATGTACGATCGGGTCAAGCTGATATAAACGAATCTTACACCCATGTCAACGATGATAGAGTTAGTCATGCACTGCACTCTTTATATACATTGCTTTCCATTTCCAAAAATGTTGAAGAAAAAAAATCACGTGACTATCATTCTACGGCAGGTTATAACTTTGAACTGAACAGTGGTGCTGATCTCTCTCTTGAAGACCTAAGCCATGTCTTTGAGATGCTCTAATCCTGGTAATTTATGTTGGGTACATCGGACATGTCTTAATGAGACCTTGGTATCACCACCTGACTACTGGAGTGCTTCCAAGCTAATCCAACTCTTCCACCTTGTTTCAAATATCAGGCTAGACCTGAAAAGATATAATATGTTTTATTTAATCTTATAGATCAATAAGATGTTGGTAAATGAAGTAAAGATCGGCGATTTTAACACTTGTTTGTGTCGTTCTTTCTTTCTTGCATTTGTTGTCAGAGGATGTATGTTTATTTTTATACTTTGTATTTTTATTTTTCTTTCTTTGTTATTTGTTTTAATTTATTTTAAGTAGCCACGTGACTCAATGCTTAGTGTACCGGACTTGCGACCGAAAGGGCAGGGGTTCGAAAATACCATCGGACCAGCGCGGGCGAATATCGTGGTGTGTCCTTGGGCAAGACACTTTACTCCAATTGCCTCAGCATTAAATAAACTATTTGTGTTGCTGTGCCATAAAGCACCAAACCACCACCACACCACTAATTTTTCATACTACTTTTTGTGAATTATTCCTGCGCCATGATAAAAAAGCAACGCGTTAATGATACATGTATCGTATCCTATGTCACCTAGTTACGCGAGTCTAATTAAGGTTTCGCTCTGTTCTTTTCTGTTCCGTTCTGTTCTGTTGACAATGGGACATATATATACAAGGATTCAGTTTAGCACTATGAACAGCCTGTGAACATTGCCGTGATGTATGATACTGGACTTTCAGGCAAATTTTTAATATTATATTGACATTGTAGCTGGCGACAGAAAACGATGCCTCTAGCTTGTAATAATCAATGCAGCAAGACAACATTTTTCGCACTTGATTTTGAGAGCTTCAAAACTCGGATATATTTAGTTGGCATTGAATTTGATAGTTTGCTCTTCTTCCAGTTTTAAATTTACACGTACATGGATCTTGCGAATCTGAAAAAGTTTCAAGACACTTAACGAAATTTCTCCTCAAATCGTACATTATATATAAAGTCATTTATTGAAAATCGTTCAAAATTGTAATTCAGCATGCACTTTTGCCTTGCACTTATGTCTTATAGTTACTCCCCCCCCCCCCTGCATTATTATCTATTGATATTATATGATGTACTAAATCTATTATTGCCTTTTCCTTTGGAACTGTTCTTCTATAGTATTATCTGCTAGGCTGTTGCATCATCTCCTTTCGCTTTGGCATATGACATCACCGTAGGATGACAGTTGGGGGGGGGGGGGGGACGGCATGATGGAATATTAAAGTGCTCTTACTTAATTGTTATATTATACACAGATAATAAGTGTACTTATTTTCCACCATCACACAGAAATCCAAAGTTGTATAATAGTGATATATTCTGTCTGGATGTTAGTTTTTCAGGAAGAAACTATTCAAGTACGTTCTTATTAGTCCAAATGAAACTGTTGCATGTACAAATTTCAAATAAACCTGGTTGTCAGATAAAAAGATTAAATTTTACATTATCTTTCTAATGATACTTGTGACAACATGGAGATTTTTCTCAAAGGTAGTGATAGTGGAAAGGACGAAGAATACCTCAATAGCACTTAAATATTGTAGATCATGAAGTCTTTTTATTCTTGACAAAAGAGTTGAATAGTTTGGAAACCCAATTTTTAAGGAAATCCTCACATTTTCAGCAGATAAACGACTCTTCTTAGAGAAATTCAAGATATTTTTTTACTCTGTTTTAATACTTGATACATAGTATATATTCAGTAAAAAGTCAATTTTTGCCAACAAAATAATAACAAGAATATTTAAAAATCTGAATGTTTAGGGAAGCTTGGGCCAGGACCGTCGCTTGGGCCAGGACATGTTGCTGACAAATTTTGCATGAAATGACCACGGCTGCTCGTAATAGATTACGAAGGAAACTTTAACAGCCTTTTCAGCCTCGAAATGTGCGAGATATCTCACAATGTTCCAATGGTGGGATTTAAATTTGTAGGCGAGAAAATAACGACTATGAGGCCCCCCACCCCACCCCCCACCCCACCCCCACCTTGAGACACTTTTATGGATGCAGTTTCGTGTGTATAATAGTCATGCGACGGGTTTCCAAGAATAATGCAAAGCCGGACAGAATTCAGATTTTTTTACTTGTATAATTTTGGCTTGGCACTCCGACACTGAGAGTTCACGAAAATCCCCAAAGAGTTCATACTGAAGCTCAAAATGGGTGTTCTTTATGAAGATTTTAGCTTAAATTTTATATTGAATAAATTGTACGTGTTAATAATATGATTCATCTTGTTAAGTTAAATGTTCGACGCATGTGTGCGTTAATTAGCTGCACATTCGACGACGGTTTGATTTTTTTATCTCATCGGACAGAAGAAAAAATAATAAAGTGGAGTTTGTGACAACTGTATTTTGGCATCTATATTTTTAAAAAAACGGTTGAATATATTATTTTCATTTCCCTCCTTAAAGGTTGTACCGGACAGCATCTAGGTCGGCACTGACAGTTACTACACGTCATTGAGATCAGGTTTAAAAGTGAACCACTTCACAACTAGACTATATGTATAGACAAACTGTCTGTTTTGAGATGTTGGCAAACACACCTTCCCACTTCAGACAAACGGGGTAGACAAGGATCTTAGCCTATGACCGTTATCATAAATTGACTTTAATTTTATAATTACAGTGCAAAGGTGCGAAGAAAATCCCTTTGTTTATAAACTTTATAAGGTAATGATTGTTTTTGTCACGTCAAGGCTCCGCGGATATGTTTATTGTAGAGGCTTAATGGTTGCTTAGGTAGTTCCTTGATATAATTTATTTGTTTTAGAGCTACATTAAAGGCTCCGGTAACGCCTACAGAGTTTTCACTTGAAAATGAGTAAACTTGTTAAGTGAAAGTGGAGAAATTTATGACTGTTAAATATGATAGATGATATATATTGTGGCTGAAACCCCTAGTGTCCAGAGTATATAACATACATAAAAGTGTTGTTCCATATCAGTGTATCCCCTTGGCAACTCATTTTCGAAAAAGCATACATTTTGACTAGTGTGTGTATGTGCATACTAACACACACACACACACACATGTGTGTGTGTGTGTGCGCGCGCTCTTCTTGTTACTCGAGTTCAGTGTCACATCATTACTAATTATGTTACGTCATTTGATTACATCAAGAAGGAAGTATCACAATGCAGATCTTGCTTACTTGTTCCGGACTGAACCGCCTTAAGTGTGTGTGTGCGTGTGTGTGCGTGCGCGCGCTCTTCTTCTTACTCGGGTTCAGCGTCACATCATTACTAATTATGTTACGTCATTTGATTACATCAAGAAGGAAGTAGCACTGTGCAAATCTTGTTTTCTTGTACCGGACTGAACCGCCTTAAGTCCGTCAATATGTTCGTCTACACGTCTGTCTGCCCGTTTATCTATTTAACTGTTCAGTCTTAAGAACATAAATAATTGTAGCCGGTCGTACACGCTCTTGTAAAGATAATAATGCATAAAAGTTGTAAATCTGTATCTGATGATGAAAAAGAAATAAATAACAATTTACATAAAATTATATATAATTAATCTTAATTCGTATTATATCTATCTATCTATCTATCTATCTATCTATCTATCTATCTATCTATCTCTTTCTACCTATCTATTTAGCTATCTTCATAACATGTGTTTAAGAGGCAAGGTGTATATATGTTTGTAAAAGATATCCTTTCCAAAAGAAAACAAAATGAGAGAGAGAGAGAGAGAGAGAGAGAGTATCGGGCGTGTCAGTGTTATAAATTTTATTTGAACAATTAGTACTGACAGTGTGAATATAAACTGCACACCCCAGTCAGGTAGGCTTGCATGAATCATACTACTTCAAAGGCAGAGGGGAACACCGTTCACCTCTTAAACAGCGCCCTCTGACCTTGGATGTATCTTCCGGTGAAAAGAAAAGAAAGTGTGAAAAATGACACAAAGTTTTAATGCAGGTGACATCTATGTCACCTCCTTGTTACCAGCCGTACTTCTCGCGAGATTTAGAAGATGCATTTTTAAGATCTGAGGTTTGTAGCAGATAGGATCGTCTGGAAGGCCTAGCATGAAATAAAAGTCGTGTTTTTCCGAAACAAATGTCGTTTGTATTTATATTTATATCATTATCTTGTTGACCTGCTAGACATCACGGAGCATGATTCTGATTTGCAAGCGATAATGATGCACAAGCCACCCAGGTATACAGTATTCAAATATTTACAATGGACGATACACTAGCATGTCTCAACACACAGTTTTATTGAATCATAGGGATACTGTTTAGCTACGTTGTCGTAAAAATCTCGAACGATGTTTTTGGTATGCTACTGAAACAATGACTATTTTTTTTAAATAAAAAAAAATATAAAACTTCGACCCCTACAGGAGAGAAGGCTAAACAGATTGATAATTTACTTTTACCTTTTTACAGAACCCAAAACATGCACAGGGATTCCTTGATGTTATTTACGCTATAACAGATACCTATCAATGTAGCTTTTTATCGAACACTACTCAAGATTGGAACAATCGGCCATCAGAACTTATTTACATAATAAAGAAAACTTCAGAATCTGTTTCTGAGTTAACTGATACAGCTAGGAGGGTGGTTTATCAAGCTAAAACTGTCTCCCTTAACGTGTACACGGTGTGGCAATGTCATACACGGTGTGGCAATGTCATACACGATGTAACACCATAATCTATCAAGATCAAGATCAATATTCGATTTTGGAGGCGCAAGTTCGCCAGAATATTAAGGTTTGTTACTCGATCGATAAAAAAAAAATATATACTTGAAGCAAATTTATTTGCCCTGTCGTAACATGCCACCGATTTAAGCAAATGCATTTGCCTGTCTTAACATGCAACCGATTTTAAAAAATTTATTTGCCCTGTCGTAACATGCCACCGATTTAAAAAAAAATTATTTGCCCTGTCGTAACATGCCACCGATTTTTAAAAAATTATTTGCCCTGTCGTAACATGCCACCGATTTAAAAAAAAATTATTTGCCCTGTCGTAACATGCCACCGATTTAAAAAATTATTTGCCCTGTCGTAACATGCCACCGATTTAAAAAAATCCGGTATTAAGAAGTTGTTAAATCGTTAAGTCACTGATTGTATCTAAATAATCATCGTATATTTTATTGTTATTTCAATTATGACTTTGTCAAGATATTATTATAATTCGCTTTTCTTTTAGACTCTTAGAGGATGAATTGTTATTAATAACATGTAAAAGTCATATGGTGTATGACAGTATATTATTTGGTTTGATTTTTTGCAAAGCAAAGAATTTATTAGCCCCGAAATAAGAACTTGATTTGCCCCGCTTTTCGATGCAAGTAAGGGAGTGTGTAGTTATGTAGAGTAAAAAGCTAGGTGACGATGGTGATATAGTAAATGAATTAAAGTACATTTGTAAAGGAAGGCACTCTGTTGACGTATTACACTGACAATCGAACCCAGGTCAAGATCTCATCAATATAAAACATTCAAAATGTGGGTTTAACGATGGCACAGGAAGCTGATAATCCCATTCCGCTGAAGTTATATCAACATAGAACTGCATGTAAAATTTTCTTGAAATCTGATAAATTATGAATGGAATTATTGTGTGGAAACAAAAGTGGTTGGGTCGAACAATCAGGGGCCACAACTCCATTCAATGATGATGCAGACTGAACGCTGAAAAATAAAAATAAACAAAGACATTATCAGCATAAAGTTGCATACCAAGAGAGTTATTTCGCAGGAAAGAATGTAGATGAGTCTGACAATAAGGATCCATAAATCTTCTAAAAATGATGTTACATGCTGAACATGTATGTAAGCAACAACATCAATCAAACTCAGCCGAGATCTCATTAATATCGTGCTGCCTATTAAATTTGTTTAAAATCCAATAAGTGAGTTATTGTGCGGAAACGAAAGTGAGTGGGTCTGACAATCAGGAGTCGTCATTAATATTAAGCTACATACTCGGTTGAAATTCAGTTAAAATGAATCGAGTTAATTGATTGTGCTGCAATGAAAGTGTCCTGGTCCGACAATCAGGAGCTATAACTCCGCTAAATAGTGACGTAGAATGCTGATAATATCCTGTCAACATCAAGCAGTGTACCAAATTCGGTTGAAATCCGGCACAAGTAAACGTGTTGTTGTTCGGAAATTAAAGTGTGTATTTATGTGTCTGAGAGAAAAGGGAGTGTGGTGTCCGTCAATCAGGGGCTATAACTTTGCTAGATGATGATGGAGAATGCTTACAATCAATCTCATCAGAGGCCTCATCACTATCAAGCTGCCAATACAATTTTGTTGAAATCCAATAATAACTAATGGAGTTACTTTTCGGAAAAGACAGTGGGTGGTGGCTATGCCATCTATAACTCAACTAAAAGATACAGAACCCTGGCAATAAACTTAATCAAGGTCTTAAGAAAATCAAGCTGCGTACCAAATTTGATTTAAATCAAATAGTAATTAAGAAAGTTATCGTGCGGAAATAAAATTGGGTGAGTCAGCCAACAGGGACAGTAACACTGCAAAATGATGACATAGATCACTAATAATCGAATTCAGCCAAGGCGTAATAAAAATAGAACTGTATACCAAATTTGGTTGAAATCCAATAATAATTAAGGGAGTTATTGTGCGGAAACGAAAGAGATTGGTTCTGACAATCAGGGGTTATAACTCCGCTAAACGATGATACAAAATGCTGACAAAGTCAACCAATGTCTCCTCAATATTAAGCAGCATACCAAATTTGGTTGAAATCCAATAATAATTAAGGGAGTTATTGTGCGGAAACGAAAGAGATTGGTTCTGACAATCAGGGGCTATAACTCCGCTAAACGATGATACAAAATGCTGACAAAGTCAACCAATGTCTCGTCAATATTAAGCAGCATACCAAATTTGGTTGAAATCCAATAGGAATTTATTCTACGTAAAATGTGGATGGGTCTGAAAATCAAGGGGTATAGCTCCTATACGCGATGATGCGCAACGCTGACAACCGAAGTCAGCCATGGCCTCATCAGTATAAAGCTACATAACCAATTTGGTTGAAATCCAATAAAAATTAAGGGAGTTATTGTGCGGAAACGAAAATGTGACGGACACGGGGGCGGACATGCCCAATATAATACTATATCATCCGTTTTCTACTAAAAGCTGGGAACAACAAAACAGTCATTGGGATGTTTCTGTGCAAAATTTCATTTTTACACTTTGCCACAACTGTATCCAAGATCAAAGATCTACTAATATTTCAGTTTTATTTTCTCCTTCATCTGTTACGAAACGCCATACCTATGTACAGTAAATATCAATCAATAACGCCAGCGCTAGCACTAATTATCTAGATCTTTCTGTGAATTGCACCGAATTTGGAAAAATCCAATGGAAGCTTATGTTACAAAACAACCAATAATTCTTATTGATGGCGAGAGTGGTCAAAATAGAACTCATTTCAATGTTAATCACCGAACATACAGTGGTCGAAATCTTTGAAAGATTGTAAAAGTATTGTATACATATAAATAATTTAATCAATTAATCAGTGAATTCATTGAATTGGTAAAATTTTCTAGAACTATTAACTAGGTGGTCACACAGGAACACATTGTGGTATACAACTGCAGCTTTCGGCCATTTAGTTTTAACCTTGAAGAAACGATGGTGAAAGGAGAGAAGAAGGATGATAGGTGTCCAGTGTAACATCAGTAATCCTCCGACTTGGCCGAGGTGTTTCAGGCTAGCTGGCCTCAGACTACAATTATTTTTCTTCTATTTTATGTATAAGCATTCAACATTATGCCACTCTGACCATAACTGATAGACCTCTATCGCTTTTTGCTACACATTAACCCACCTTAGTTCAATAAATCCTGTAAGGTTTCATCTTAGGTTGACCAGCTCCTTTTTGTGTATTACTAATGTAAACAAACTGACGTAGAGGAACTAACCAAAAAGCGGCTACATGACCCAGAAAGAAGGAACACTTTACATGCTACTGTTTTCATTAAACAATAAGCAAATACAACTTTCTATAGAGTTTCATAAAGTTTCAGGCCTACCCTTTCATAATTATTACAATAAGTAAATTTACCACATAAGTCACTGGCAAACAGATCATACACATAAGTCACTGGCAAACAGACCATACACACAATGCACTAAAGCTAGGCACTATTTCTTCGGAATATCTTCTGATTTTAGTCAACCTCATGGGGGGGGGGGATAATTGTGGTCTGAGGCCAGCTGAATAATAATGTGGATGTAAATGGCACAAAGAATGAAATCGTCGAAAAGATTAGTTTTTTGTATTAATATAGGCCATGCAAACGTCTCACTGAACTTTCATACATAGTTAGGGTACATGTCTATCTGTGAAAGCGAAACGTCTTGTACTGCGTGGGTGTCCAAATAACTGATATTGGTTTGCCTACCTGACTTCCAAATCACTTACCTCGAAACGCCACGGCCACCATAAACTTTTCGAACTATGCATTAAAGCTTGCTCGTGTTTACCATATTTTTGTTGGGCAATTCTCAAAACATAACGGAAATTATAGAAATGTGTTGCCTTGTGTCAGAAGATCTAGCGATAACAGTGTTAACTTATCATCCCTTATCGCTAAAATTCAAAGCAAAAATAAATGATTGAAAACGAGGCTGACTACGGGGCCAAACGATTTGTGCAGACAGTGTCGTTGTTCATAATGTCATGTGTTAGTGACCCGTTATGGTCTCATACCAGGTCTTCACGTGACTCACTTTAAACAGTGAAAACGCAAGAAACAAGCCGAAGTTTGGGATATGTGACTTTTCGTCTACGTACTGTTTCGATCTAATTTCCTTGGTTGCAAAGAAAAGAGAACTACAAACAATCGCGTTATTGGAGTCACCATCTCTAAACACAATGAAGATCAAAAGTTACATTTAAAGTCCACGAGTTAAAAATATTCAAGTCAACAGCCCATATTAGTAGCGGCATGAAATCAGCAAAGATCCAGCCTAGTACATGTAAGAAAATACGTCACAGTTGGATGATCAAAATGTTGACATAGACTGACCGAATATCCAGTCGACTTTGTAAGAAAATACGCCACAGTTGGATTATCAAAATGTTGACATATACTGACCGAATATCCAGTCAACTTTGTAAGAAAATACGCCACAGTTGGATGATCAAAATGTTGACATAGACTGACCGAATATCCAGTCGACTTTGTAAGAAAATACGACACAGTTGGATGATCAAAATGTTGACATAGACTGACCGAATATCCAGTCGACTTTGTAAGAAAATACGCCACAGTTGGATGATCAAAATGTTGACATAGACTGACCGAATATCCAGTCGACTTTGTAAGAAAATACGCCACAGTTGGATGATCAAAATGTTGACATTGACTGACCGAATATCCAGTCGACTTTGTTGAAATTTATTGGAAAGTTAAGGGACCGTTTGTAAAGACTGTTATGGTGCACTGATTAAACGCGGGATTGGGCTATAAGGAGAATGGATTTAAAGTAATCTTTTCCTGACATTGTATGAAATACTATGCAACATCTGATTGCGTAAGGCGTGTGTATAAATAATTTTTTTAAATACGGATAGAATAAAGCTTGCGGTTGGTAAAAAGATTAATTTTGCTCGGTTCTTATCATTCATTTGTCTTGAAATTTGACAATGCTGAGATATATCCTGCAATCACAGCATTGGGGGATTATACATATATATAGTCTATGTTTTAAAACAATTATTATTACGTTTTTTTTATACGGCTCTGTTTAAAGATACTTATCATTTTTAAGGGTTATATTGTCACATTTTATCATTTTTAAGGGTTATATTGTCACATTTTATCATTTATCACAGGCTACTGTCTGTCGTAATGCTCTCTTGCTGATATTGTTGTTAACAATATTGCGTGAGGACCAATATGTCTCACGTATTCATCTTTAAGGTCAATATATTATTCACACACACACACACACACACACACACACACACACACACACACACACACACACACACACACACACACAAACGAGCAAACCGAGTAAATTGTTTCTTCAATGTAACGAGTAGATTAAAATTGATGTTTCTGATTGGATGAATGCCAAGGAATACTTAAGGATTCAGTTTTGGTTTGCTTGAGAGTGACCACGAAAATATTATTTCATTGACCAGCTTAAATGCGAATGAAGCAGCCATAATTCGATGGTTGGATAATTAATAAAACTCCTCGCACCTGCTCATCTTGTAAAAAGACGTAGTAAACGGCCATGTTCCAGACTCTATCATGTTTCAGACGTATTAAAAAAATAACTGTGTCTCAAATTATAACTGTACTCAAGTCAAGGTGGTAAACTAGATATTAAAATATCAAGAATGTCATCTTTGACGTGAATGAACTGTCTGGGAATTTGTATAGCTGATGACACTTTTATTGTTTGATAAAGTGAATGGTGAATGGTCCAATTCTTTTCCGGGTTATCAATTAAACTTATAACATGTAACTTGTGGCTTTAAACATAAAAAGTAGAGACTGTAAGCTAATGTGTAATAATTATTTTTTCTCTCTTATCTGAGTAAAAAGAGGCGACTGTATGAAAGTTAATGTATATGCGCCTATGATACGTTTTTTATCTTTAATTTCACACACATGCACACACACACACACGCATACACACACACGCACACACACATAAACACACACACACACACACACACATATATATATATATATATATATATATATATATATATATATATATATATATATATATATATATATATATACGATTATCATACGAAAATGTTATGCATGACTGTTTGTGAATTTTATCTAACCCAGAAACGCTGTAAAGCATGATATATGTTCTGTCGTATTTTGTAGGGCAAAGTAGTTGACTCAGTGGTCCTCTGATTGGTAGTATCATATATATATATATATATATATATATATATATATATATATATATATATATATATATATATATATATAAAATACTATACATATATACATACATACAAACATACACACACACACATATATACAAGAAGGCATCCCGCAAGGTTCCCGTACATTTTACGGGGTATATTGAAATACACATTTTCTGAAAGCTACAGAGTTGTTTTGCCATTGTTCTTTGTCTTAATGTGTGCGTATTCATAGTCTTAAAGTGAGCATATGCATAATATCCTGATTTTAAAAGGAAAGCTAAAAATATACCTTTTGAAAGTGTTAAAACCCTATTAATCTTTCATATCTTAAAACTTACAGATTGTTAGTTGTACCGACTTTAATTTGTGTTCATCGCCCTGACGAATATTACAAATATGCAAATGTATTGCTCATTTAAACTTATCCTTTGTTCCTTAATTTGTTGACTTTATGCCTCGAGACATCTCCCGAACAATCCCAGATCTTTTGTTCGTGATCCACTGTAAATGTTCTTGAAGAAAAATCCACAAGAAAAGCACCGAGTAAGTACTTGTACGATTAATTGATATTGTCATAGTCAGTGATATTTAATCACCGTGGATGTATATTTCAGGGCTACCATAGTGTCCGAAAAATATACCAGAGTTGTTCTTTCCTTCTCTCGTATACTACCCTTGGCACCATGTGCTATCATTTCTGATTCGAAAGAAGTGTCATATATCTTTATTTCAAATTATGGGCTTTTTCCATTTTCATTTCTCAGTTGAAAGTTCATGTTTGATAACTTCTAAAAATAAAAAATATGTACAATGCAAAAACAAAAAAGTAGGTTACACCTAAAGTTAAATTATAATGGAAAATATTTTAATTGAAAAGTACATGTAAAAAGGTATAAATCAGAAACGCACAGATAATAAGCCTTTGTGATAAGTCTTTATTACAAAATGAAATCAAAAGATTGTGTTTTTCATGCCTTGACCCTCTTTTTAATACATGTTGTATACAAATTCGTAAAAATGTGACGATGAGCTTATAGAGAAGTTAATCATTTGTATTGAACTGATGTTATATTATGTATAAATGCCAACAAACAACAGAAATTTATATCGGAATAAAATAATTTTCCAATTCTTGCCTTGCTCCAGACATCCAGTATTGGGAATTAATGTTTATTTATTACCACTAAGTTTTCTTCGTTCTGATTCTATTGTTTTTACCGTTCCTATTACGATATATTATGCGCAAATATTACTGACTTTGTTTTTATTTCTATCTATTTTCCCAAATCACCAAAGTGGAAGTTTTAACACTAAGGGGCTGCAATAGACCCGCTCCCCAACATACCGTTCCTATTACGATATATTATGCGCAAATATTACTGACTTTGTTTTTATTTCTATCTATTTTCCCAAATCACCAAAGTGGAAGTTTTAACACTAAGGGGCTGCAATAGACCCGCTCCCCAACACACACACATCTTTACATAAAGCGAGGGTGTTTCCCCCATTTATTATTTCTTGGATCGTAAAGATTGAAATTCACTGTGCGGAGTGGTTGATTCTACTTCATACTGCCATAAAATGACCTGGCATTATTTGAAAGAAAATCTCAGCTGACAAAAGATTTATAAGTATAAAAAAAAAAAAAAAAAAAAAAAAAAAAAAAAAAAAAAAAAAAAAGAAAGAAGATTACGTATTTTTTTCTTCTGAAAGAATTGTGTTGGAAAACAGAGCCAACCTGAACACATGTACGGATTCTTCGGCAGTATACCTTTTTCCTCTAAGGTTTCGGATATACAGCAGACGGGTAATCCTATGTACGTTTTCTGACCTTGATTGAAATTTCTTTGCTTTACCTATAATTCATATCAACTTCAAGCAGCAAGCGGCTTACTGTTTGTCAACTGTCTTAATGTTCGTCAAATATCTCAGGTGTTGAAAATGCTGCAAACCGAGGGCTGAATTATTTATAAAAAGGAAACAAACGAATAAAGGAAAAAAAGAAAAATTATAGGAATATCGAATTTGGAGTCATATCTAGCGATTTCCCTATTGATTTCTTCTAAACGCGGACTGTGTTTATTAACTGCAGACAAAGGGCAGGATTTATTGCAAGATTTGCGCAGTCACTCTAGAAAGTTCGAACGTAAATTGTGCGGTTGTTTTCACGCATGCGCAGAGGTTGAAAAATACTAATGCGGTCACTTTATTCACCCATGGATAATTTTCTTTTGAGAATTGTCGCTCTTGAGTATAAACGAAACTCTGTTTTTATGTCGCTTCACTTCTTTGTATTTTATCGTATCAAGATTCTAGACGGCATTTCTTTTGTAATAAATAGGACGCGCCTAAACGTTTAATGAAAATATCCCAACGGCGCTCCTTGATTCCACAGAGAGTACATTAAGTTACAATGCTATTTGAACCCTTCTCCACCACCACTCACTCTTCCCCCCCCCCCCTACCAAAAAAAAAAACCAGAACGAAAATGCATATGATAGATAATCGTGTACTTGCCTTCCAGTGGACATGAAAGTGTTATTACGCGGTGAATTTCTATGAATTCTTGTAATATCTTCTTTATTTTTCTAAAAACATTAATTGCAAAATAAAGGACTACACTAACACGAAATAGTTATAGATTATACATCACTTAACAAGTATTTTGCAACTGTATCTGATAAAATAACTAAGCTGCATGACTCTGTATTTATTTGTTAACAGGAGTGATTTTAACGCGAAATGCCAGATAAATGATAAATGATAGGGATTTTTTTTTGTGTTGTGGTTTTCAGTCATAAAGACTTTACCCCCTAATGTCGCTGGTGCGCGCCACAGGAGCGGCATAAAGTCCGTGGTTTCTCCTCACGGCCGACAGTTATGAGATAACGAAGCAAGAGAATATGACATTTGTGTTGGCAAAAGCGAGAAAACTAGAGATATACATCAGCTACCAGGACAGACGACTTGTAACGGCATAACTACTGTTGGAAACTTCCTTTGCCTGGAAACAGAAGACCCCACACAATGTTTATTTTAAGTAAAAACTGTGTATCATTCAATCCTCTGTAATCAAGCCGCGTGAATATATGATTCCACGGCACCAAATACGTGCGAAATCGTAAAGTCACTCCATTTCCGGTGCGTTGGGTACGTTAAAAGTAACTTATGGCGACTTGTTGCTATGAAACATGACATTTTGCATGTTAATGTTTAGGTCAGTCGTGCTTATGCTGACTACAAGATGCCGTAATGTTTTCTGTCAATATAAATGGGCTTAGATTCTGTCAAAATATATTTTTATTTTTAAAAAAAAATGATTTACAAGGTATGCTTGACTTTCCCTACAGGAGGTGAGTGATGTGCGGGGTCAGAGTTTGTTAACATCTAATTACATGGGATGTAAAGTCTCTGGACAACAATGCTTTAAAATTGCCACCTAATTATTATTAATTTATTTTAATTTTCATTAAGGCAGTGGTGCGGCAATACAGATTTATAATTCAAAAATAGTATATTGGCATGAATCAACTTAGTTTGAATTATGTAACAACAAATTCTTTTTTATGTGAAAAGACCTTTTTCGAACGTGAATGTTTTCCTTTTCCTCTTGCATGTTTTTCTTTCTTCAGTCCCAGAGCTAATTTCTTTAATTAAATTGTATGCATTTCATTATAAGCTGATGGTAGAAGATTGAAACTAGAGTTAAGTCTATGAGTTATGTTTGACATGAAATACTTCCAAAACAGTTATGAGTAACATTTTATTGGTTCCTAGAGGTTAGATAAAAATGAATTTCACTGCTGAATGAAATTAGTGATGCTGACTGCGAATTAAAAGGTTTTGTGGTATCTGTCTCTATTCTATACAATTCTTCTTGGCGAACATGATCACTCTTGAGATGGACTTCAGGAAGCTGTATTGTCAGGATAGTACATTAGGGTTAGCGTGGAATCTATTCTCTACGCGGCTGGAAGAATGTCCATTATTGTCCTTATTCGATGTGTACTTAAAATATACACTCGCAGAAGACAATAACTGTTGAAACATCCTGTGAAATCATACCTTTCCAAGAGAACAAGGACAGTTTTTAAGAGTAAAAATATTGGATGAACGATCAACTGACACAGCGAAAAATTTTAAACTTCATTTAAACCTCTCTTAAATATTTTTATTTTTCCTAACATCACATTGTAAGAAATATAGAGAATAGGATAATCTGCAGACAGGCCGTGCCAAAAACCATAGATTTCTAAGTGTAGGCTACGTATAGAAAATTTCGATGAAGGAGACATCAGAATCAGCATATGAAACTATTCCTTTTCTTGTTTGAGTCAATATTTCATCATTGAAACACTTCTTCTTCGTGTTGTCTTGAATGGACGCTTCATGCTCAAAATGTTGATTTATGTCAGAGACTCTTTCAGAGCCCAAAAAACTCAAGGAAAATTTGATGACATTTCAAGGTAAACAAAAGCAACAACCCGAATGAGAATTGCAGCATACTTTTGCACCGGAAGACATCACGACAGCACTTTGTGAACCTTTGACGTCTATCATAAAATATCTTTTTCATTCATATTTGGACCCGAGAGAGGCAACAGATATAAATTTTCCAACGAGGGCCTTGGGGCAGAAACGTCAGGCGCCGTCTGAGATACAACTGCCTGTTTCACTGTCCAAACACCACTCGAAATCATCAGCGAGTAGGGTGCAGAGAAATGAATGTCTTCCCAGTTTCGCGGAGCGACAGGAAGTTAGGTACGTGCTACTCAGTCCAATCTGTTTGACTGAATTGAATGTGACATTAAGTGTCTCTAAGATCACTGGACCTTTTAAATGCAGATCATGTAAGAAAAGCATTGGCAAAAGATTCGAAGTTTATTGCAGAGATTTTGCTGACTATTTTCGATGCCTCTTTTCCAAGATGTCACGGGTAAATACAAAGCTATAAATATGTAAAACCCTACGCTGGTACGTGTCAGTCAACTAAATATTCAGTGCAGATCATGACTTAAAGTGACGCAGTTGTTCATAATATGTCCATAATTTTCCCAGTTGTACGTAAAATATTCATTTCAAAATACAAACTATATGGAATATTTTAAATAATTAAAACATAATTTGAAAGAAGAAAAGTAATTTCTTTCTTCAGTGTACCAGTCTAGAAATCCTTCACACGTATTGAGGAAAACACTAAAATAAAGGCTTAAGATAAAATTGTTGGCTCTTTTAAGAGGCTACCGTTATGATTACAGATCATGGTTGTTTATAGTTTGGTTCTTTACATTGCTGACAACTTTATAGTAACATGAACGCAATAGAAACATTAAAAAAAAAGACTTTAGAGTTTTGAGTTTGCGTTTTGTGATATACATATACAAAGGATGGCCAGCACTATTGAGTGTCTGTCTCCGCATTCCCTAAACTCCTCAATATGAGAATACACTCAAACCCAATTCTTTTATTGAATACTTTATTTATTATTTTAAAAATGATTTAAGAGATACATAAGTTTCATCGGCTAAATCAGTTGTCGTTAGATACGGAGGATCACTTTTATGAAAGTTAATAAACGTGATGCATTTCTATGCAACAATATTTGCACTCAATTCGAGGAGTTTTATGAATACAGGTCACATCTTTCAATATTAATAAAAGAGAGCAAACTTGCCTTCAAGGGTTAATGTTCCATACCATACTTTATCGTCGGATGATAGAATGGAGAGAGAAGCGATCAACTGTCCTTTCTACACTTCCTCATATTCAATTCTGGGATATTTTAGGAGGCGCTCTACAGATAATATGTACTTTTGAGAAATTGACAGGTGTAAGGTGAAGTGGTTTGAATTTGCAACATGAAGAATGAAGAGAATGTTGGCATACCTGTATGTTATTTTGATGTACTGAGGCTGCAGTTTCTTTACATACTGTACTTGTGTAAATTGGACTTGATGTAAACACACAGCTGACAAAAATGGACCCTGCCATGTGCTCGAAAAATCAGCCTAAAGTAGTCGAAAGTGCTATATTTTCAGCAGTTATTAAAAGAGGGAAACGAATTTTGCCAGAGCAGACAATACCAGCCTCTGAAAGTACTATGAATGAATGACAAAATATCTAAAAAGTATAAAAAGTTATTGGCTCTTTTTTTTTTATTTACCTTTGAAGTCCAGGAAGTGAAAATGACCAAGCGGAGCTAGCAGTTTTTTGAGAGGTGCACATCTTATGTAAGACCAAGCTGTATACTCTATAACCCAAATTGCACCCATCAATCATACATCAAAATAAAGGGAATTAAAAGTTCTTTCAATAATACCTAAGATATACAAGGTCTTTTTTAAATAGCCAACATAACCAGTGAGGAAAACCTGGGAAATTATTTTTCTTTAAAAATCTAACCCTATGCAAAGTACGAAACTGGAGAGCGCCACCTTAAGAAGATATGTAGAATGGTAGAGTGAATATGGTTACCTCTAGTTCACTTTTAACTAATAAATAGAGACACAAACGAATGTGATATGACCATATGATTGTGTTCCAATAAATTCATAATATAAGACAATGTTGCTTTCGGTCGTAAAAGATAATGTTATAAATTATAGTTTTATTCTTTTTGCTGAATACGGAAAAACAACAAATAATTACCAAGGGCTATTAAAGTATTCATTCGTTATAAAAAGGTTTATTTATAACCGAGTAATCTATTCCTAAGCATGTTCGATCGTGACGGACATCACTGGCTGTTAGGTATGTCCAAGAATTCGTAAAAACGAGGTTTTCTGTTTTTGAGTCCACAGTAATTTTAGAGATTCCTGATATCGCTTAGTATTGGCATACCTTGTGTACTCTCGTTACTAATGATATACGCCTTTCAACCATAGTCTTTGCCATATGACAATCGTCAACTAGGGCTTGATGCTGTTTTTTGCAGATCATGAAATGGTCTTTTGAGTCAGAATTGCCACCGATGACCAACATGAGAGCAATATCGGTGATGTACTTGGCAAAAGTCGAGCCGAAAATGTTACCGAAGAAACAAAACTGCGACAACATTCTCATAAACGTCAGTGTCACTAACGTTATAAAAATAAGTGGGCTGTCAAAGTGTCACCCTTGCTGACCCCGACAAATTAGCGCTCGTATGTTGATAGAAATGTTAGGATGGGATGAGATGATAACAACTAACTTTAACCGTTTATCAGATTAGGATGGTATATTTAGTAAGATCAGGCTGTTTTTAGTACCTATACAAGTGCAAAAATAGATACTGCGCTGAAGATTGTGCACACGTAAATGCCCATTTAACATGCAAAAGACAGGTCTGTGAGATTGCTTTGATAACGGTTTGTAATTTGAGTTTTATGCATTATGGTACATTTTTCTCAAGTTACTCATCTTTTTATGTCCCAAAAATTGCGTTCTTTGTTTCCTTTCCATCAATTAATTAGTTAGTCAATTAACACAAAAAAGGATCAAAACATTATTATTTTGTAGATGACTGTTCTGAATCTAAATACTACATATATGTGATGTTAAAAAAGGTAAATGTTTTTTTCTTCTTTTTTTAATGAAGTTATAATTGACTGGTACATGAAAGTGTCTGCTAAGTTGCCTTTCAGTGTTTTTATTTTATTAAATTAATTTATTTATTGTGGAAAACCAGTATTTTCCTTGTCTCAGCAGTTAGGATTTTATAGTAAACGGAACAAAAATAAAAATATTAAATTTGGATATCATTTCAAATTAAAAAGAATAATGCAAATAAAAATGCTTTCCAACCTTCGCTAAAGTACAAATTTAATCGGAGCAGCTTCTTCTTCAAGTAAATTTGTTTCAAAAATAACAAACATGGGGTTGCAGAAAAACGCATATTTCAGATCAAGGATATTTCTTAAATTTCAAAAAAAAAAAAAAAAAAAAAAATCAAAAATTAAAAGCAGTGCAAGTAAGTAATTATTAAATCAGTCATTCAATCATTAGGTAGATATATGGTTAGGTAGGTAAGCCAGTCAGTGTGTCACTCAATCAGTCAGTTAGAAAGTAACTGAATGAGTGAGTGAGTGGGAGGATTAGTATGTTAAAACGTTGTTACGCCTGTCAGTCAATTAAGTAATATGAGACTGAGATCTCTTTGCAAGAAAAGGATAATAATAATAAAAATATTATTATTATTATTATTACCTTTTTTGTTATTTTTGTTAATTTTTTTTATTTTTTTATTTTTATTTTTGTTGTTGTTGTTGCTATTAGACTTCCTATCACAAGATTCTATAGATGTTTAAGTTAATTAAAAGCAGTTCTTAAAAAGAGCACAATAATGTATATTAAACAAGACTCTGAAAAAAAAAATTTCTTCAAATTTATGTGCATACGAACTATTGTTATTTAAAATGACTTAGATGTTTGGCAATTTGTAAATGGTTTATCATACTCTTGAAGCGTCTAGATCTTTTAGAGATTGTAGGTTCAGGGGAAGAAAAAAAACTCTGATAAGAAAGTGTTATTTTGTTGTAGCAGATTGGTATAAGCTTGCTAAACTTCTCATTCTACACAAAGTATGCTATCGAAGTTAGACAGAAAATTGCAGCGGAGTAGCAACCGTCCCACCAAACCCCGCAACTTTAGGGAAGAAGGAGTGGGAGGCAAGGCCCATTGGGGGCCCACAATTCACATCGAATAACTTTTTTCTATAAAGTTTTGCGGAAAGGGGATCAGAATTTCTTGCTACGCCACTCGAAAACTGCGACTTGTGTTCAATTTTCTGAACGATTTAAGCATGGCCGGAATATTTTTCAGCTGGCAGAATTTGAGTAAAACCGTTGATCTGCTTCTTCATCACTATTAGCAAAGGTGCGAGAGTCTCGTCTTTACCCGTGAGCAATACTGGTCTTGTTTGTTTGGTTCCCATCATTGTAATAAATAGTGACATGCAGTTTAAAACGAAGAAGAGGAATTTTTTTAATTCTTTTAGCTTACGTGGCCTCAAAGTCAAGTGAGCTTGTGGTATGGTTCTGTGTCTGGCGTGCGTTGTCCGTTGTGCGTTGTCCGGTAACAGTTGCTATTTTAAACTTCTTCTCAAAAAGCACCGGACACCTCTCGTGTTTGTATAAATGATGCAGATCTGCCATCATATATCTTTTTTTAATCATTGTATTTTCAATTAATAATTCCCGAAATGAATATTTACTTAAAATGTCTTAATATTTGTGATGGATGAAGAGATGATTTCTTGTAATTCTAGAGCTGTAAAAGAGAAGAAAAAAATTACCACGTCGAATCCACCCTCACCCTCACCCCCCACCCCACCCCCAAACAAAACCACAACCAAATAAATGCACGCAACATACAGACATGTATGTAGGCACATATTTAAAGCGGAAAATTTATTAGCAATATAGAACCCAAGAACGTTAATAAAATGTAAACTCTCAAATGACATCAGGCAAGTATTGATAAATCCATTTAATTGAAGTATCTTCCTAGCTGAAGACGCCTAAGCGATGAACGCCGTTCTTTGATTTCTTGATCTGGACTTTCGACGTTATCGCTAAGGTTCCTGACGTTATAAAATCTTACAAGATTCCCAGATTGTTCAGATCTGTAAGTTCCGATAGGACAGCGTCATTAATATAGTAAGTACTACCAAGAAACTCCGCAGTTATGTTCTCCAAACATTTTTTTTCGCATCTACCGAATAAGGAGGGATGGGGGGATGAGTTTTCTTTTTAAATGACACACAGGAATCATAACTGTGTATACCCATACAAATTTCGTTTGGGAGAGTAAATACAGGTCGACTCATCGATTTATGTAGCTGCTCAAGTGAAAATGAACATGGAATCATGACGTCTTCATACATCAAATCATGATGTCTCCATACATCGGATGAACTGAGAAATGAAGAACATAGTTGTGAAGTTTCCTGATAGTATCAAAAACCTCCAGATCTGAGAGATATGGGACTCCGGTAAGACTTATAACGTCAATGACATTACCGCTAATGTCAAACATCAAAATCAATTAGTCAAAGATGGCGTTAAGTCTTCCTCAGCTAGTATCTTCCAAGACCAATCTCAGCATTCATGATTCAGACTCCTCAACTTAAGAGCACATTCAAAGTCCATGTCTTGCTAGCATGAAGAAATCAAACTAATCAACATACAAAGAGGTGCAAAGTTGTCATTTACTTAGAATTTAATTATAAATGCTATGATCAAGTTCCTGCGTCGGTGAGTACGTGACCAAAAGCTCCATTGTCATTTGCCGTGTTTCACTTTGGTTAGATAGATATCTCGCTTCTTTCAGATCTTAAAAAAAAGAAAAAAACATGTACATCGGACTTTGAATGGCCCTGTATTGTTTTAATGCCGAGTGAGAGTCAGATTTAATCCTAACTCCTTTATAAGACAGTACCTACCATTCTTGTTAATTCACTGACTCGGTAGGTTATTGATGCTAAAAGCACTATGCAACACTACGGTCCAAGACGAAGGCCAATTTTAAACACATAAACTAGCTCACCAGATAATATTGTATGCCACATTCCTTCGACGGACCAACTTCCAAAACAAAAAGAATTTCTTCTTGAAAAGTAAAGATGGAAGGACAAAATAATCATGATCAGTCGTTTCTTGTTTTGAAAATTCGCATGATAGTGCATTTTCCTCATCCATCTTTTATGTCAGTGGGGCATAAAAAGAAACAATGTCCTTAATTTTTTATAGCTAAAAGCATTGTTTTATATATATATATATATATATATATATATATATATATATATATATATATATATATATATATATATATATATATATATATATATATATATATCCAAGATTAAAAAATAAAGGCGAGATTAAGTTCGAAATATCATCAGATGTATGCGACCATAATATCGCGATATTTATATTACGCGATTCCAAAATGGTGTTACGATTAAAGAAGAATTTGATATTTCGCACTTCAGGCAATAACTACTCAGAAACAGTGTGATCAATTACTTAAATGAAAGCGATATGCACAATATTTGTTCTGTCACGCCGTCCCGTGTTTGAATTGCACAATATTTGTTCTGTCACGCCGTCCCGTGTTTGAATTGCAACTGGATGTGACCTAGGATTGTTTTGTCCTATTTCGTGTAGCTATTCTCAGGGGCGAGAACGCGCGATAAGTTTGTTTTAGTGATAATCCTGACGCCAGTCCCCTAACTTTTATCGAATTATGAATGGTAGGTAAATACTTGACAAATTATCGCACCTGCCGAACAATTAGAAACGGTATTATTAATTATTTTATAAATATATCACCCATATAAAGTCATCAAATAGAGCTCGCGTGACACCCTGATCTGAGGTAGGCAAACTACACGGCGTCAAAACCAAGGCAGAAAATCGGTTGCAGAGTGGATTGATGGCTCGAATTAGTCGGGAAAGTGACATGTGTACATACTGGATGATAGATCCGCAATTCGCTTCGGGTCAATATCCAGGAAGAACACTTAAAAAGGGTTTGCTGGGAAATTGAAGGTACGGTCTCAATCATTTAATCCATCATCTGCAATTGCATGATAAACAAAGGCAATAATTTTCTAAAATAATACATCTACTTATCGGAAATGGTCGCTAAGTAAACCTGTGGGTCAGGCAGGTATTGATTTCATCGCATGTTGAGTGGGGAGTTCTATTAGTTGCCACTTTGCATCGCCTTTAACTACCCCTGTAGATTCGGTGATGTAAAACAGGCCTGATGCACCTTTCTGCAAGTCGTATAAGGTGACTGATATTTGGTAACCTGTTGTACGTGGCATTCATTCTGTAATAGCGTTTCAACTGAGAAATTTCTCCAGCTTTTTATGGAGAAGAAAATTTGATCTTATATTTTAGGTGCCGTGGTGACTCAGTGGTTAAGGCGTTGGACACTCGTGACTAAAAGGGTGCAGGTTTGACTCCTATCATATAATCATCCTGGATCGACTACAGTGATGTGTCCTTGGTGAAAGCACTTCACTTCAGTTGCCTCAACTAGATATAACTTTTAAGGTGTGGCAAAAACCCAAACATTATATTTTAAGAATGTACCCTTATTTGCCTTTATCTTTGTTTTCTGTGCCTTTTTCGAGAGAGCGTTTGCAAAAACTTTACCATTTATCTTTTGTCTAATGATGGAGATTAAATTGTATTTGGACCAGTTTGTCTCCGTTTTTTGATTTTGGCAAGGTGTTTGCCTTTGCTATTTTTACTAACATGTTTTGGCTCGGCACTATATAACCAATACTGTTGTAATGTACCTTAAACCTCTCTCACACACACACACACACACACACACACACACACACACACACACACATATATATATATATATATATATATATATATATATATATATATATATACATATACATATATATATATATATATATATCTTTATACACACACACACACACACACACACACATATATATATATATATATATATATATATATATATATATATATATATATATTCGATTCTTGTTATCGGCACATGAAAGGTTAAGAGCTCGCCCATTTGTCGGTAGTTTTCTCCTGGTCCTCTTCTGTCCTTCATCTTATAGACCACTCAGTGATAATATATGAGCCATTTAGAGAACTTAATTACAACGGTAAGAGCTTGCTTGTAAGTTTGACGTATAATAAGTAAGGATCAAGTGCAAGTAATAGTACAAGTACAAGTAAGCGGGGGAGGGGGAGGGGGGTATGGCGACAAAATGACCATATGGTGACAAGGGGAATGATTATTACGGCCGCCATGTTGAAAATATGTACCTATAGCGACAAGGGAATTTAACATTAGTCCACAGGTAATATTAGTATCATCACATGGCGACATGGGGAAATATAATGTTTCAAACGTCCACAGTTTAAACACGATGGGACGGTATGGAGACAAGGGGAAATATAATGTTAAAAACGTGCATACGTTTAAAATTATTGCCCGGTATGGTGACAAGGGAACATGGTGGGACCGTCCGGGGCCAAGAGGAAAAAGCAATGTGAAAAACACTAACACCTACTGATCTACACACATATATATTGACCAGCACCCACACATACTGACCAATACCTAAACTTACTGACCAGCACCTACACCTACTCACCAGCACCCACATCTACTAACCATCACCCGCAGCCACTGACCAGCATTCACACCTACTATCAGAGGTTTAATATGTAAAGTAACTGGATTAAATAGAAAACAAACCCCTAAAAACAAAACTGAAATTTTACCTACCTATAACCCTACAACCCCTACAACCCTTATAGATAAAACTAAAAAACAAAACAAAAAACAACCTGCAACCCCTATAACCTGATATACCCAAAGTGGGGTTAAAGGAGGAAAAGGATGGGAATGCTCGAACTTACATACTATCATACTTTTACCATCACACACTAAAAGAGATAAGAGTAGCATGGAAGAGAAACATAGACAAAAGACAAACAAACATAAAACAGAGTTTATCGGCAATGACTTAGTAGTATCTCTGTTTCTGAGAGATCTGGGTGACCATGATAAGGGCAGTTGGGAGTTAACAAACGATTTTTAACATGCATCACACCTCTTGATTTTTCTTTTTCTTAAGCTTCTCTTGACCTTTGGGTCCTACACTAAGACTCTTTTCAAATACCCTTGACTTTACACGTGGACTCTTCGTTTGCATAGGCAGTGTCTGTCATGCGTGTGATAGCCCACGTTGATTTGACATACAGCGGGTAGTCCCGATTAAACAACATGTTGGAAATAATGATGAAGGATTATTACTCACATCCATCTTGTTGGTTGTCTTGAGAACGGATGACGGATGACACAGTGGATGAAATCACCTCTGTATATAGACTAGGTCCTGATTGAAACTGAATTCGAATCTCCACCACTCAGAACGCGCATCACATAATTCAGCGATGACGTGTTTTCTATCCACCAATCAGAACGCAGGAGGTTGCGTGACGCCACTTTCAGTATATATAGAGCGTTTCTGCGACTCACCCGTGTGGAACAGTTCAAGTACAGTACACCTGGCTGAATTGAAGACAAAGACTTTGTGTTGCGGAGTGGATACTTATACCCGGAGTGACAGTACTACTTCTACTGCTGTGGTTAGTATTATGCCACCGATGGTATCTTCTATTCCAGAGGATGATATGGATTTGGATTTCTCTTTCTGCAATTTCTTATCATCGCAGGAATTTTTCTGACACCTCCGACTCCTCTTTCTCCTGCATTACTACCATCACGGCAGCAACTACCACCACAGCAGCATCAGTGGGACTTGGTCGTGAAAAGGCTTAAGATAGTTTAATCTGATTTTGAAAGGTCCATGAGTTTTTTCAAACCCAACTTCCATTTTGAGGGCCACCCATATCTCTCAGAAAAGATATACTACACAGTATTGTTAGATCAAAAAACAAATTTAAAGAGTTGAAGCCCCAAGTCCATGCAGAGAAAGAAGTTGCATTTATTACCGACTTATTGTAGTCTATGTTAAAGGAGTTAAAAAAGCAGTGTCAAGTTGAAGATCAAGATCGTTTGCGACTTTCTATCATTCACGACAGTTTGAAATCTCCTGTCTGGATCGAATTTTGTACACCTGCTGAATTTACATCTTCCAAAATATTGGACAAAATTCAACACGTTCAGCAATCGAACAATGAGTTTGAGATGACAGAACGAAAATCTCCCTTCATATGATACACTCTTCACCTCCTTCGGGCAGTGGACGACGCAAAGTTTTATCTGTGGATCAACTTCCGACTACTAAACGAAATATCATCAAGATTGACAACGACAAAGATCAGATGTGTTTAGACCGCGCTATCATGGTAGCTAGAGATCACGCAGAAAAAACCGATGCACTGGAACGGAAGCGATTGTGGAAAAGCACTAGTCGATCGAACAGATCCAAACCATGGAGAGAAACAGAGACCCTTTTGTAACGAACAAGAATTTCGAAAGAGACCGTATGTGGACTTCATGAAATACTGAAACTGCAAGATATGCTAGCCTCACGCTATACGTTGAAAGTTTACTTTCAAGTCATTCGTAGAGATGTTGTGTTTGGAGGACCCCATTTTCCAGACGGAAAATACATTTACCTTTATTATCACCAAAATCATTTTGATGACGTTACTAATTTCCAAGGATTTTTCATATAAAGTTACCATTGTGACAAATCTGACCAAGGATTCAACAATCGGGAGCAACATGTTCATTGTGGAGAGAGATGTATGGCTGTTTAGCGTCGAGATCTTGTGTTCCTGAGGGAAAAGAAATGATTGGGTGTTCTGCCTGCAGACGAACATTTGTGAGTAAACAGAATATTCGTACCAATTCGAACGATTCACTCGTTTGTTCAGGAAGGAAAACGATGTCATATTTGTTGTCAAGTCATCGATTTGGATCGTCAGTGTTACAGTTAGAGATATGACGACGATCCAGATGAATTATTAGATCATCAGAACAACAACAAGAAAAAGAAACGGAACATTCGCGTGGACTTTATCATTTTTTATTTTGAATATTCTCAAGACATTGGGATTTACATTCCTAACTTTTGTATTGCTTATCGCGCATGCTACGAATGTATTGAGGCACCTTTATTTTATTACTGTTGGAACTATAGCGTGCTCTCGAATAGACGTGAAAAGATACTTCGTGGCTCCAATACTCATTCTAATTTCGCTCAGTAGGTCTTGGACCCCACTGACGAAAACTGGGACGGAGATTAGGTCGCTCGTTACAGCCACTGTCATCAATACAGTGGTCGCTCACAATGTCTCAAGGTGCGACGGACAGTTTCTTATGAAACATTTTTCAGAAAAAGGAATCGAATTTCCAAAAGTCACCATTTACGTGAAAGCATGAAACGTACAATTTAAAGAAATGTTTGGAATGACTGAAATGGCCAAAGAATATTTTCCTCACTTTGTCAATACCGAAGAAAATCAACAGGCCGTGCTCCCGCATTTGACTGAAGCACACTACTACGACAGCGAAGCTATGAGAATAAAACAACTGGAAGCTTTGTACTCCTGATATCAAGCCCACTCTTTCAGACCCTTTTCAAGAAGAAATGATAAAGTATTGTAGGTCCGACGTCGACATTCTACGACGTTGTTGTGGAAAATTTCGACAGTTATTTCTCGACCACGGGGGTCTCGATCCACTGAAGGAAGCTTCAACCATTGCCAAAGTTTATGGATTGGTGTACCGAAAGAAGTTCATGCCCGAGAACAAACCAACATATCAATTTACTTATGCAAAACTTAAGACAAGTTAATACAACATGCCAGAAACGGTGGAGAAAAGACGACTGGATCTTATTCGGTCGATGGGTGGGATTTGGAAAACACACATATCGTGTAAACATTTCGCCGATGTTTTGTGGCATGGATGTCCGACGTGTTATCTTGACCGAGAAATGAAAATCCATTTACAGACTTAGCCATGGAACATTTGTTCGACGGAACTTGCCAACGACGCCACTGTGACAGAACACATTGACGTGTAACACATTCGCCAGTACGAGGGTCTGATCAAATGTAAAATTCTTCTACCGTCGAACTTGTATCATCCTGTGTTGATTCATCATTGCCATGGAAAACTGATGCTTCCCATGTTTCATGCTCTTGATCGTGCATACCAATTGTTAAACGTTTACGAAATTTGGCACTTTCCTACCACATGGAGCCAAGTCAATACTTTCAGCTCATCGACGGCAAAGGAAAACTCATTAAACACGTCAACATCGTACGTAAAGATTTGATCTTATTGAATTACGGATAGGTCATAGTGTTTTTGTTCAACCCAACGAGTTTGACAGTGTTATCATTGCTGCTGCTTAGGTGACACCGATAGTAGAATGTACATCGATCGACCTGAATGCTATCACCCTCACATCGAAGACGAACGTTTAGGAGCGTGCACCGATGAACATCCCGAAGAGACTATTCTGAGTTTTGCCAGTGGCAGACCGAACAATTACGGCTACCAGTACCGAGATAAGAAAGGACAACTTCATACCAAATGCAAAGTGAGAGAACTGATACTAACCCATCGTTCTAGTCAAGCAGTGAACTTGACGTGTTAAAAGAAGCCCTCAAGTCAGGTCAAGATCAATATTTTCGTGTCAAAACATACGACCCCCACAAGATTGTACGTTTGTCAGATCACCAAAGTCAACCTTTGGAGAAAGTGTATCATGTCTACGAGAAACAAGTGCGACTTCCCGAACGCAACACTGTACAATACGGGTATCGCCCCTTCAGTATAAAATAAGAAAGTTCCATGGAAGAAATATCGTTTTGATCAGAGACGTTCACTTAGAAAGATGTTTTCCAAAAAATATGAGGTAACCTACTGAAAGTTGAATGAAGGCGAATGTGATCCGATACGAGTGAGGCTGTACCGTACAATACGAGTGATGCTGTACCGTACGATACGAGTGATGCTGTACCGTACGATACGAGTTATGCTGTACCCTTCAATATTAACGACGCAGCACGTTCTTTCTCCACTATAGAAAGTGATGCCGACACTGTGTTAAACTCTGGATGTCATCATCATGTCCATTTCTGTTGCACTGAACCACCTCCGCCTAACAGAGAATCGTGGAAGAGAGTACACGAATACACGATTCTAGTGGATTTGCCTCATTATTATCATTTTGCCAAAAATTCTGCATACCATGAAACTTACCCAATGGTCTCTAACAATTCTAGAGTTGCGGCTGCATCCTCCGTTTTCAACGTGATTGACGAAAGGTTAGATCATCCAAGTTGCGAGGCAATGTATCTTTGCCATTCCTTTAACATGTTGATTGCTGGACCGAGCGGTTCAGTCAAAACCGAATTTGTCATCGCGTCATCTTCGATCACATGTTAAGAGAAGACATTAACTTTGGTTTACACGAAAAGACCATCATCACAACTCTAATGTTATTTACATTACTCAAAATTTATTAAACAAAGTAAAGGGCATCACACCATCAGTCTCAATGCTAATTATGTGGTGGTGTATAAAAGTCCTAATATTTGCTAAACAATTATTAACGTCCTGGCCGAATTATGCTTATGACGATGCCACTCATTTACCACATGCATATTTACTGATCAATTTAATACTTACCACCAGAGCCTATTTGAGATTTGGTACGGATATGCTTCACGATTGGTGTCAAGAAGGAATATCTAGTGATTTACACGTACTCTTCATTGTTTTTGTCTTCCATCTAGGTAAAAAATACATATAAAAAAACATTTCCTTCCTTCTTCTCTGATATTATTCAACATAACTTCCTTTCAAACTCATCCTTCTGCGAAATTGATTCGCGCACTGCATGCCATCAGTCACGAAAAAAACAAAGTGTCCTTGACACAACTGGCTGATCCAATAATCGATACCCAAACTAAGAAAAAAATTATCATGAAAGCGGGTGGAAGTGAATTTCTTGGAGGAGTGGATTATCCGTTCGCTTCTACGGTGGAATCCCAATGTCGTAGCCAAAGCTAAAACAAATGCAAAAAAAAAAAAAAAAAAAGACGAAGAGGATGACAATGGCAATGAGTTCAAACCACTCCACATCAACCTCTCCTAAGAATTATAATTACAACAAAACTACCACTTCACCTTCAAGAAAAAGATGTACTGCGGCTAGAATGCGCACGTACTCACGGAAACATCGACTTGTAGGTACAACACCGACATCTGCTGCCGTCTCCTCATCCTCTTCTCCTCCGTTAGTGATGATGTCAGGTAAACCTCTTTTAAAACGTTTCCCGATATGATGAAGAAAGAGACTCCTATGCTGCATTCGTCTTCTTCTGCTGATGCTGGTCTGGCTGCGACTGTTGCGTCCAAAAAGGTCACACAACTTAAGAAGATAGTACTAGAAAAAACCAGAATATCACAAAGTTTACTGGATTTTTCGAAACAAGAACTTGCACGATTTAGTCCGTTGACATCACCTTGTCGTCCAGTGTTACCCAAAGTCAAATTGATACGACGTCCTGACAACCAGTAGAGGCGAATTCCAGTATGAAAGAAGAAGTGTTGGACAAGAGCCATTTCAGTTCCTCTGAACAAGATATCTTACCCCAAGAGTTCACATTCATATCATCGTCGTCCAAAGATTTCTCCCAGCGAGGGAAAAAGACAATTCCTCCTCGTTTAGCCAGTGCTCACCAAAGCGAGTACCCTGATGCAAAAATAGATCATTCTGAAGGCACCTAAAGAAATCATCGATAGGCCTGTGCATGTTGATTAAACATATTAAAAGGAACGGTTCATTTGACCAAGACACAAAAATAGCCATTAAGACGAATGGTAAAACAAACTCCAGACAGGAATGATAGAGCTATGAATAATCAATTTGACTATACTTTACCTATTGACAGTTCTATGGATGCGTTTTCCAACTACTAATTACCTCAAACCATACAATTTGACCACGAAGCTCATTGGGAAGTGGCTATTGGTAGAAATCATTCATGCCACAAAATTTTTGAATATTTCCGCAGATCAAACAACTTTTGTCGGACCAATACTCAAGGAACATGTACAAGAACACCGGAACAAAAATGATCTTGGCTCTTACGAAAAAATAAAAAATAAAAAATAAAAAACCCACAAGCGCCTGGCAATCCCAGATTGAATATATATGACATGAGAGTTCCTATCGGATATTATTTTAATGCTCGACTGTTTGATACAATTTCAACTATCTTCAACGATCAGTTTGGCACTCGACAAAAACAACAAACATGTACTGATCGACTACCGTCCACTTTCTTGTCGTCTACAATTGGATTTTTAACAGCAAAACGCTGTCCATCACATTTTCGCCCAGTTTGTTTGCTATTCTGGGTGGAAACACAAACTTCACTCCAACAAAAGACATCATCAACAACCGATTTTTCAAGTATTTTCTATGCCCAATCGAATTGATCGGATCCTGATGTCGTCGAGTACAACGTGGTGGGAAACACAGCAGCTCCGTTGTTGAGAGTCATTCCTCTCAAAGTGGATTCTGCAATAGAAGCTGTTATGAAGGAGGAAACACTTATCACGTTCACCGAAAATTTGTGCATCCTCATTATCTTCCTGTCAGTAAATCCTATTTTGAGAGTGCATATTTTGGTATAAGCGGAGATCTTGGACAACTTATTCTATTCCCGAAAGGAAAACTCACGGTGAAACTACATTTGGGAAAACAATTCTCCACTGAGTAGTAATTCGTGTATTCTGTGTACCGAAGTGCAGTTTGACAATGAAAACATGGTTTGGGGAGTATGCTCGAATCGGTTTTTCGTACTGTGGCACCCGTTTTGAAACCTATTATCTCCCAAGGATTGCATGCTTTGAAAATTTCTGCCTTGACGCAAGGAAACAAAAAAAAATATCCAGAATGTGCTCATCGACAAACATAGTCCCAAACAAACATTTACTAAATGCAGGAAAAACTGTGTTTATCCGGACAGGAAAAGAGCTCTTGAGTCCTAGAGAAACACCTACAAATTCACTTCACACTCATGTCGAAGTCACTAAGTCATCCTTCATGCAGCAGTAAGGACAAGGCAAAAAGAGACATTAAAAGCCACTGACACGTCAAGAAAAAGAACAAGAGGCGAAAAACCTCCAGAGACTTGGACGTTTTTGATTATTGAATATGATGCACCAAGATTCTTGCGATTGTTCCAAGACGGAACTATATCTGCTTGCCATGCCTCCTACGATGATGACGATGCAGGAATCCCGTGTAATATCTGACGACCGCGGCCCCCATCGAGTTTGAAATCAAGGAGCGAATCGATGATTACATCGATCTGAATAGCAATTACCTGTAACTGAAAGTAAAAGTCATCAAAACCGACAAAACCAATGCGACTGCCGATGCCAGAGCGGCCTCCATCAGCAATTTCATGCAATCGCTGTTCAGCGAAGTGGATTTGTGCCTGAACAACGAAGACGTCAGCAGCAGCATGGATAATTATCCTAACCGAGCTTACCTAGAGAATCTCCAGACTTAAGGAAAATTAGCACAAACCACACACCTCGATGCTTGTATGGTTATGCAAGTTCAATGACACAGTTTTGATTACTGGTGATGACGCAGGCTAAAATGTAGGATTTAAAGAAGAAAATCAACAAGGGCATATTTTAGAAATGATGGATCGTTTGCTCTTGGACATGTTGTTGCAAGACAAGTATTTGTTGAATGGCGTGGATGTACGTCTGAGACTGAATCGAATTAGCACCGTGTTCCATTTGATGATTTATGCTAACGAGTACAAAACCAGCATTGATGAAGCCAGACTCTACGTGAGACTTCTGGAAGTCTTCCCTAAAGTTGGAACGACATCAGTCAAGCTCTGACCATAAACAGTCAAAAACGTTTACCATCGCCTCTGGATTCCGATTAAAAATCTATGATCATATCTTCCAGAGTCAGCTACCTAAACATTTATTCATTGGTATTGTCAGCAATTGTCAATGAAGTTATTGATCAAATCCGTTTCCAGTTTCATCTCTATGATGTGTCAAAGATAGATGTGACCCCGGACGACCAGACGTTGTGTATCAGACCCTTTGAACCCAACTTTGCCCAGACGTAATTCTTCAGATCTTACTTGAGTCTGCTTATAGCCACAGGGGAATTGGGGACCAACAATACTACGGTATTTCGTACGACGACTATGCAGAAAAGTATTGTGTGAGGGAATTTGATTTCACTTCAGACCTAGGCAATAACTAGGGTTATTTTAACCCTATAAAATCAGGACAACTTCGTGTAGAACTTCAGTTTTGCACTAGCCCTCAAGAACACAGTGAACGTGATTTTGTATGCTGAATTCGATCATTCCCTTGAAATCAACAGTCTCTGAAAAGTGATATTGTCCTATTTAAAAAATGGTTGTCACGTCGATCACCCGAGTCAAACACAACACAACAAATGTTTAATGATGAGTCAAGAAGAACAGTTGGAAGATTATCTGGAAGAAGCATGGACGCTCATCCCAGAAGAGAACAACTTGAACGAGACTTAATAGACCATTCGACACCTCCATAGACTCCCTTGGAGACGAACGCATTGAAGCTCTCTTGCAGCAGAGAACCGTTCCTTCCAGTTCTTCGACATATTTGACAGACGTCTCTAAAGAAAAAGTAAAGTGTGAAATTATTGCTTATCATTACTTGTGAGAATGAAAATGAATACCTGGGAACTTCATTACCTCCTGACCCACCGCTCGTACACAGCTCCATGGCATCCAGTGATTTGTGCTAAAGATGAACTTCCTCAAAACCTAAAGACGTTCTAGCTTATATCATCAACAGAGACGACAGTTATCAACGAGAAACCCATTGGGTGTCAGTCTATTATCCCAACGACCACGAAAATTTTGATTCCTGTTGATTACCTCCTATCGAAACCGATATTACAGACTTTATAAGATGAAATGCTCTATCCACTCAGTTCAATGATGTGAGATTGCAAGGATCAAATTCCATGGTATGTTGACAAATTGTATGTATTTTCTTCCTCAACGAAGTCTTGGATTCATATTAGAACATTTACTGACTTATTTTCGGCGTGATTTTCCTTGAAACGATGAAAAAATTGGAAATGTTTGGTGATCAGTATGGATATCTGTTTTTTTTTTTTTAGCTTAGAAACATAGTGTCAATCAATAGCAAAATGAAACTGTCCTCGATCACTGAAAATCTATGTGCGGCTTGCGGAGCTCTACTCAGGAGGTGCGGCCATTAACAATCTCTGAGATAATAAAAAAAAATATTAAAAAAAATAGACTATTCTCAGGGCTAAACCCAGAGCCACAGAGATCTCTTAGATACAGAGATACTACTCAATCGTTGCAACCCAACCCCCAGTATTGTATGTGTCTGTGTCTTTTGTCTATGTTTATCTTCCATACGAAAATTTAGCCAATACTCTTGTGTCTTTTAGTGTGTGATAGTATAAGTATGATAGTATGTAAGCGTTAGCATTCGTACCCTTTTTCCCTTTCAGCCCACTTTGGGTATATCAGGTTATAAGGGTTGCAGGGACTGTGTTCTTTTTTTAGCTTGTCGCCATACCGCCCCATAATGTTCAACCTATGGACTTTTTTAACATTACATTTTCACTTGTAGTCATACTGGCCCATAATTTTAAACCTTTGGATGTTTTTAACATTACATTTTCCCCTTCTCACCATAAGGTCATAGTAACGTTAAACCTATGGACTAATATTAAATTCATTCGTCGCCATAAGGTAATATTTTCAACATGAAGGTCGTAATGTTAATTACTTTTGTCGCTATAGGGTTATTTCTTTGTCTCCATAGTCCCCCGCCCCTTACAACTAATAGGACTTAAACTGACGGCAGCGTTGGGTCGAATTATTGTTAGCTTTTATTCTTTCTTCCCTTTTCCTTTCCTTTTCTTCTGTCTTCTTTCTTTCTTTCTCTTAAATTATCTCAAATCAATTACACACCAGCATGCATTAGACACGCATTTAATACTAAAATAAATAATATTTGTTCTTGGATACCAGATGATAAGTAAGTATTCTAACTTTACTTTCCCATCTTGGATTCTGGCTGTACCAATATAATCTTTTTCTGCTTTTTGCACGAATCCTGTAGGCAATTCTCGAATAAAGAACCTATACAAACATTTTATTATATACTTTAGTGTGAAATATAGAAACTTATTGGCGAAATAATTTTCATATTTTTTCATTCCTATATTTTCACATGTGAAAATATAAGATTTCCCATCATGCCATTCGACGCTGGATTGTGTATGCCTACAGAAGTTATACCTGCAGCAACAAAAACGAGCACTTTGTGAGCTAGAACAAATGTTTAGAAACTGCATTACATTTCAGACATGGAAATGAATTTTTGCTGACGAAATTTGAGTTGACGCCGTTCGCGTCTCTATGAAGTTATTTCCCCTTACTTTCTTGACAACAATCATAAACCAGCTGTGATGCATCGATGAATCGGACTTGCTTTGTAGTCAAATATGATCAAATAGTTTACAAAACATCAAAAATTTAATTTACTGCGACAGATTAGGTCAACCCAATCATACCGCTATCTTAAGTCACTGATATTTATATGAGCAGCCTATGATAGTGAGGTGAATTTACGAAAAAAGGGGTGGGTGGGGGTGGAGAGTGGAGCTGAATAGTGAATTTAATCTTCTAAGCTTCGATTCTGGAGAAACTTTGGTATATAATAAAAAGAAAATTTTCTTTACCTGCGTTAATACCGGATATATTTCATCTTGTGGTACCAAAAATGATATATTTTAACTCGCCACTCGTTAAAATATCACGTTTTTTTTTTTGTACCTCACGATGAAATATATCTGGTATTATCGTAGGAAAAGAAAATATCCTCTATTTATCACATGACTACTGTGTTATTTACGTCAATATATCCATATAATAGTGATCATATATGCAACACCTGTAATAACACATCATGACGTCATAACATCATGCACAGGCAAGGCATGACCGAGGAATCCGAATGTATTTTAAAATTATTTTACTACACTATTGTGCAGTTTGGTCAGATAAAATCAGGATTTATTGTCATTAGACAAATAAATTCTTTCATTCGTGCTCGTTTCAAATGATAAATATATATATATATATATATATATATATATATATATATATATATATATATATATATATATATATATATATATATATATATATATATATATATATATATATATATATATATATAACTTCAATCTGTTTGCATGCCAAGGCCGACGATCTGCTTCTAGCCAAGGCTCGCAAAATGAGCCTTCATATAAGATCTTATATGTATGTCATAAATGTATGCTTGAAAACAGTGTAAACTGCAAAGAGTTGCTATGTACATCATATGTATGACATTGCATCCTGTGTGTACAATTTTATAACAGAAAAAAAGACAAAGCATGAACTTGTCCAACTCTTATTCTTCTGTGATCTGCATAATTTGACGAGTACAGTCTAATGGAGATATCACATTGTTATCCAATGCCTGACTGTTGTGTGTTTTTATCCCATATCTCCTACACAGTCGCGTACACCACATTCTAGAATATACAAGTCATTTTAAAAGACCAATGGAAACGAGGAAAAATAAAATATTGCTCTATCACTTTAATATCACTAACTAACATGACTCAAATTAGGTCGCACTTTTTTTTTAACCATTGGACGATGTATGAAACCGCCTAACAGTCGATTTTATACATTCATCTACTTTGATTATTGACATGAATGCAAACATAGTATAATGACTAATCCATATTTTGAGAAAAGCTATTGAGCAAAAGGACAACATAATTTAACTGGTCGATTTGGACAAACATAACAAACATTAACTGACTATTCCCATGTGTACCAATGTATACCTAGACTTAACCAATGATAAGGTATTAATATTGGCTCCTCTGGGCCGAAGGCTGTGACGTCACGGGGCCACCAGGGTCGATTTTTTTTCGGAGCAGACGACATCTAAATTCGTTTATTTGACTAATTCATTAACTGCTTGGTTTTATGTACCAGATATGGCGTGTATGGGTATACTTCTGGCACCTTTTGTGACATTGAAAGATAGGGCAATTCACATATATTATGTTTTTTATATCTAGGTTGTAAAATTCACGCAAGTCTACGCAAGGAAGTGTCTTATTTTCCGTTCTGTTTGTTTTGGAAGTTAGAAGTAGCATAAAACATCCACTTTAACATATAAGAGTGAAATTGCCCTCGGTTAAAAAAAATTTCCAGGCTAATAATCGAAATTTAATGTTGCTTTTGTTCTCAAATTGAATATAACTCATTGTAAACACTTTACCATTTAGTTCTCTGGTATATTTGCTTTATCAAATCACCGATACTCGGGATTCATTCATTTCTACAAAAACTGATAAACTAAACATGTGCAGGTTGTTTATGATCTCGCTTACTTGCATGCATACGTGTTTATGAGTGTTAACAATAATTTTAGAATCGATTTTGGATGATGGAGCGTTGGGTGTTAACAAGAAAGTACTGTCTGAGATTTTACAAAAACTCTAAAATTGACACTGGAAATTGATATAAATCAATGACTCGATCGATCTATCGATTTAATGAGTAACTATTTCTTGTTATGCTCTTTAACTTTTTCTTTTCGTGCTTGTAAAGCCTTTCTGGTATCATTATCCCACTGAAGAATATACGGACGGGTGTGCATCATTTGGGTAATAAAATACCTGTATCGGATAATGTTAGTTGAAGTCATTTATGGAGATGTAATTATGCTTTTCGTGGTACCGATACACATCTCATAGAAAGAATTTTTATTGTGTCAGTTTATAAACAAAATTAGAACAAGCAACATCAAGTGCAGATACTGATGTTAAATATGACTCTGATGAGTAAAGACATTTTATTCGATATGTTCTATGACTCTGATGAGTAATGACATTTTATTCAATATGTTCTACAAATAACGGTTTAATTCATAAGTGAAATAGAGAACATTAAACCAGTGATAACAAGCAACAGAATATTATAAATTTTATACTAATGACTCAGTTAAGCTATTCAAGATCGTTGTTCTTATCCTTCATTTTATTCCCGTGCATCTTGAAACACCATTTTTCAATATAGCATGAGAAAAAAGACACATCACTTTGTTGGCTTGATTAAGAGATGTGTGTATGTTTGCATGTATGTATGTATGTGTGTATGTATGTATGTATCTATGTATGTATGTATGTATGTATGTATGTATGTATGTATGTATGTATGTATGTATGTATGTATGTATGTATGTATGTATGTATGTATGTATGTATGTATGTATGTATGTATGTATGTATGTATGTATGTATGTATGTATGTATGTATGTATGTATGTATGCATGCATGCATGAATGTGTGTAGCATGAATGAATGTGTGTATGTACGTATGTATGTATGTATGTATGTATGTATGTATGTATGTATGTATGTATGTATGTATGTATGTATGTATGTATGTATGTATGTATGTATGTATGTATGTATGTAACAAAGAACATAGCGTAGAAACAATACATATTTACACTTTGGCACATAGAAGCAAAACTATCCAGATTAATGAATATGTCTAAACAAAAGAAAAAAGAACAAAATAAAATAAAACATAAATACACGAATGTATTATCAATGAATAAGACAAACGCGTTTGGATACACGCCAGCAGCAGTATAGCGCTCTTCTGCATGTCGTAACCTAGTTAATATGTCCTTGCGAGGAGATTGGGTTTCATACGGCATATGAATATATTTTATTTTATATTTTACACTTGCATAATTTACATTGACATGATTTTTTCTCTAACAAAGATTACATGTGATTTTGTGGATTGCTAAAAAAACAAACAAACAAACCATGAAAAGCATTTGATAGATTGTTCACAATTTACCAATTTGAGAATAAAATAAATGTAGTTGCCTGTAATTTTCCGTTATGATAAGCGTGACTAAGTGTAAAGAGTGAAGAAATGTTATGTTATTTTCTTGGAAGTGTGCAAAAACAATCGCACCAAAAACTACATACAAAACATTAAGTTCTTCGTGTGAATTTAAAAAGATTTAAAGAATGTAATAAAAAAATACCTTAGAAAACAGGGATACAACTAAAGAGAAAACTTGCAAAGTATTCGCGAATTCTTGCGAAGAAAACACCCTGAACGTTATCGATAAGTCGCGATAGAATACCTTATAGCTGTCTAATGTCATTTAGATCAAAACCGATACCCCGTTGTTTGGGCAAATTATAACCGACACCCCATTGTTAGAAAGCCAACAAAAGGTCTTCATTGTTACCCTTTTTTAATCCAAAGCAAATAATATTGATCCCTTTGAAAGGAAAATGGATACTTCACCACAGCCTTCATTTGAAAGAAAATGTCTGATCACATAATTTGGAAGAATAAAATAAGTTCGTGTCAGAAGTGCATCGTTTAACATGTGATCAGTTCGTTTTGAATGTGTTGGCTTGTTTGATGACCATTGAAAATTGATTGAAACCGCATAATAACTGAAATCATGAAATGATTTCTGTTCTGTGAAACGAAATTAGTCTATATCATATGTAATTTTCGTACTCATTAAAAAAATGCGTCTGTATCATTATTTTTTTGCGAGAGAATTGATAATAAATAATAGGGAAGATTGTTTTAATTGCGAAATCAGCCATTCAATGTTACCGTTGCAATGTTTCAACCAGTGTTACACATTGATCTCTTAATAAAGTACTTAACAATTTCAAACTTGACTCCATATAAACATCTTAACCTTCGTAAATTTCAGTCACTGTCATCTATGTAGTTATCTAAATTTCGTCATCAACATTAATCCAATTAAAGTCGTCGTCACAACTTTGAAACATCCCGAACAATATTAAAGCATGACAAAATTCACTCTGCCCATTTTAAAAGTTACTGGGGAATAAATGTCCTTTCCATGACGAAAAGATGACAACAACTATCACCATGGTCTCTGAATTGTCATCATTATCGTTGTCGTTGTCACCACCAAAAAGGTTACCTTCGTCGTTATCGTCACCATATTACATCCATTTGCCACTATCATCATCGTCGTCGTCATTATCGTTTTATCTGTTGTCGGTGTTGTCATTATCATCTTTGTAGTCACCATCGTCACCGTTATCATCATCAACAGCAGAAACAGTACCACCACAACCATCATCACAATTGGCTTTGTCAATAGTATTACTGTTAGCGTTATGGTCATCATCATCATCATCATCATCATCATCATCATCATCATCATCATCATCATCAACAACAACGTTATCACAATTCCCACCAATATCACCATCATTGTTGTTATCACTATCATCGATCAAATCAAGATAAAAATGCAATCCAATTCAAATTTTAATTATTTCAAGACAATGATTGACACTTCAAGCTTATTTCAAAACATAAAACAGATTGCTTGCCGGGTAAAACTGGAGTGTGAATGTTAATAAATTGGTCGTCATCGAATGTATTGCCTGATCGACTGTCGGTTACCAGGCAAAAGATCTTTTTTGCTTTCTGAATAGCATTTTGCGAGAGTACGTGGATTACTATTAACGTCTGATCACGCTAAGCCATATGGCTCCTTATAGCCGCCCCTTTAATCCCCGAAAATTTAGATTACGATCAAATGTGTCAAAACTATTTTGACTAATCACAGGCGGTAAAACGGTTGATCCCGGTGAAGATTTATATTGGCTATTGAGTGTTTGTTGTATTTTATCAGGTACTTTCGGATCAAGGACAAAAGGGCTGAGAGGGTAGACATTTTTAATCCAAAAAATGACCAAGCACAGCGTGTAACCAATCCTCATATTTGACCCAATGACGAGATTGTGAAGAGCAAGCTGAAATGCCGAGCTGTCAAAATGGAAATAAATGTCGGTATTAAAAATCTCGATAAACTTGAATTTGAAATAACCCAGTGCCGTTACGTCGGAGAGAGGGGAAAGTTAAATATCATTGTTCAATACAAATAAAGAACGGTAACACATTAATTTCCTGTGTGTTTAAAGATAAATAGTATAAATATAAAAATAAACACACACACACACACACACACACACACGCACACACACACACACACTCAAAGCAAAGCAAACTAACAGCTGATTAAATGATGATGATTAAAAGATATTTATGTACAAAATTTCACAGTATCAGTTTTCACGTATTAAAAACAAATAATGTAAACAACTATTTCCATCAAAATATCCCAGTTTATTGGTATTTTAATAAATCAGGTCAATCTGTAAAAAATGCAGCTTTGAATTCGTTCGGAATGTGACAATTGAAATTTCCCAATTTGTCACTGAATCTTGTAGCACTGTAGAAAAATAAAATTAAAATGGGTTTTATTTTAAAGTTCAAGGCAAACTGGTAAATTACATGAATCATATGAGTTCACGTCCCGGCCGGGATGCAGTGCTTTTCCTGGACAGTGTTTCTTATTCAAAAATTCGATAGTGACTTTTTTTCCTAAATAATGGATAATTTGATGATTTTTTTCTTTTATCAGAAAGTAGATGATATTATGTTGGGTACTGTTATGGTTTATCCCATGCCATTTTTTTTTCAAGTTTTGTTCATACAGATTGTAAAAAAATAAAAATAAAAATTTGACACGGATCTATTAAAGTGTGCACTCGAATTTTTATTATTATTATTATTATTATTATTATTATATTTTTTTATTTTTATTTTTAATGCAACTTTGACAGTAGGCTTTTTTTGTCCTCTGTGTGCGCTGCCTTCACATCAGGTGGCAATCGAATTTTTATCTTGCTATTCAAACGGAAAACTGCGGAGAAAACCATTTAGAAAAAGAAAGAATAAATTGAAGAAAGTTCGGGCAACAAAACAGCGTTTACTAACGCAAAATTGCTTTGAGAGTTGTGTTCGAGCGGATATTTAGGATTTAGGGCTTTGACTGCCGATCGATTTTCATACGAAACCTTTATATCTTGTCAAGATAGAAGAAAAAAAACCCAGCAGAAAACATTTAGATCTTTTCTACAGATTTAATACTACTAAATCTCGGGAGAATCAGTTTCTTTTCGATTAAAAAGGCAGACTCCAGAGTTATATGCCCCCCCCCCCCCCATCCTTCTGGAAATACGTGATAATGGGAAAGAAAATAAATTGCCAATCATTTTTATAAATTAGTATTGGAAAATATAGATGGGTTCAAAAAGAACTAAATATGTAACATCCTTCTTTAACGCCAAAGTATACCCTTCCCTTGCAAGCTGCAGTTTGAAACTGATTTGCGATATCGTTTAACATACAATTTCTCATTTCATCTCCAATGACTGGAATGAAATTTGTGATTTAAAGTGTTTCTGAATTTAAAAATAAAAATACTGTTGCAGAAGTAAATATGTATTACAACAAATGATGCATTTTGCAAGATAAAATGAATGTATGTAAACTCTTACAAGGCATAATGTAGGATATAAACATAAAACTACTTTGGTGCCAGTAGCGGCGCTATGGGGGAGTCGGGTTGGGGGGTCAATTGCCCCCGGGTGCCAGGCAAGGGGGGGCCGTCGGGAGTTTTTTTTCTTTTTTTCCACCTAAAATTTTCATAGTATTTCATCTCACCTTAGTGTAACGGGGTCTAATATGGGGGGGGGGGGAGGCGGGGAGAGGATGGAGGTTGGCAACTGGCATAAAAACTGTTCTCTGTGGCAATGTAGGGACGCCACTAAAGAACATTGCCCCCGGGTGCCTCGAACCCTCGCGCCGCCACTGTGTGTTGTTTCATATAGTTTTGATTCTTTTCCCGCTTTTTCATCAAAGTTATCTTGTTTATGTTTTTTTTAAAAAAGAGGGAGGGGGAGATTAAGGATTATAATTATAACCACTGATCACAAGGCTACACTTCGAAACTTGATGGCAAAGTAGATATACGAGTACAAGTGGCCCACAGACTGGTTGAGTTACTTCCCTTTAGTTGATGAGGACGGTTTTCGATTCTGCTTGTTACATTTGCGCCTGCCATATGCTATTATCCGCTTTCTTCATCGTCCATTCAGCTGGCAGTTTCAATTTAAGATTAATACAGGGAAATGACGGCGAATTCAGCACGAGCTGCAATTATGCAGCTAAATTTGACCTTGTAAATGTCTTTTTAATCTTCTAAACAAACGTTTCCTACTTTCGAGCCCCTTTCCCGTCACCTAGTCGTCTCAAGATTATGTTTACCCTTTTAGTAGGGCTAGACATGGTGTCGTTTTCTACAGGGCGCGAGCTATCCGCTGTGCTTAAAATGTCGGGACCTTTGATGTGTGTAGCAATCTCGCCTTTTCGGTAATCCGGTGTCAAATTTAGAGAGATACCCGGGAATTCTCTTTGATATTTAGAATATCCGAGTATGGGACAGGCGACGTTGCATGCATAATCGACTGGTCTCGCCGTAACCTCTATCATTTATCAATATACAGCAGGTTGGTTCATACAGGGATTCATTCCATTCAGTGGTAGATTTGACTCGCGATACATATCTTCCTCTTGGGTAGTAACCAAGTAAAGGTCTTTCATCGATTGGTCCAAGTTATGCAATATTACTCAATGTCTGCGATGCAAAAAGTGGCTGAATTCAGATTGATTCTCTGGTTAGAACCACATTTATCTATATATCTGTGTCTGGCTATCTCTATCTATCTATCTATCTATCTATCTATCTATCTATCTATCTATCTATCTATCTATCTGTGTCTGTCTATCTATCTATCTGTCTGTCTTGCTGTCTATCTATCTATCTATATGTTTTTCTATCTATCGATCTATCTATCTAAATATAAATTTAATTATTAAATTTACGTCCGTGGATTTATTCCTCAGTATGAACGCTGAAGCAGAATTTGTATATTCTAGTACTTAGACAAGATTTACGTAATAATGCCTACAAGTTTACCTGTTTTTCAGTGTTAGAACATCTTCTTTATTTGTATGTAGATCTTTACCCACAATCAAAGCCTGCGGATGTATGGAAAAATGTGATGTTTTCGTGGACAATGTTAAAACCAATTCCAAATATCTTAACTCATTAACCCCGGGAGATTTATTTCATTTTCGCGTGAAATGGGGGTAGGCAACGCATTTTTGGGGTTACTTCTGAATGCAGCAAAACACATCTGCTTAAGAAAGTTTCTCGTTTAGCCGGATGCTTAGGTGTATCAGAAACATTGTTTTTGATTGGCTATTATGCTCGCACATGTGCTGAAGGGTAAAAGTTGGACTTCTTTTTTTTTTTTTTTTTTTTTCGTATTGGAACCCCGATTTTTGTGTCCTGGCCTTTTTTTTTACTCCAAATCTCAAACTTATCCTACTTTTTGAAAAGGTTCGTCTGTTTTTGTGCAGTTCAGACCGTTCTGCCTTAGATCAAAGGCCAAAAAGTCTAAAATCCAGACACAAACTCCGGTTCCGAAACTGGCAATTTTCGACCTAAAAAAAATCGGGTCTAAAAAGATGCATTTTTTTCGCTGTACTTTTTAATGCCAGTAGAAAGTCGACATTATCTGGTATCATTGTAGAGCTACATCTGCCTACTTTCCTGCAAATCCTTTCACTTTATTTTATCTTAAATGATGTTGATGTTACACAGCTTGGAAGTAGCGTACAACCTCATGACGCGTCAACGTGGCGCTAGGGGTTAATGAGTTAAGGTAATACCATTTTAGACTTTATATATATATATATATATATATATATATATATATATATATATATATATATATATATATATATATATATATATATATATATATATATATATGGATTCTTAGCTCCTGTGAACACAATTTTGGTGTCGGACGATCTTTGTTCCATCTGCCCCCCCCCCCCCCCCAAAAAAAAAATGTTGTTGAATTTGACAGCTGGATTAACCTCGTCATATATATTCTCCTTATAACCTTGGCTTCAGTAAATGTTGAAATGCGTACATACTTTTGATTTAACATATGCACATAACGAATATAAAGCTGTACATTATTTGATACATAAAAATATATATGCAGCAGGCAACGGTACATTGGTGAGTACACTTAACAAATATGCACTCTTTCATATTCTTAGGTGGCGCTCTCCAGTTTCGTACTTTGCATAGGGTTAGAAATTTAAAGAAAAAGAATTACCCAAGGTTTCCTCACTGGCTGTTCTGGCTATTTAAAAAAGACCTTGTATATCTTAGGCATTGTTAAAAGAACTTTGAATTCCCTTTATTTTGGTGTATGATTGATGGGTGAAATTTGGGTTACAAAGTATACAGCTTGGTCTTACTTAAGATGTGCACCTCTCAAAAAACTGCTAGCTCCGCTTAGTCATTTTCACTTCCTGGACTTCAAAGGTAAATAAAAAAAAAAGAGCTGATAACTTTTTTTACTTTTTAGATATTTTGTAGTTTATTCATAGTACTTTCAGAGGCTGGTATTGTCTGCTCTGGCAAAATTCGTTTCCCTATTTTAATAACTCCTGAAAATAGTGCACTTTTGACTAATTCAGGCTGATTTTTCGAGTACTTTAGAGCGGCCATTTTGTCTGCCGTGTGCTTAGATCATGTCCAGTGTCCACAAGTACAATATGTAAAGAAATTTCAGCCACAGTACATGAAAGTAACATAGAGGTATGCCAACATTCTCTCCATTGTGCATGTTGCAAATGCAAAATACTTCATCTTACACCTGTCACTCTCTCAGAAGCATGTATTATCTGTAGAGCGCCCCCTTAAGATGTGCAGGAAATCTTTGAAAAAGTAGTTATTTTGTCCACAGCTCCAGAAAAAAATCCTCGCGCGAAATTTAGAGCTTTAACCAGAAATGAAAAGTATTGAAAATTAATTTAAATATTCACTTTTTTGAGGGAGGTTGGTTGGTGGATGTGGACTGTTGGCTGGTTGGTTACATTCTAAATGCTGAAATTTCATTGGATAAAATATGTAATATGGCACGCAGTAACTGCGTTTCATAACTGTATAAATTAGGTATGTCGCGCGCTTTGAATCTGGTGAATAACCGTTCGAAGTACTTTTGATATTTAACTAGTTTCGGGCAATTCTCTGCAATCCCTTTAAAACACTGCAATCCCTTTAAAACACTGCAATTCCTATAAAACACTGCAATCCCTATAAAACACTGCAATCCCTATAAAACACAAATTTAACATAGCAAAGTCAGGTAGAGAAGTAGTTATTAACACTGTCATTATAAGAATTTAATTTTGATTTTTATGTTTTTACCAGTATATGAAACTATTGGGTAAATTACAAATTCAACGTGAATCGGCTGTGTGGCTTCACACATTTTTGTACTTTACTCGCCAGTTTCATACGTAGATGATTTTTGTTTTACAAATTAAATAATTTCTTAATTGAACGACAAAGTGGAAAATTTAAAATAGCCGTCGATGTAGGGAAATATATATATTTATTTCAGTAATATATTAGTTTCTCAAATTACACAGACAAAAAGTACTCCTAGTCAAATATAAGTAATATATTAGTTTCTCAAATTATACAGACAAAAAGTACTCCTAGTCAAATATAAGTAATATATTAGTTTCTCAAATTATACAGACAAAAAGTACTCCTAGTCAAATATAAGTAATATATTAGTTTCTCAAATTATACAGACAAAAAGTACTCCTAGTCAAATATAAGATTTATAATAAACCTCATAGAAAATTCGCAAAGCCTCATGGGAAACAAATTGGAAGACAAAATGACGCCATTTTTGTTTACTCCTTTACGTCTATAGTATATACTTCACGGTTTGAAATCCTCAATTGCCAGGTTGCACGGTATCTGCGTTTATAAGGGCCGATGACTGGCCTCTCTTAGAAATATAAAATGTTCGCAAACTGTAAATAAAGGAATATCAAAAGGGGTAAAATTACGCCCACCAATCAAGGCAAAATGGCGGATAGAGCAGCAGTACCAATACCATTGATCCTGTTCCAGGCCAATCCATTTCTAATAAATGGATCGCATTAGCAATAAAGAAATATATTGGCTAGTGTTGACATGCGTGTGCTTCTGTGTTAGTAAGCGTGCACACGAGAGAGAGAGAGAGAGAGATTGTCCGGTCACAAACTCGATATATAAAGCACAGTTCGCTTACCGGTAGAAAGAAAGGGCTAATCCAGACTTTGAACTTCAGAATTTAATTTAATATCCCTCAAGAGTCTAGACAAGTAATGACTAAAAACATCAAATTCGTTTGAAAACCACGCTGAATTGCTGCCTGTCAGCCTCTATACCGAGTTAATGAGGACAGCTTCTATCATTCAAAAAGATGTGTGTGTGTGTTGTTGTTCTGGTGGTGGTGGTGGTGGTGGTGGGTCCATTTAACTGTTAACTCTTACAATCACGAAACAAACTTCAAGATTGCGATAGGATTGTTTGAACTTCAGTTTCAATTCATAATGTTTGTAATTTCTTACCCCAAATCTCCACAATGGACCGACCATTAAGGGACCGACCATTCAGTTTTCGGGGGGTGGAAGTCTGGGATTTTCTTCGAGTCAGAATATTTGTTATTTTTATTTTTACCTAATGAATGTAATAGGTTCCCTTTTTATAAATCAGCAAGAATAATTGTCGAGCTATTTTAAGGCCAACGTTATTCTTAAAATCCCCCTCCCCAATAAGATAGTCGGTCTCTAAAATTGCCGAATCCCGTCAACACAACGATATTATGGCGTACAGAGCAGCACTGGAAAAGATCGTCTGATTTTGACCTTGAAATAAATACATATATTCAAACAAGATTTTGGTAAGAAGTACTCTCTCTCTCTCTCTCTCTCAATGGTGCTTTTACGGCGATGCAAGAAAAAGCGGAGCCCGTAAAATGGATAGTTGCGACATTGAAACCACTATTAACGTCCTCAAATTCTCAAACTCTAGACTCACTTACACGCTTTGGAAAGTCTTATCGAAAAATAGCTGAAAATGTAATTCTCCCTGGCATTAGGTCACAGGGAGTTTTGCACTATTCATACCTTGTTTTTGAATACGGAACCAGACTATTACGGCCATTACGCCATACTTGGTTATTTTTTTTTAAAGGGAATTTCTTAAATAATTATTCCAGCAAGATTTACTCCTTTTGGGTACTCCTCTTAACAAAAAAAGAAAAAATTTCTTATGTAAAAAGAGATTGCTTTCAAAATGTTTACTTTATTTTCAGGTTTAGAATGAAGCATTCGATTTTAATTCGGACCATAGGCTATATCTGGAATCCTGTTTGCCAAAAAAACAACAACAATAAAAACAAATACAAAACAAAAAAAAAAAAAAAAAAAAAAAAAAAAAAACAACAAAAAACAGGGGAGATAATTATGCTATATGATAATGTTGAGGAACAAGAATTAGTTGTGTCTTAGCTTCAAAATCCCGAAGCGGAACCTATTGCATTCGGGCTAGAAACCTGTTTCCGGTGAGTGAGAACATTCGGTTTCCTCGGCTCTTATATTTAATCCTGATCTTTAATTTTGCAGTGATATAATCATTAATTTCCTAACATTAAATACGAGTAAATATCTAAAATACAATTTTTATTATCCCACTCATGTTCCTAATAGATAATGGTATCGTAGATGGATTTTGTCATCAATAAATTCTGAGACTCTAAAACAACAGAAAAGGAAAAACAACCAAGGGTTTTACATGTCAGAAATGCAAAACTGAAAAATTTAACGGTATTAAATAATAATAAGAAGAAGAAATGTTATAACTAATGCACCGTTTTGATCCACATCATCGAACTTTATTTAATGGAAGCTTTGATCAATATATCTATTAATTAAGCACCTTATGTATTCATTAAAAGCAATTATCTCCGTACTCAACCTCGTCTTTCTATTTTCTGCCATTACTTTTGCATCGAATGACAGGTCACGTGACCCAATGACGTAATTCTCAATTACTAGCGTCTTCTTGTTCGAATGCTGGTAATAAAGTTCAGAGAAATTATTACCGTATATACTCGCGTATAATTCTATGCCAACTGCAAACAGCGTAGAACCAGATCTGCATAATGCGCCGGCAGATCTGGGTCTATGCAGTTTGTAAAGACTAATCAGTAGAACAAACAGCATATACCCTGATCTGCCTGCGTATTATGTGACAGCAGATTAGCGTCTATGCTGTTTGCATTTGAAACAAAATTTATACGCGAGTATATACGGTAATATTAGATTTCTATTGCGGTTGTCATAGATGAAAGTCCATGATATCTCATGATTTTCATGAAATTATGTAAGGAAATAAACATTTTATTGAAATTAGAGTATACTTCACATTTTACAAAATATGGAAACAAGAACACAACAAAGCTTAAAGGTGTGAGACCTGCTTTTTCTGGAAAAAGGTAAGAAGACACCTAGATTAGGTTAGATGATAACAAGGTTCAATTTAACACCTGATTTTCTGAATTAACTTGCGTGTTCGATAGTTAGAGATAGTCAAAAGGTCTTTTACCAATGGCTACAATGAAATTAAATGTCACCTTCGAGTTATTTACTTAAATTACGTCGATCAAATGATGTTTTAAATGTATTCTTATGACACTTAAATTACGTCGGTCAAATGATGTTTTAAATATATTCTTTAAATATATACTTATGACACTTAAATGACGTCGATCAAATTATGTTTTAAATGTATTCTTATGACACTTCACATGCGTAAAATATCTGATAGAAATTTCCAATTTTTAGAAATGCTAGAACAGACAGTTTATAATTCGAACACTCAAAGACTTGTCCTTTCTTTTATTTTCTTTCTCATAGCGCTGCAACCTGTGGCGGCGCAATTGTTCGAGGCGCGCGGGAGGCAATGTTCTATACCCTACAGAGAACAGTTAGCCTCTCTCCCTCTCCCACCCCCACCCAACCCCCATAAAAGTTTTGCGAAGAATTGTCCCCGTTACACTAAGGTAAAGGTGAAATAATATAAAACAATTGCAGCTGCAAAAAAAAAAAAAGGTCCTGAAGGCGCCCTCTTCGCCTGGCGCCCGGGGGCAATTACCCCCTCATTAACCCCCACCCCCCTCTCGCCGCAACTAGATACAACATTTATCGGTATGCATTTGTGAAAGAAAAAACAAATGAAAGTGAAAATGAAGTACAAGACTGTGGCGAGGACAGTCAGTTATTTTCAATATAAGCTGCATTAATCGCGAACGACATACACATTTTAAAAATGCTTGTCAAGTATTTACGATGGTCTAGATAAACTGTTGACATTGGACATCAACATCTCGTCACCTAACGTCACCACCTGTTTTGAACTTGTTACACAATACCAGAGTCAGATTGGGGGGAGGGTGCTCATCTGCCCCCCCCCTCCTTTTTTTAAGGTAAATTATTAATCTTTTCCGTTCAAAGCAGAGAATGTTGTCCATTTACAAGCACAATGAACACTATCTTCTATAAACTTACCCCTTCAACAACAACAACAACAACAACAACAAAATTGTGCATCCGCACCTGTATATGATCTACTTTAATAAATATAAATTCGGTTTAATTGAATTAAAAATTTTCATATGACTCTTTGATACTCTATCAAAATAATAACATTGATACAATATTTCTAGACCATTTTAATGGAGAAAAAAAACCAACAACAAAAAAAAAATTAAAAAAATCCCATCGCAACATCCTTGAGAAAATGTCTCTCGAACACAAATCTATCAGACATAAAGATTCAAAGTTCAGGGTATCTGCGATGACACGAGCGGATGTAGATTGAATGAAATGCCTCAATATAAACTCAAATTAAACTCTTTAATAGGGCAAGAAATAAAAACTTGGCGTCTCAGCACATAGTCTTTATAATAACTTTTCAATTTCCCTATCAAAACTGTCAAATCATTCCCATGTATCAACGGACATATCAGATGACCCATCATAACCTCTTTTCTCTGAATTATGATTTAAAGACAGATAAAGTAATGCTTCCACAATGTTGCATTATGTTTCTTAAATTGGCGATGAATTCGCACCATTTTTTACTTTTTTTGCGCTTAACGCGTCGAGGACCCGTCTACAATATCATGGATCATTCGTCTATATTGTGTGCGTGTCACATGGACCCATGCGAAGCTCCGCTGATAATAAAAGGTCGGGATATTTTGTTTTCCTCAAAAACGTATGTCCTTCAATGTGGAGTTTTATTGAAAGTGACAAAACGAATTAAAATGTTATATCAATTTAACTTTCGAAAGATCTTCATCGCTTCTTCAGCTATCTGACTGAAAGTAATTAAAGACAGGTCAATTATGACAAACTCAATTATGTTGACTGCGATTTTTCGTAACTATACCACGGCCAAAACGTTTACTTTCGGTTTGCCTGCTATTTTCATGTTCAAAGTACTTTCTGTCACATGCCAAGATTCACTGAGTGTTTGTCATGAAGGTGGCATACGTATACCTTTAACTGATATCTTTGATCGTATCAAAACAATTTTATTGACGTTCACAAATTTAGTGTACAAATTATGCTTGTCTGTAAATACAGTTGAAATACAACCACCAACAATCACTGGCAATTAACGAGATATGAATAAAAACTACTTTTCATAAATGAGAAACACTCCCCCTTTCACAAGTTATTGCCACTCAAGCCAAGTTAGTCGTCCAACGAAGCGTTCTGTATGAAACATCGTTTTGACAATATATACGAATTCAACACGTGTTTGTCGCTATAATAATAATAATAATAATAATAATAATAATAATAATAATAATAATAATAATAATAATAATAATAATAATAATAATAATGATGCTGCTGCTGCTGCTGCTGCTGCTGCTGCTGCTGCTGATGATGATGATGATGATGACGACGACGATGATGATAATAATAATAATAATAATAATAATAATAATAATAATAATAATAATAATAATAATAATAATAATAATAATAATAATATTAACAACAACAGAAACAACAAAAATGATGCTGATGATGATATTAACTGAATAAATGTACAAAATAAGTTAGACACATTTTTACTTGGAAAAATAGATTTAACAGTTATGGACCAGACCAAGTCAATAAAATATTCACATTAAATATTTATGATATGAAGAAAATAAAGACACTTATAAAAAGCATACCAACAGACAAAAATAATTCTGGGTTCTTTAATACTTTCCTAGTTCATGCATACGTAACTGATTTAAATTTTAGATGTTCTTCCTAAAATTCAACGCACTCTTCATGGTGTAGCTGAAAGTATTTCTATGTACATGTGAGTGATAAGCTGACAATATTGAAATTGACAACCATTTTATAGTTAGTAAAGATATCCCCCCCCCCAAAAAAAATACAACATTCGTTATGTTGTGATTTAGCAAGTAATATTGCTTTTAGAAAATACTGTGACGTTGTTGTTTAAATTTGTAGTACTGTAAATAAAAATATAAATACTCGTAGAATTTCCGCAGAATTTTACATGCTTCTTTTTCACGATTTTAAAGCAAGGCTCACATTTCAGTCAAACACATATCATTACAATGGTATAAGGAATCACGAAAGGGCCTGGATATGTTTTTTTTTTTCGTTAACCCTAATAGTTACAGTTCTCCTATACTAGTATTTTTTTTTTTTTTTTTTTTTTAATTTTTTTTTTTTTTTTTTTTGGGGGGGGGAGGGGGTCATAAATCACCAAGTACAGATCCATAAGCAAAATAAGAGACAGTCTTCATTAATCATTATTTAATCATTATGCAATATGTTACAACAGTAAATGTTATTGATTTCATAAACTGATATCACAATTTCAAATATTTAGAGTAATGTGTCACCTAATATTTTTTAATTGGTTACAAAATAAGCAGGTTATCTATTTAGATCTCTTTGTGTTCTTTGTGTTATAGGTGAACATGTTGGTTTCCATGTAAATTCAAGATTTTTCATTAACTATCGTTATCCATCGGCCTAATTCATGTACCTAGAATCCAAAAATGATTTGTCCAATAGTAGTACGAGAACACTTTTACAGGGGCACGCGTTTTACGTCAAGCTACGATGAAGCAATAATTCAGTTTTCATAATTTTATTTATTTGGACAATCGCAAATGTTACACCTGATTTAGAGTTGTCCAGTTGAACAATATAAGACCATTTAGGGCCTCTTGCTTCTTTTGAAACCAGAAAACCACTATACGCTGAGTATATATACACTGCATAGACATGAATAGTTGCGAAAAGGACAGAAATTAAAATGTTTCTATTCTACTATTTAATTATATTTATGGAAAAAAAATTGCGAGACTCATTCATCATACTACATTTCTTTATAAATACGCTTCCCACCATTTTGAAAAATAATTCTATCATAAGATACGGTTATCATAACATGCATTTGTTCCGTGTATATTTTACCTCTTTTTTCTAACACAGCTTCTTTGCGTCTCATATCCCTGTCAACTGCAACCATATCTAAGCGATCCGTTTTTAAGGCTCCTGCACACAGTAAAGCATTCTTTTGCCTTATGTATCACTACTTTTACACTAATTTGGTTGATCAGCTGTTATTGCATCCAATTGTAGTCCCTAAGAAAATCATAATTTTTTCTCTGATTTTTTTTACTGGAGATTTGCTAACCAGTTAAGAATACTACATGCATCAAATAAAAATCAGCGTTACAATTTTAAAATAAAATAAAATTTAGTGCAGCCTCTTGTTTTTTTTTTTTGCGTAGGATGACAAAACAAACCGGCGTGATTCGACCGGTTTCAGAAAGGTCACTTGCACTAAATTTTCCTGTCATTTCATTAAAATAAAAATATTTTTTTTACAGGTTAGTGCATAATGTAGGTCAGATAGCCTTGGTGGATCTAAGCTTATAACCAATGCACTAGATTTAATCAAAAATGTAGAAAAATTAAGAAAATATAAGGTAAAACAGTTCAGTCAAATTCAATTCTTTGTTGTAAAAAGCACAAGCTTATAGGCATAAAGTAATGTACGAACAAAGAAAAATATTTTGGACAGATGCTCTACAAATTAGCATGACAAAGAAAAGCTGGAATTAGGAAAATTAAAAATATCTGTTCTGCACGGGGAAAAGCATATGAAAAAAAAATTATTAAAAAAAAATTTAAAAAAAAAAAATTTGCAAAACAAAATATGTTTCAAGCTCATGTTGCTTTGACTGCCTCGTATTTGGCGTACGATTTGGGGTTAATAAACCTGTGACCCTAATGGCCCAATGTTTGATTGGTCAAAAAGCCAAGATTTGTTTGGTTTTGTCGGGTTTAATGCCATCTTTCAGCACATGATAGGCTATACATGACGTCCAGTATATTTGGTGGAGGAAAAACCCGAGAAGACCCTGAGAAGAACCACTGGCAAGCTTTCTCACATACTCACGCTGGCCGAGCCAAGACTCGAACCCACGCGGACAGAGATGAGATGTCAGTGATCTGTAAATTCGAGCGATTTAGACTACTCGGTCACCCGGGGCCCCGCCAAGATTAGTACACATATCTAACTAAATATAACATAATACACTTTACTTACAACATTCAAAATTATCACAAATGATCTTTGTTCTCTGTCTATGCTACATGATATACTACAGTGGCGTAGCAACCGCCCAAGCAACCCCTGAAACTGCCCTGGGAGGGGGGGGGGGGGGTAGGCAGACCCAGTCGGGTTCAAAATTCCCATGAAACAACTTTTTTAATTGGGTGGGTGCCCCAAAATTAAGTTTGGCGCGGGGGGGGGGGGGGGTGGAGGGGACAGAATTGTTTGCTACGTTACTGATCCTATAACAATATCCCAGTATCCCATCTGTTATGGGATTGTCACATATCACAGGCATTTCTAAATGATATGTTACAATGGATCAAGAGTAAGTGCAGTCACACCAACAACTTAGTTTTCTCCGAGTAAAATGTAATATTTTAAATCAAAGAGAGAACTCAGGCTGATGATGTAATAAATTTACTTTAGCTTCTAGCAGAACAATTTTTTAATTATAAATTTAGATATTATAAAGACCGATCTAATTTGTCATATTTTAAAAAGTTACTTACATTTTTAAATTTCATCATTTCAAGATCTAAAAATACAATGCATAAAGAAATTGCGAATGAGAAAAGTTTTATAGCATATAGTTTTTACACAAACCATTGACTGAATAATTTTATGTTCGCAACCTGTTGGCGTGTGAAAAAAGCATGTTAATTTTCATTTGACAGACATTTAATCTTTGCCTTCTACCTTTTATGACACAGGACTCTTGCAACGTATTATTTGTGTAACTGTCACGTGGATCAGGTGCAAACAAAACTGTATCACACTTAAATCATCATAAATAAGAAGTATATGTGCTTATATATATATATATATATATATATATATATATATATATATATATATATATATAGAGAGAGAGAGAGAGAGAGAGAGAGAGAGAGAGACTTTTTAAATACGAATATATATATATATATATATATATATATATATATATATATATATATATATATATATATATATACATGTGTGTGTGTGTGTGTGTGTTTAATCAATAATGTGTGTTTTAATCTTGTCCATAAAGACAAGTTGCACTTTAGGTTCTGGTTACTAGTGAACAGAATGTTTACTTAGCATTTTAGTTCAAGGCCATTCTTATTTACAATTAGATTGGGGTTTTTTCCATTCGATTGCTTCACATCCTTTTGGTTTAGGTCAAGTGAAAATGTGTATAAATAGGGATTTGGTAAACAAATAATTAATTCCTGTTTTAGATCAGTCTGTGGGAAGCCATTTGTGATCAGATTTTAAATTGTGCCGTTGAAATAAGATATAATTCGAGAGGAGTTATTTATTTAATATATATTCATCGGAATTACTAAAGTACTCATTGACTTTTGAATTAATACATTACTTTGGACTTTTGTGAACTCATTGTAAGATATTCTGGATTGTACCATTGTGTTATATCGGGACATTGAAGACTATTGGAACTCATTCTGAACATTCTATATTGTTGGACTTTTCATTAGGACATTTATGATTATTTGGAATTTGATTCACAGTATTGTAAGTATCGCTTGAATTTCACTTTGTATTGTAAGGAAATAAATAACTTGTTGATATTTCTTACATTGTTGGTTTCACTTTCTTTCTGTTACATATTTTTAAGACCTAGAGTCGTAACTATATATATATATATATATATATATATATATATATATATATATATATATATATATATATATATATATATATATATATATATACACACACATACACACATATATAAATATATGCCCAGATCTGTTAACCCATTCTATCTCTATTTCTTTTCTTCGTCTTTTTTCTTCTGTTATTTTCCAATTTTTTTTAAAAATTACTAATAAAGCCCATACCGTTTCTAAATGTTTTTTATTACAAGTAATTGGTACTTATGACAAAAGGATATAAACTTGTGAACATGTACATGACTTGTTAATATCAACTGTATGCTCCAATATGTATCATACTGTTACAGGCCAACAAGTTGTAAACACTGTAAGATTAGCAAGGTTCTATATGTACACTATAATTATGACACATCAAATACCGTAACTTCAAATTGTATATAGATCATCCACCTTGTATGAGTATATGTACACGATTATTCCAAGGCCTTAACCATGGCACCATTATGGTCCATTGGAGATGCAGTACAAAACAAAAATAATAATAAAAAAAACAAAACATTATTGCAAAATGTGAAATATAGACTCATGGAAGTTTTTGTTATAGATTAATATCGTTGTACAAGTTGGTTTATACAGCAAGGTTTGTATTCGTGTGTGTAAGAGCCCTTAGTAACTGACTAAATGAGTGACTTTTAGTCACGCTTTTCTGTAAAAATTATGTTACTATTTTCGCCAGCATTGGCATAATGCAATAATTTTGTTACATTTATTTTTATAAAGATGAAAAGGTGTGTGAGTAATTTAGCACAGACTTGTCTGTATAAGATGCTTGAATGATTTCTCAAGGCAAAAAAACAAAAACAAACAGGAAATGGGGAAAAGATCCAATTTCACGAAATGTTAAAATCTGTGTGAGTAGTTTCTCAAATTACTTTTTAAATATTGAAATGTTTTAAAAATATGTCTCCTGTATTGATATTTGCTTTTCTCTGAACATACCTGAGTGGATAAAATTGCATAAGGTACAATTGAAGTCGCATCAGCTTACCTTCGTAAATATTTAACGCAAAAAAAGTGAATCCCGAAAGAATTGTGTGCAAAACATGAACATTTTTCTGTTCTTGTAAAAAATATCATAATCAATTAATTGCATCCCAGCTACGTGGTTTGATCGATCACGGGATATTCTTTTACAACTACGTGCTGTACAAAGAAACCATGGTGTTGTTAATCTGTACAAAAGTAATTCAAAAAAAGATGTAATCTGTTCGCAGAGTATAATTTACACATCTAATTGCACCAGTATCCAGGCCTACTTCATTCGAAGCAACATCGACAGTGGACCGTATTTATGGCTTTCGGAAAACATGCTGTGGGTGCAGCAATTAAGTTGTCAACGGAATGGCGTGGCTGCATGGTGACGTGCCGAAGCTACAGAAGCTCCGCAGCTATCTATGATCGAAATCTATTGAAATCTTAACAAGTGCGTTCAACTGGAAGATTTCCCTATATTAGATTAGATGGTCTCAGGTTGCTGCGACTGTTGTGCCGAGCCTGATACGTGTATTAAGGGCATGATGTCATTATAATGCTGCGTGTTAGAACTTTCACCAATGCTGTAATGATGGCGGAGAATCCATTTGCTCAACAAAGTTTATACCCCACCTGTGGCCCCTCTGAGTCCTACTTACCTGCTAGCTGCTGCTCCTGTGAGGACGTTATTGACTGAAAGATGGATGTATGGTTCACAGCATATAAGTACAATATAGGCTATATTAATATCCTCCAAGAGATATCAAAGGCGATCATCAAGGTATCGTAAAAAAGCGTCATTTTACTGCGACAACAAATCGGTTTTTATTCTTGTATATTGTAGCTAACTGCAAAATGTTGCGATAAAAGTAATGTAGTACGCAATCAAAGTATCGAGACACTATTTCTTGACAAAGATCGATTCGATTACTATAGACCATTTCAAATAATAACTATACGCAATTACTGATATTTTGAAAACCCGACTCTAATTTCTAGTTTTAATGTTGAATGATAAAATTGAGACGGAAATTTTTTGTTGCAGTACTATTATTTGTACACCTTTAAATCTACAGGAATGTGATTTAAAAGTGACCTTTTACGCAAGTCAGTCATGGGCACATTCTCATACAGACTAGCGTTTATGGGAACGTCTGTCAGTCGTCTGCCACGGTTGTGATATTCTGATTGCGTCTGGCATTGATTGTTGACAGTAAATCGCCGTTCGATGTACCAGGATACAGACCTAAGTTGACATGAATCTATTTACTAACAAGAGTAGAATGTTACGTGTATTCCATAAAAAATAGAATTAAAGCCTAAACAGAAAATAACATGTATTGCGTTCATCCTCTTGGCTTTTGCGTAAGATAACAAAGCAAGCAGATGTGATTCGGCTGGTTCCGGAAAGGTTATTTGCACCATAAAATTCCAGTAATTTTTATTAAAATGCATATATTTCCAGAAAAGGCAACCCATAGCCTCTGCTTATTTTTTTAATTTATATGTTATGTCCAAATTAGTGCCAAACATAAGTAAAATAGTCTTGGTACATCTCAATTTATTACTAAAGCGCTGGATTTCATAAACAATGTCAAAAAAGGAACTTAATTCGTGTAGTAATGCCTTAAAGAGCATAAAGGGTAAAGTCCATGGTGAACACACACACACACACTCACACATGATATATGCATTCGCATGCAATTATTTTATGCATGTAAATGAATTAAGTAAATAAATCGATTATTTGGTGAATATTTGAATAATACAACGCTGAAACAAGATAACTTTTATCTTTTTAAGGGTGGAAAGCATAACATTTAGACAAGATTTCTTTCTAACAAATGCACTTACTATACACAATAATTTACCACATGGTTTGAATGTATTTGAAACTGTATATGAACGCAAGCAAAGCTTAATTGCAAAATTATTACTCAAACGCGTTTTCAGCGCCCTTCGAGGACTGTTACAGTGCGAATGGGCACATCTTTTTTTTTTCAGTTTGATTCGACCATAGATCTGCTATATAACTGGAGTAATGCCTTGTCTGTCTTGACAAGAATTATTAACTCAGTCATTTCTTGATCATTTGCTACAGAACATAGTTTGATTTGGCCATTCAACATGACATGGAAGCTATGATGAAAGATACATTGGGGCTCTTGGTTTGGTAAATTTTGAGGAATATGCTAAATATTTTACTCAGAAGGCATCAATTTTAAAATTCACTATTCTCAAAATTTTAAACATCTTCTGAAAATTGGAAATCAACATAAAAATTACTTAATGACAGTGCTCTTGATTCCAAAGTGTATATGCCAGTGTAACGACAACTAACATCTATGCAGTTTTGTATTTCCGGATATGGCCCATGGGTCTCAACACTTCTCATATTTACATTAGGTGCACACAGTGATATACTTTCTTCTTTATTTGTGGACACCTCCTAGTCCGTCCCAGCATATATAGCTGGTTAGAGCTTAGGAGATGGCCCCGCTATAAAAAAAGTACCAAAAAGGTAATCTTATTTAAATTATTATATTATATTTTTTTTTTATATATTAAAATTTTGAAAGCGGTTCATCTTCCTTTTTGTTCCTATTTTCCAAGTTTTCTAGAGCTTAGGGTTTCCGGTTTGTACTCGCTTCCCTCCAGTTAAAAGTTCCTGTTGGTCAGTTTTCCTTGCCTTCATACCCTAGGTAGGTTTCTAATCATTAGCGACCTTTGCCGTAGGTCTTTTTTAGTTGTTTTGAAGAAATTTTCCTTTTATTAAGTGTTTATGTACCAGGCTGAAAGGATCAAATTTTCAGAGTTATTTTTATTTTACAATTTTAATTATTGTAGGTGTTTGCATGTATGCTGTCTTACCTGTTACCATCTTGTTCTCTCTGCCCTTTGTTAGTTATAAGTATAAATTTGTTAAGATATATTAGTTTATCATGGTTAGAGATTTGTTATTGTTTAGTGATATGGTTATGATTTTTCTATCATGATGTTTAAGCGACATATATATGTACTTTTTTTTGGTTATTTTTTTAATATATATATATATATATATATATATCTATATATATATATATATATATATATATATATATATATATATATTATTAAACATTTCATTTCTTAGTTATTATTGTTCCTGTTTTGCTCTGTTGGAGTGGCGAGATAGTCTTTCTTTTCCCCTGTGCAGCCATGGCTTGCATAGGGGAGGGGTTTCCCTCATGTACATACTCCTCTATCTCTTCCTCTGTATCACTTGGAAAAACAATTTGATAGAAATCTTTCTGTTGTTGTTTGCTGCTCCTTTTTTTATTTCTCGTTCTTTTTACGTTTGAGGCAGGCTCCCTGTGTGGCAAGTGTGGTGCCTCCTGGGACGTGTTTTTTCCTGATTTTTTTTTGGAGAACTTGTCTTTTTCCGTTGTTCTGCCTGTACTGTGTTTTTCCCTTGTCTGGTTGTTTCACTTCCTCCTATTTTTCCGTTGCAGGCAGGCTCCCCGGGTGGTAATTCTTTTCTGGTTTGTTGGGATACCTCTGGTAACGGATTTTCTACCTGCGCTAGGTCTTTTTCTTCATTATTTTTCTGTTTCGGCAATTTTGTCTCTTCCTGTATTGGTTTTATCCGTCTAGGGAAAATACTCTACACTTTCTTCACATCTATTTATAGGCCCGCCGACAGAAATTCCGGGCCCCTGGACAGAGCAGCCATGGGCCCCAAAACTAGTTTAATTTTTTGTATATAAAAAACTTTGTACAGTTTTGCATATACAACCTGTAGTAATTTACCATAGCATAGACTCTTGTAAGGAACAAATTTTGATATTTACCGCGAAGATTAATTTATTTTTTATAACTGAGTTGTTGACGGCGGGCCCCTAGAAATCGCCGGGCCCCTGGGCAATTGCCTCTCTCCCCACTTTTTGTGCGCATCTTACTCATGAAGAAAGAACCTTGTTGAGATTATGGCCAAAAATTTTGACTATTTTTAAATGCTAAATATTAAGAAGTATTCGAAAATGTAATAAAACTGGTCTTTACGATTGATGTAATATTTTATTTGTAGAAATGTATTCTAACTACATCAAACATACGAAGGAAGCCTCGTTTTGGATAAGTGTGGCTGGCGAGTCCTCGTGTATGGACCTCATATTTGTCACCTATGGCATCAGACGTCACCACTTAGAGCACTGACTAGTAAGATAAATTATACTCTGGGGAAAACTACAATTGAGCAAATGTAACCGAACGTCACAGTTATACGTCAGTGTTGCCACAGTGACAGAAAAAGCTAATTCATTAAATCGTTGAAACTTTTGTGACTTTTTCAAGATATCACTAACTAATTGAACCAATCAACTGTTACTGCATCCTTTTGTAGTTCCTCAGAAATTAGTAATACTTTTTCTCTGATTTGTCATGAAGATTTGTTAACCAGTGAAGAATGTTAATTTCATAGGATATAATGACTAAATTACTGTGTTACAGTTTTTAGGTAAAACCTTTTCCTCTTATCGGATCGTTTGGCGGAGATCTCACAGAGCCATGTGCGAGAGTGTTTGAACGAGACTACCATTTTGGAAATGGTATATTAATACATGCATTATTTTCAGGCATTATTTTCGGTTGGTTTCTTCTTGTTTATTATTTCATTTTGTTATATTATTTTTAATTGTTTTCTGTACATGACTTCTTATTGCTGTTGGAAACAGTATTTGTTGTATAGGGTATGGTAACAGTAATATGCAATATATACGTAAAAACACTTCTTACATTGTGAGAATTTATCAAGATGTAGTTATTACAGTTTTTTCTCTATGAGAGAGAAAGAATGTCATACCTCTAAGACTGTACGTACCCAAAAGTTTAAGCCACATTCATTCTGTCAGTATATTCTAATAAAGGAAATTGTAATAGAGCGAGTCCGGAAGCATGGAAAGCAGGTTTATCTGCACACTTTAGTCATTATATAACGTCACAAAATTGCACGTTTTAGACCAGGTAAAATCGGTTAGATTATGTAAGAAGACTCAAAGCTACTACATATATTGATTATAACAATGATAATGATCCCGTGAAAAAAACAGCAGTCGCACAAAGCTATGGCATAGAAACACGTGGATAGATTTTTTTATCATATGCTAAGCGTGATACGTATTTGGCATCGAATCATAACATTATAGGAACTTTGTACTAATGGAAATTCACCGGCACATTACTCCTCGAGATGACGTAATTGTACTATGGAACTGTTAATTCCTTATGGTTCCGCTCTACAGTTTCGCACTTTGCATAGGGTTTCATTTTTAAATAAAAAGAATTTCCCAAGTTTTCCTCACTGGTTATCCTGGTTATTAAAACAGACCTTGTATATCTTAGGTATTGTAAATATATCTTTTAATTCCTTTTATTTTGGTGTATGATTGATGGGTGTAATTTGGATTACAGAGCAAGCAGCTTTGCCTTAGTTCAGATGTCCGCCTCTGAAAAGACTACTAGCTCCGCTTGGTCATTTTCACTTTCTGCACTTCAAAGGTAGATTGCAACAAAGATGAGCCGATAACTTGTTTTTACTTTTTATGTATTTTATAATTCGTTCATTGCACTTTCTGAATCTGGTATTGTCTACTCTGGCAAAATTCATTTTCCCTATTTGAATAACTACTAAAGTTAGTGTACTTTGGACTAGTTCAGGCTCATTTTTCGAACACACGGGAGCAGCCATTTTAGCAGCTGTTTGCTTTAGACAGTGCATCGTTTCCATAATAACTATATGTAAAGAAATTTCAGTCACAATACATGAAAGTAGCATAGAGGTATGCCAACATTCTATCCATTGTGCATGTTGCCAATGCAAACTTCACCTTATATTGGTCCCTCTCTCAGAAGTGCATAATAACTGTAGAGTGCCACCTATGTCCGCAGTTTTATTTAAAAAAGAAAGTCTTCTGGAACAGAGGATCGGTCTAGAAAGCACTAAGTACACTTATGCCGTCTGATGAAGGACATGGGTGATGGGTGAGCTCCATTAGACAGAAATGATATAAAAAAATATTATAGGTTTCGAAATTTAGCGGGTTTACATTTATTTACCTGCAGTATTTTTCATCGGATCGTTCTTATATGAAATTTACTCTCGGAAAGTTTGTGGAGAAAAAAAAATGATTGGAGAATCTGTAATAGTACATAAGTACATGTATATGTTAATATGGAGTTTTTATTTGTTGGAAAAAGTGAGCTAAATATAATTATCCTATAAATATCATCAATTGAACAGTGGTGAGAAAATTATACGCTGAATGCTATTACTTGGAAAGGGACCTTCAGAATAAGTAAAGTTTATTGGTTCAAACATTGCTGGAGTATGATGCCTTTGCTAATGTTTGGAATTATGAAAATTAATCAATTGTAATTTATTTCTCAATTTGTTGAGGGATGTCTATATTTGGAATGACAATAGAAACAATTAAAGTAAACTAATATTTCACAAAAATATTTGAAAAAATTATTTTTGATCGAAATTCACTTGGACCTAATGCTCAATGTGAAATATATAGCACTGACACCGCCCCCGCTTACATCATTAATTTAAAAAACTTTCTGGATTTTTTTATATCTAAGTTGCAAGTTAGTTGTAATTTAGAAAATATGTTTATATGGAATTTGAAATGAAAAAAAAGCTCTTTCAGTACCGCTATTCCTCATAGATCAGTAATACCAATATCAATATTTGATTATAATTTGTGTCTAATATATTATTTGTAATATAGTCTGTGTGCATTTCTAGTCATTTTAACAATAACTTCCATATATAATGTTTGTTGTAAATCATTCTAGATAGGCCTGCACTGCTCTCAAGAAAAAAAGAGAATTTGAGCTGAATCAATATCGCGACATTCTGCTCATATCGAAGGCATAGCAATGAGTATGAATGGTAAAGAACCTAGATATTTGGCCTTTATAATTTAAAAAACCCAAAAAAAACAAAAAAACAAAAACAAAACAAAACAAACAAACAAACAGCACACAACTCATTTACATCTATGGGTTTATTCATACAAATGCTGACCACTGGAGTTTGTATGTGCCACTTGTAGTTATGGAACGTCTGTTTTCCTTTCGAATTAACATATAGCTCTGAGCTTGATTAAAAAGATAATACAAGTTAATACTAAAATAATGATGGCAAATACTCATCAGTTTGACATTTGTGAGAGATTCCCAGTATGTCGTAACCAAATCATCGGTGTTCATTTCATAATTAACATTTAATTTTGTTTTGCCGTTTCATATTGTAAAACTAGAAAGTTGAGAGCGCGTGCGGGATTTGTCTCTTCGTTACATTACAATCGCTGCGCCAGCGGGCGCGTAAGAGCATTGTAATCTGTCGGAGGTAGAATTGTTTGATATAACATTTTGCGATATAACACTGGATAGGCCTGAACTTCCCTCTTTACTAACCAATTATTTATAATTTTCAAACGTACAGACATGAAAAGCAACACCGACTCTAACGGTTAGTTTACTGTTAATTTTCCACGCAATACTACGATTTGTTATTCTTATCTCTCATCATATTGATTGATAAATAGCCGTTCCCTATCGATTGCGCTTGTTTAAAAAGTATTTTTGTTAATTCATGAGACCTTTGACAAATTTCCGCGATTGAATAGTTCCTAATAATCCTTTCATGTTGTGACCAAAACATATCACATATTGGGCGAAAACTTACACCAACAACTGATAAATTATTGAAATAGCAAGCAGCGCATAATTGAATAATTTTGCTTTGTTATTGTGCAAGGTATGCAATAGAATTCAACCGATAAACGTCAATGTTATCCATACTTCATCTAGAGATCTGTTTGATATATACGATTTACCTCCCTTTATTTGCTTTACAGGCATTTCAACGGAGCGTTTCGCAGCTGGACTGGCTTATGTAATTATCACGGTATCAGAGTACAACATCAATCAAAAAGAGCCAGAGTAGGTTATCATGAAACACAGTTGAACTAAATGCAAAATATTGAGAAAAAAAGAAGCTAATTACGATACTTCGAAACCTGGTGCAAAAATCTACAAAGTATGTCAGCTGCATGGCTTTCTTTTAAAAATCTTATTCACGTCTGACATCAACGAAAATTATCCTAACTGGTCCGAACGGTATTGTAAAGCTTAATTTACTTTTATGCCATATTTTAGACAATCTGCCTCATTGCTTTTTTTTTTAACAAATGTGTATTCTAATCGCAAAATTGTGTATACTTAATATGTCAACTTTTTAGAATCAGGTGGAAACCAATCATAGTTACTGCCAATTTCCGCATAATTAATCAGTGTTTACTATTTTAAAATTCAAGCATGTAAATGATTTGGAAATTCTTTTTAGCTTCTTTTCGATCATACGATTATGTGATACATCAAAGGAAAGCTTACACTGGAAGAAGCCTAAAGTGAGCTTGAATTGGACATAGTTCAATTTAAATTTCCACATCATTTGAATGTAATCTGCAAAGGTTCAACTTTTGATGCATTCAATATAAGAACGAGACTCTCTGAAGTTGAAGATTAGAAAAGCACAATTACGGACTCATTACATTCTTTTGAATATACTTGCAATACTTCCAAACAATTAATGATAATTTCATGGACACATTCATAATATTGAGACAAAATTTACACGAAATCAAACTGTTTACTTTTTTTCTGGAGGTTGGGTATAATTTATTGATCTGTACCATTTCCTTGTCGCATGTATACATGTAATCCATTGTTTAAATGCTGTAAATTACACATATAATAGTTATTTTAGCAAATTCACGTAAAAATATATATCTCGAGACGATGTTCAGTACGATCTTTTGTCCAAAGAATGTTCTATTTAGCTGACAAATGATCTTTATTCCGTGCTATGTTCGATGTCATACATGTATTTTACGATGTACGCCATCTTTGTTTTGGAGGCAATTTGTGTATTGGAGGCACCTCCAGTTTTCACTATGCGATATGTGCAAGCGTAGCTGAGCAATAATAAATGGTTTATATAACGAGGTTTGACGTGGAATAAGTTCTACCTAACATTAAAATAATCTACTTACTGTCTTTTGCAAAGATGACACTTCAGCATTCGTTATGTTGTAATTTTCCCGCACCACCAACCTCAGTTGGAGGCCGGTGTTTACCGTTACTCGTCTTAAGCAAGAATGTTAGTGTTTTGGTCGTATATATGTAATTAGAAGTGTAACAATATAACTTAGCATTCAATATTTGTCTTGAAAAGCAATATTTTAGCTGGTGTTATTATGTATTGTGTCTTAAATCGTTCTTAGAAATATGCACTATTTTTGGCGGAGTGTTACAACATATAATGCAACCGAAAGGTATAAATCGGAATGATGTGTATTCCAGTCAGTTTTCCTCTGACAGGCATTGAGTTCGTTTCACGTTCATATTGTACAAATCAACTTCCAGGGTTCAAATTGTAAAAATCAACTTCAGAAAGTGGTAGGGATTATTATTCTCTAAACAGAAGTTAATTTTAAGCAATATTATTTGAAAGTAGACATTTATTTCTGAAAAATAAATATTTAGTAAATTTCTGTAGCAAAGAAAAATAAAAGCCACATATATTATATCATGGACTACTTATTTCATTAATGTAGTATTGGGCCTCCATAAACTTATGCTGTTTTAGTACATATGTATGACCCTTTCTTTTTATTTTAAACAATTGATTATCTATTTCACGTAATAATTTTATATGTTTAAATATGCCGTGGTATAGGGACTTTTAATGTTACCCCTATGAATATTCTTGAAATTTACTATGAATATTCTTGAAATTTACTAGAGAATTGTTCGTGTTCACTATAGTTATTTAGTACAAGTTGTCGAGACAGTTGGTTATTATGACATGTCATAAATAGAGGGAACATAATAAGAGGACGTGTAAATTCTGCTACATTAATTTTTTTGTGGACAAATGTTGAGATTTTAATAAATCCTTTATGTTTCTCATTCAGAGTTTTTGTTATCTATTTACTTGAATAAATAATTACCTGACATATAAGTAGTTAATTTAAAAATCATAATTTCTACTGGGACTTCGTCTGTTATCAGACGACTTTCTATAAACAGTTCAAACGTAGTTTCAAATCGTGCCCCCCCCCCCAACCCGCAAACATTTAGAGTGGGCCCCCATCAAATTAATGTAAAAAGCGGGATTTTTGGCACCCTCCCTGCGTGCCCCCCCTCCCCCCCTGCATTGTGCATTGCGGGGGCTGCGGGGGCTGCGGGGGCTGCGGGGGCGGTAGTTACGCCACTGAACCAATGCAAGGTTTTAATTAAAGTGTTGCTGAAGTTGTGAAACAGGAAGTAATCTTGCTACATGCGAGTGAGCTTGCGCTGGAAATTAAAACCGGAAGAGTATGTATTAATATATATTATTTAGAAATATTTAATGATTGAACCAAAATATCGTCTAATCCCTATATTATTGGTGGGTGAGCGTTTGTAAATGGGGAATAACAAGTAAACGTTTCAAGGCCATGCTAACAAAATTACTGTTCTTTCTTTCAACGAATTTCAAATTTTTACCAAGCCTTTGTAACAAGCGTTTAGATTGGTTAAAATCGTATCATGTGATAGAGAAAACTAAAAGTTATTAGCTCATAACACCAGAAAGTAACTACTTATGCATTCCATCGCCCTTCTTGTGTTCCTTTACAATATTTATAAATAATGGGTTCAATATAGTTCTGTTCTTTATTTCTTCAGATTCATTATTATATCATGCAGTGTTTAATTGATTTTTAAATTTTGTGACTTTATAAATCCTGTAAAATGTGAAGTTCAATTCTTAATTAAATTCAATAAACAAACAGCTAAGGGGAAACTAGTAGAATCTTCATACGCTATTTCTGCTAATATTCCTTCAGGCTACAATTCTGCAAACATCGAACTTATGCTTTCTTTTTGTATTTCGTTGTTGTTGTTCTTGGTGTTGTTGTTGTTGTTGTTGTTGTTGTTGTTGTTGTATTTTTAGCTACTGCGTTAAGGTTTCACACTCCTCAATTTGTCTGCATAAAGTGCTTTTCGAAATGCTGTTTTCCTTTACACTGAAGTATACTGATTTTCCTTTACACATAAGCATACTGATTTTCCTTTACACATAAGCATACTGATTTTCCTTTACACTTAAGTATACTGACTTTCCTTTCCACATAAGCATACTGATTTTTCTTTACGCTTAAGTTACTGATTTTCCTTTACACATAAGCATACTGGTTTTCCTTTACACAGAAGCATACTGATTTTTCTTTACACATAAGCATACTGATTTTCCTTTACACATAAACATACTGATTTTCCTTTACACTTAAGTTACTGATTTTCCTTTACACTTAAGTATACTGATTTTTCCTTAGACTTAAGTTACTGATTTTCTTTTACATTTAAGTATACTGATTTTCCCTTGCACTTAAGTATACTGATTTTCCTTTAAACTTAAGTATACTAATTGTCCTTTAAACTAAGTTACTGATTTTCAACTAATCAGTAATATTAGTAACACAGATATGTCAGTGAGAATATTATTTTAGTACAAAAGATTGATGGCTTTTAAAATCATTTTCCACTGACAGTGTAACATTTTCTTTAAAACAAAAACGACAAGATGTTTTAAAAACTTCTGCTGCAGTTTTTAGCAAGTCCTGACGAAAAAGCAACAAGAAAGAAACCACTCCTTTAAAAGCAAAATATTTTAATTTTAATGCAGATTATAAGACTGCTTAAAACTATTTGTATTGTTAGGGTATACTATTTTGTGGTTTATTTAAAATTTTAAAAATACGAAATTCATCCTGGTCCCATAGTGCTTATAAGATTCTTTAAACATTTTGGCTAGGATTCTGTAGTATTTTCCAAAATATAAAAAAGAGAAAATTTGAGAATATAATTATAATTTTGAGGTAGATAAAGGGTTTAACTTTAAAAGTTAATCACATCGACATTTGAGAATTTTGTATCTTTAATTTACATTGCGACAGGGCAAAATCATCAGCTGATAAACTAGCTTCTTAGTGCCGTATACCTTGCTGTAATTGCGCATGGACTATTTAGAACTTACCGTATATACTCGCGTATCATTCGGGTCCAAATGCAAACAACACAGACCCTGATTTGCCGTCGCATAATGCGCCGGCAGATCAGGGTCTATGTTGTTTGTTCTACTGATTAGTTCTTACAAACTGTATAGACCCAGATCTGCCAGCGCATTATGCGACGGCAGATCTGGGTCTATGCAGTTTGCAGTTGGTATGAGCTTATACGCGAATATAAATGGTAGGTCTCTATAAATGAGTCTTTTGCTTTCATTTGTTTTGCGGCTTACATATAGGCAAAATGACCATATCAAGGAAACATATTGTGCATTCTAAGTTTCCTTTCCTTTCCTCCTTTCAACATTAAAGAAAAATCGTAATGTGATAGATATATCGCATTGTATTCTATGTATGGCACAGAATGTAAGCTCGTTTCATTGTTCTCCATTTCGTTAATCCGTTATTTGTTTATGTATTTAAATTTATTTATTTATTTATTTATTTATTTATTTATTTATTTATTTATTTATCTATCTGTCTATCAGTTAACAATCATGTTCAAGCACTATTAATGGTTTTCCTCTTTTTAACACACGTCCTTAGCTCCAGTGTAAGTTGTCTTAAATTCATATATAAATGCATACTCTTGCAGCCGATAAAATGGAATTTACAACAGTCAAAGAGATGCGTTCAACGTAGTTCAACCTTATTTTATTCTTATACGATATGTATTTTCTGTGCTTCAAAAACCCTACTACATATGTTATACATAGTTTTTATTTTCTTGTTTTTTTTTTGTGGTATTTTTTTGTTGTCTTTTTTTTCGAATCTCACATAATAAAAACATTATCACTAAACATGTAAAAATGACGTACTAACTGGATCAATAAAAAATGGCATCGCAACTTGGTTATATTATGGATAAAGTTAAATTTATACTGGGAAAAAGGTTTCTCAACAGAACCATTTACATCACTAAATAAAGTTTATTATCCACTTTAAAAGAAATCAAGATATCACCGCCGGGTCTTAACAACTGAGTCGAATCCAACGAGCATGAAATTGTTCCGGAATCATCGCACCCCTCGAATAATCCCGGTCTCGTCAATTTGTCTGGCTCATTCTAGATGAATTTAAATGTTGTTTATCTACAGATTGATAATTTGGGTCGGTGAAAATTCAATGATTTGCAGCGAACTGAGGTGAACCCTGCTAGTATGTGGTAGGAGATGGTTCACATCTCGTTGATGATAGTAGACATTTATATAGGTTTGAGATAGGTAGTAATCTTGACACTTCTCCCGTATCGTCAATCTGGCGAGAGAGAGGGACATTACCTTTAACTTAATAAAGTGGCTGTATCAGTCATCATCAGTACAGGCAATGTAGTAATGCAGACTCTCTGTCTGTCTCTGTCTATCTGTCTGTCTGTCTCTGTCTCTTTCTCTCTCTCTCTCCTGATATATATATATATATATATATATATATATATATATATATATATATATATATATATATATATATATATATATATATATATCGTATTTACTCATACAACATTTTTCTCGTGTCAAATGCTACTCAGACAACATAAAAATCAAAACCCATAATATCTGCGATAATAAAACACCTCATGCCAGCTCCATAAAAGGTAGCATTGCTGTGTCAAATGTCAGCCTCAAGAAGGTCACAATTACCTTACCTTTGTTTAAAGATAAGTATTGAGTTTTTACATCCTAGCCGATGAATACCATCTCTGCTTCACACATTCAACATTTTATTCAACGGATTCATTGGAAAATCCTAGCATTCATATGCCAAGTTTATATACATAGATGAATATATTAACATAATCTATCAGCTCAGCATCTCACTGTAACCGGAATAAAGAGAAAGTATAATAATACACTAAAACAATCAAGTTGCTTTGTAAGATTGTTTGTCTAAGCATATCAAGAAGAGTTTTTAATTGAGATAACCTATCCTAAGTTTCATGTGATAAATCCACATGCTTTCTGGCAAACAAATTTTGGCGACTGTGACCAGTCCAACTTTTTATTTTGTTGGGTGGGTTGGTGGGGGGTACTTTCATGTTATTACAACTGTTGACATCTTGAGGTTTGGATAATTTTATACCTGTTCACTGAGCTAGTAAAAAAAAGAGTTCTTAATAAGTGTGATAGAAATCAGTCTGTGCAAAGAATGAATAGTTCTTAGACCTTGAAAATATTCTCTTTGGTTTTCTAAGAGATTGTTGCTTGAATTCTTATGTACTCATTTTTTTATATAAAAGAAAGGTTCGATACAGCTTGTACAATCATTCTTTGCTTCAGACTCTACAGTGTAGTTTTAGTTTACATGTGAATAATATCATACCTAGTGAATGAACATTTAAAGTTTCATACTTAGATTGCACATTTTATGAAATAGAAAACACAGATAAAAAAATGTGACAATTTCATGAAATGTGCAGTCACTCTAGCCAATTCATGAAATGAGCTAAATGACTGTCCATTTCATGAAATAGACAAGACAGTTAAAACAGATTTGACTATTTCATGAAACAGATAACACAGATAAAAAAGATTTGACCATTTCATCAAATATGCAATCACTCTGCTCATTTCATGAAATGAACGAAATGAATGCCACTTTCATGAAATGGGCAGTTTAACATTTGGGTGTAACGTACAGAACACACACACACACACACAGTGGTTCTCCGTACGATAAACACGTAATAACATAGATACTCCCAATCTTTGATTAATGTTGTAAAATTTTATTCATGTTAGGACCGTTTTCCAAATGTTTCTTCTATTTTTTTTATTTCCATTAGCTGTCTCTTGTTTGCCAAAATAGTGCAGTCATATATAGCCATGGAGAAAAGTTAAAAATGTAGAGAACAATGCTTCAGACGTCGAATATCTTATGGTTTCCTATATATAAACTTTACATTGAACTTAAACTTGCATTTTTTTTTCTTCTTCATTTTTGTATGAATATCACATCTTCTGACTATAGACTACTAACTATAGTATTATATAACTACATTTATAATCCGATTGCATACTAATATATATGTAGATTCCGATTGTACAATAATATATATGTAGATTCCGATTGTACGATACTATATATGCAGATTCCGTTTGTACGATACTATATATGCAGATTCCGTTTGTACGATACTATCTATGCAGATTCCGATTGTACGATAATATATATGTAGATTCAGATTGTACCATCAAATATATGTAGATTCCGATTGTACGATAATATATATGTAGATTCGGCTAAACGTCTCCTGTATGATTAGACTTGCAGTACAAAATGACTTATTATAAGATATATTTCATCTCTGCGTGATTTTGATGTATTGCTTTAAAAATTGTGTTGTTCTCTATCATGAGTTTGTTATTCTTATCCTTTCATATTCTCCATTGTGCTCTCCCATGTCTTTTTTGTTTTCATTTAGCATTTGCCTACTGTTTAATGCTTGGAATATTACTTGAAAAGTACGACGGTTCTGGGCCATGCTAATGTATTCTTCTATTGATCAATGCTAAACCTGAGATTTTTGATTCAGATAAATATATTCTGGAAAACCGTAACTCCATTGTTATTACATTTTGTCGAGTGTCTCTTGTTAGTGTTGGTTTTCTTTGTCAATGACATATGCCAGGTTAATATTGCGTCATTAAGTGTTGTGTTGAAAAGTAATGAAAAAAAAAATTTTTTTTTAGAAGTATAAGAGTCAAAAATACACATTCAGAACTTCATAGTAACGAGCAAATTCACAAACAATGTAAATACTGAGACCTGTTTCTTCATTTTCGTAAAGTATTAGATTTTACTTTTTCCCCGTGAATACTGGGTTTGAACTCTTGTTTTCTCTAATGTTGTCGTTTGACATTTGTGATTTTAACGTTGTAAGAAGATATGTCAGACTTTTATGGGGGTGCAAATTCCGAAAATTAATAAGAAAATTACAAACTGCAACACAAATATAATTTAATATGTGACATAGTGAAATCCCTTCTCCCAACTCAAAGCATAACGTAGACCCAGCGGTGACAACAAAAATGTATAAAAAAAAAATAATTTTCTTTAATTTGTCTCATCTAATTGTAATGACATATACCGCCTTCCATAAGTTTTTTTACATGGTGACTTTTGTGACATTTGCACCGATGTCATCAAAGTCTGTTTAAAGGACAGCAAACAGCAAACATGAAGTTGCAACATTGAACAAAACATTTTGTTTATCAGGTTTAAGGATATGAGCTGCACAAATGAGCAGTTTGGCAATTTGAAGATTTTGAAACAGTTAAGACTAAATAAACACTGATAACGTTTACGTTTGTAAATCAAATTTGGGAAACATTGCCAAAATCTGACTTGGTTATGCATTTAACTTGCTATTTTTTTTTATCAGTCCTGTGTCTTAAATTCACCAAATGTTTCCACTTTTACTTTCCAATTTTATTTTAAAAAACACAATTTTATCTTATCTCCTTGCACTCCATGTTGCATTTTAAAAGAATAACAATTAATGCCAGTCCTAACAAAATGAGACTGATGAAGATTCGCTGATTATGGGGACAAGGTGCTTGACTTGATTTCATTATAAAGGAGTAAATGCGTGACATTACATGAAAATATACGGACGGAATCATGTTTATGCGTATGTTCGAACTAAAAAACGGATGAGTGGTTTACAAGATATTGTGAGGTCTACATAAGAAAAATCCAACCACCACCACAGTGGCTACTACTACTACTTCTTTTGCTGCAACAACTACTATTACTACCGGACTTGTCTGAGGGGCTATGGAATCCGCAACGCTTCGATTACAAACCCGACGCTCTACCAACTAAGCTATTATGAACACACACACACACACACACACACACATATATATATATTTATATATATATATATATATATATATATATATATATATATATATACAGACAGACAGAGATACATGCGTAAATACATAAATACACGCAGACAAACAGATATACACACAGATTGATGGATAGATAGATTGATAGAAAATGAAATAAATAAAAAATGAATAAATAATGGTTAGAAAAACAGTTGAATGAAATTTTGAACAACTGACTTAAAATGAAAATTTGCAGACTTTTTCTTACATTTCTTACATGTTTCTTAGTTTTTTTACTTATTTTCTTACTTTTTCTTACATTTCTTACATGTTTCTTAGTTTTTTTACTTATTTTCTTACTTTTTCTTACATTTCTTACATGTTTCTTAGTTTTTTTTACTTATTTTCTTACTTTTTCTTACATTTCTTACATGTTTCTTAGTTTTTTTACTTATTTTCTTACTTTTTCTTACATTTCTTACATGTTTCTTAGTTTTTTTACTTATTTTCTTACTTTTTCTTACATTTCTTACATGTTTCTTAGTTTTTTTACTTATTTTCTTACTTTTTCTTACATTTCTTACATGTTTCTTAGTTTTTTTACTTATTTTCTTACTTTTTCTTACATTTCTTACATGTTTCTTAGTTTTTTTACTTATTTTCTTACTTTTTCTTACATTTCTTACATGTTTCTTAGTTTTTTTTACTTATTTTCTTACTTTTTCTTACATTTCTTACATGTTTCTTAGTTTTTTTTTACTTATTTTCTTACTTTTTCTTACATTTCTTACATGTTTCTTAGTTTTTTTACTTATTTTCTTACTTTTTCTTACATTTCTTACATGTTTCTTAGTTTTTTTACTTATTTTCTTACTTTTTCTTACATTTCTTACATGTTTCTTAGTTTTTTTTACTTATTTTCTTACTTTTTCTTACATTTCTTACATGTTTCTTAGTTTTTTTACTTATTTTCTTACTTTTTCTTACATTTCTTACATGTTTCTTAGTTTTTTTTAGTTATTTTCTTACTTTTTCTTACCTTTCTTACATGTTTCTTATTTTTTTTTACTTATTTTCTTACTTTTTCTTACATTTCTTACATGTTTCTTAGTTTTTTTACTTATTTTCTTACTTTTTCTTACATTTCTTACATGTTTCTTAGTTTTTTTACTTATTTTCTTACTTTTTCTTACATTTCTTACATGTTTCTTAGTTTTTTTTACTTATTTTCTTACTTTTTCTTACATTTCTTACATGTTTCTTAGTTTTTTTACTTATTTTCTTACTTTTTCTTACATTTCTTACATGTTTCTTATTTTTTTTACTTATTTTCTTACTTTTTATTACATTTCTTTAATGTTTCTTAGTTTTTTTTACTTATTTTCTTACTTTTTCTTACATTTCTTACATGTTTCTTAGTTTTTTTACTTATTTTCTTACTTTTTCTTACATTTCTTACATGTTTCTTAGTTTTTTTACTTATTTTCTTACTTTTTCTTACATTTCTTACATGTTTCTTAGTTTTTTTTTACTTATTTTCTTACTTTTTCTTACATTTCTTACATGTTTCTTAGTTTTTTTACTTATTTTCTTACTTTTTCTTACATTTCTTACATGTTTCTTAGTTTTTTTACTTATTTTCTTACTTTTTCTTACATTTCTTACATGTTTCTTAGTTTTTTTTACTTATTTTCTTACTTTTTCTTACATTTCTTACATGTTTCTTAGTTTTTTTACTTATTTTCTTACTTTTTCTTACATTTCTTACATGTTTCTTAGTTTTTTTACTTATTTTCTTACTTTTTCTTACATTTCTTACATGTTTCTTAGTTTTTTTACTTATTTTCTTACTTTTTCTTACATTTCTTACATGTTTCTTAGTTTTTTTACTTATTTTCTTACTTTTTCTTACATTTCTTACATGTTTCTTAGTTTTTTTACTTATTTTCTTACTTTTTCTTACATTTCTTACATGTTTCTTAGTTTTTTTACTTATTTTCTTACTTTTTCTTACATTTCTTACATGTTTCTTAGTTTTTTTACTTATTTTCTTACTTTTTCTTACATTTCTTACATGTTTCTTAGTTTTTTTTACTTATTTTCTTACTTTTTCTTACATTTCTTACATGTTTCTTAGTTTTTTTACTTATTTTCTTACTTTTTCTTACATTTCTTACATGTTTCTTAGTTTTTTTACTTATTTTCTTACTTTTTCTTACATTTCTTACATGTTTCTTAGTTTTTTTACTTATTTTCTTACTTTTTCTTACATTTCTTACATGTTTCTTAGTTTTTTTACTTATTTTCTTACTTTTTCTTACATTTCTTACATGTTTCTTAGTTTTTTTTACTTATTTTCTTACTTTTTCTTACATTTCTTACATGTTTCTTAGTTTTTTTACTTATTTTCTTACTTTTTCTTACATTTCTTACATGTTTCTTAGTTTTTTTACTTATTTTCTTACTTTTTCTTACATTTCTTACATGTTTCTTAGTTTTTTTTACTTATTTTCTTACTTTTTCTTACATTTCTTACATGTTTCTTAGTTTTTTTACTTATTTTCTTACTTTTTCTTACATTTCTTACATGTTTCTTAGTTTTTTTACTTATTTTCTTACTTTTTCTTACATTTCTTACATGTTTCTTAGTTTTTTTACTTATTTTCTTACTTTTTCTTACATTTCTTACATGTTTCTTAGTTTTTTTACTTATTTTCTTACTTTTTCTTACATTTCTTACATGTTTCTTAGTTTTTTTACTTATTTTCTTACTTTTTCTTACATTTCTTACATGTTTCTTAGTTTTTTTTACTTATTTTCTTACTTTTTCTTACATTTCTTACATGTTTCTTAGTTTTTTTACTTATTTTCTTACTTTTTCTTACATTTCTTACATGTTTCTTAGTTTTTTTACTTATTTTCTTACTTTTTCTTACATTTCTTACATGTTTCTTAGTTTTTTTTACTTATTTTCTTACTTTTTCTTACATTTCTTACATGTTTCTTATTTTTTTTACTTATTTTCTTACTTTTTCTTACATTTCTTACATGTTTCTTAGTTTTTTTACTTATTTTCTTACTTTTTCTTACATTTCTTACATGTTTCTTAGTTTTTTTTACTTATTTTCTTACTTTTTCTTACATTTCTTACATGTTTCTTAGTTTTTTTACTTATTTCTTACTTTTTCTTACATTTCTTACATGTTTCTTAGTTTTTTTACTTATTTTCTTACTTTTTCTTACATTTCTTACATGTTTCTTAGTTTTTTTACTTATTTTCTTACTTTTTCTTACATTTCTTACATGTTTCTTAGTTTTTTTACTTATTTTATTACTTTTTCTTACATTTCTTACATGTTTCTTAGTTTTTTTACTTATTTTCTTACTTTTTCTTACATTTCTTACATGTTTCTTAGTTTTTTTTTACTTATTTTCTTACTTTTTCTTACATTTCTTACATGTTTCTTAGTTTTTTTACTTATTTTCTTACTTTTTCTTACATTTCTTACATGTTTCTTAGTTTTTTTACTTATTTTCTTACTTTTTCTTACATTTCTTACATGTTTCTTAGTTTTTTTACTTATTTTCTTACTTTTTCTTACATTTCTTACATTCACAGCAAATTTTCCAACTGGACAAATCAAATGTCGCATGTCAGTTCTTCTGAAAAGCTAATATTTCTAAAAACAAAGGCTTCGTTAATGCCGCACGCCAAATGTCACGTGATCGTGTTGCCCCAAAGAACCAACACCGAATATGTAAACTGAAGTACTGAAAATTGATTGCCATCGACAAGTAATCTCTTATGTTCAATATTTCTAGTGTTTTGATTGCCATCGACAAGTAATCTCGTTATGTTCAATATTTTTAGTGTTCTGATTGCCATCGACAAGTAATCTCTTTATGTTCAATATTTCTAGTGTTCTGCAATACTTTTCTCTTATACCTATTTCAACTGCGGCAAATATAATCTTCAATTTTTTTATTAAGTTTTCCTGCCTTACAGAATAAAATTTCCTATCTCCCAATTTTCTCGAAGCGCCGCCGGTAAGGAGTTTCTAAACCAAACTCAGAAGCCGCAAATAGAGGAGTGCTGTTAGAGACGTGATTAATGGCCGATGTCATTGCTGTCTTAATTTTGTATTATTCTATACAATTTTAGCAACAGACATTTCAAGTGGTTTAAAACCCCCCGAAAGTGTTCGGTAAGTGTGCTAAGTCTGGAGGGTTGGGTGTTTCGGATGCATTTTATAGACTCTGTTGCTGTCTAATTACTAATATCAATCTACAGTCAGCTGTTTCGTGGAACATTTTCCGTTAGTTTTGGCGGCAACAGACACTGGTGGCTCTGTTACAGGAGCTTAGTTTAATTGATTTTGAACGACTTAGGTATTTGTGTGGCCCCAAAAGTACTTGAAATTTTATTAGTTTTGTCCCGTTCCTCTATTTCTGTATAATGACTGTTAGCGCCGAGATTTTAATTTTGAAATCCAGCAAAGCTATCATCAACATATCTCAGAGGAATTGAGATCTAACTCCGAGACAGAGGCTTTTGTCGAATAAGCGCAACAGTTGCACTTTAGATAAGTGTGTTCTTGTAGACGTTATTTTGTACGTCGTCAATTCAAGTTCCAATGATGAATTCTACTTGATGGAATGAGGGATAATTTCAATTTAATCGTTTCAAATCATGATTCCTCAAAAACTAGAGACCAGTATAATTTCATGTCTGTTTGCACGTTCTCCATCAATTTGCATTCAGTGACATTTCTTCATGGAAAAGGTTCCAGGAATCATCCGTTAATTACTTTTCTTGTTTTCTTTTCAGGTTATTTTGTGTTTGAACTTTAACTTCCATATAAATTTATTTTCGTTGCTGAAATTGTAATGTTAATCTTTACCTTAATGTTATTGTATGGTCTTACTTCTTTTTTAAAGTGGTATTGCAGCATACATGAGAGCGTATGAAACGTTACACTACAAAGGTAAAAGGAAAAAATAAAATCATGCAAAGGTCGTCAAAATGGGAAAGAATTTAGTTATCGGATAAACGAATAAGAATGGATTCCTTTGATGTTATGGTTTCTGATATTTTTGCCTTTCAGTATTTGTAGAATTGTGGTGAAATAAAGTAACCATGTCAGAGGTACGCGGCGTGCGAATTTAGGGAACCATGTTTGATACTTGTTTTTTTTTTAGGGAACCATGTTTTATACTTGTTTTGTTTAAAAAAACGTATTACTCTCATTTTTTGGTTCTTTCTGATTCTTTGACATTTAGGTTTAGCTCATGCCAAATACATATAAAATTACGACTAGGAAAAAACAACGATGCTGTTTTTGTGCTTTTTTTGGTAATATTAACTTGAATTTACCCCTTAATTGCATACAAGCGAGAAACACGTGTAGGGGACATTATTGTCATACAAGCGAGAAACACGTGTAGGGGACATTATTGTCATACAAGCGAGAAACACGTGTAGAAGACGTTATTATCAGCATCGTCCATAAAGTCCGCGGACATTAAGGAACAGTCGAAAGAGACTTTAATGTCTGAAGACACAAAAGGGGTCGTCTCATAAAGCTCTGATAACAAAACAAAACACCCATTCGACGGTTTGGAAATTAAATCCTAACTCTTTTTTGAAATATGATTATATGTATTTTCTTAGTTGATTAACTCAAGAAACAAAATAAAAAAATAAAAGTAAATAAGCAAATAGGTCAGCGCACATTAAGTAATTTGCTGACATTAGGGCTTTTTTTGACCTTTCCACATACATTCAGGAAGATCCGTAGATTAAACAAGTGTATAGATTTTTTTTAAAAAAAGAAAGAAAAACGGAAAATGTGGAAAAAGCCTCAATTTTCGCGAAGTGCCTAAAGTCCGCATACTATTTCATGTCGTTTTCGTGTCACTTTTTCCCGTGTCTTTATTTTCTATTTTTCCTTTCATTCTTTCTTTTTTCATCTTTAAGTTTTTCTTTCTTTCTTTATATATCTATTTTGTATACATCTTCAAATGTCCGGGGACATTAAGGAACGGTCGCAAAATGCCCGAATTTATTTGTTTTATTTGTTATATTTATTTGTTTATTGCAATGCGGGGAATGGGGGGGGGGGGGAATCCCAAGTTTTATTACATGGGGGGGGGGGGGGACATTTCTGAATTTAATTTTTGCTGAGTGGCGGGGAATATGAAGTTACGCCACTGGTTCTGACGATTGTTTTTATATCATATTTTCTCATCCGTTATGCATTAGAAATTATTACTTAAACCTCACGGTACTCCTTTTCTGCTAATACGTAGATAGATCAGGCATGTCGAACTCAAAGCCTACTGAGGGCCGCAAAAACGAAAACCGATAGCTTTCTGGGCCACCAAAGAAAATGTACTTCTATCGGAAAGTCGTAATTAGATACTTTATAAACATGTAGTCGCAGGACGCAAAAAAAATTCGATCGGGCTGCATCATGTTTGACATGACTGACGTAGATAATATTCATTGATACTGCGTGCGAATATGTAGAATGCAGGACATGCGAGCATTATGATAAAAACGTGTAATAAAGATCGGTATACAACGTCGTTTTTTGTGAATGACGTCATTCAGTGCCATTGTGGTTTAATTTACATTGTTCAAAGGAATATACAAATAAACGCACGTATTCATGCAAGAAAAATGTAAACACATACAGGTCAGCCAATTTTGTTCACCCATAGACTTGGAAATTCGTCCAGAACATCTGAATAAGCGCATTTCACCTGCCAAACTGTTTACCAGGTAATTTTAATATTTTTGCTTTTGTTAACCTTTTTCTTCCTTCCCCTATTTCTCTCTGAAGTTTTAATTTCAAGAGGTTACCGACGCAGATACAGTGTGCAAAGCGAGAGCCTGAATCCCTTAACGTCGTTAAGTAGTCGGGACACGAATTTTTAGTTCGGGTTGCAAATAAATATTTTAAAAAAAATTAATTTCTTTTACTTCTTAATAGCTCACTTTTTATGATTCTGAAAAGAACCAAGTCGTAACTTTTAGAGGGCAACCAATACTACAAATGAAGACTTTCTTTTTGTTAGGCCGATAAATTGGAATAGTGCCTTTTTAATACACACTGTACTATCTGAAAATTAAAATACAGCGTACTTTCAGGTTTGTATTCGTCACGCAATGATCATATTGTTTGAAAGAAAAATTACTGGAAATTGCAATTGTCTTGACAAGCATACAACTTTTCGAATTAAGCGATTAAACAGAAAACACAAAAATAGTATTTAAGGTGAAGACTTCGATACAAAGTAGAGGATATTTAGTTCAACACTAATTGGTGATTTTTGTTGTTTTTACAAATATCATTAATTACTATATTCGCGAAAATTCAATGACATTAAAATAAGATAATTTACTGTAGCAGCTTCAAAATATTGGGAACTTGTGAGCCTAGAAATAAACTGCACTTTGGATATATCTTTAACAATGATAGGAGATATCTTTAACAATGATATGAGATATATTTAACAATGATTGGTGATGCCATTAACAATAATACGAGATGTCATTAACAATGATAGGAGATATCTTTAACAATGATAGGAGATATCTTTAACAATGATATGAGCTATCTTTAACAATGATATGAGATATCTTTAACAATGATAGGAGATGTCATTAACAATGATAGGAGATATCTTTAACAATGATAGGAGATGTCATTAACAATGATAGGAGATGTCATTAACAATGATAGGAGATATCTTTAACAATGATAGGAGATATCTTTAACAATGATATGAGCTATCTTTAACAATGATAGGAGATGTCATTAACAATGATAGGAGATGTTATTAACAATGATAGGAGATATCTTTAACAATGGTATGAGATATCTTTAACAATGATATGAGTTATCATTAACAATGATATGAGATATCTTTAACAATGATATGAGATATCTTTAACAATGATAGGAAATATCTTTAACAATGATAGGAGATGTCATTAACAATGATAGGAGATATCATTAACAATGATAGGAGATATCTTTAACAATGATAGGAGATATCTTTAACAATGATAGGAGATATCTTTAACAATGATAGGAGATGTCATTAACAATGATAAGAGCTATCCTTAACAATGATAGGAGATGTCATTAACAATGATATGATATATAGTTAACAATGATATGAGCTATCTTTAACAATGATAGGAGATATCTTTAACAATGATATGAGATATCTTTAACAATGATAGGAGATGTTATTAACAATGATAGGAGATGTCATTAACAATGATAGGAGATGTCATTAACAATGATAGGAGATATCTTTAACAATGATATGAGCTATCTTTAACAATGATATGAGATCTCTTTAACAATGATAGGAGATATCTTTAACAATGATAGGAGATGTCATTAACAATGATATGAGCTATCTTTAACAATGATAGGAGATGTCATTAACAATGATATGATATATCTTTAACAATGATATGAGCTTTCTTTAACAATGATAGGAGATATCTTGAACAATTATAGGAGATATATTTAACAATGATAGGAGATATCTGTAACAATGATATGAGCTATCTTTAACAATGATATGAGATATCATTAACAATGATAAGAGATATCTCTAACAATGATAGAAGATGTCATTAATAATGATAGGAGATGTCATTAATAATGATAGGAGATGTCATTAAGAATGATACCTCTACATCCAGACTAGTCATCTAAAGAGTACGAGATGGCACCGTTTTTATCAAATGTCTTCCTCTATTTTGACAAGAGGCTCCGGTTGCACTACATGCCCCTGTACAATTTCGCAAACCTAATTGCAGAATCTGATATGATATGAGATTCTAATTTCTGAATGCTCATAAAACTCCAGATGGGTTCAAGGTTAACGAAAACATTTCCATGTTTCGAAAAAAACCTGATCTGAGATTATAAGAGTTATGAGTGCAATGTAAGTACGCGATGTTGTTCTCAGTCAAGAAGAATTAGGTTCGACAAGCTAATGGATTGGCTATCGGTTGCAATACAATCGTATTCTGTAAAGCTCATCCGCACAAAAAGGACAGTTTAACAGTTAGGTTTGTCACACAGTTTCAGAAATATTTTATATTTGCATGTTTCATTTAACAAAAAATAACAAGAAAATATATTTAAAAAAAACAAGGAAGCATACGCGGCAGTTTAGCTTGACAATACCATAATCAGCTAGCAACGCACACACACACACACACACACACACACACACACATATATATATATATATATATATATATATATATATATATATATATATATATATATATATATATATATATATATATACATACATACATACATATGTCTGTGGTTTTGAACCTTGCAGAATCATACGTCATATGTCTCATTAGTTAATTCTACTTGAAATATATAATTTTATCATCGACGTTATTCTAGGTATTAACCAATCGGAAGACTTTAATAGTTGTTATTCCGAGTATTAACCAATCAAAAGCCTTTTAATCTATCATTGGTATACGTTATTTACTCAGTATTTATCCGTATGTGACCTTTAACTTAAAAGATCAGTACATTTCTGAAACAGCGCAACTTTTTATTTTGAGAAAACGATACCATAAAAACTCCAACTGTTTTTTCCTAAGTTTTATTTCAATAATTCCTAAATTCCTAAAACGGAAACCTTTAACAATGGGCCAAGAAAAAAGGTCAGAATAAACCCAAAGTCTTCACCCACAGGAAAAAGGTTCTTTACCCCTATATTAAAGGTATGGATACCGATTCATCAACCATGACTTTGTGGTGTTTCAGCCAAAATAGTGCAGTCCAATATAGCCACGGAAAAGTTCAAATTGTAGAGAAGGATATATCAGGCATTAAAAGTGTTACTATTCGTGTGTGCTTTGGTGACTATGCAAAGTAAATCTTTACTGAACAAAATTGGTGATTAAACGATAATTGATTAGTACGTCATATTCATGAAGTACGTTAATGTACAACCACTTAAAATATTACGTAATGGACAAAGACTAGACTGTCCTCCATATTTGAAACCTCTTTCAAGCAGATTCTCGTGTGTCTCCGAGAGATAACGCAAAAGTGTGGTCAAAAGAAACCACCATGTTCTCCAAAACATGGGGCAGATGGTTGCGCTTCTTGTTTATGGACCGGTCATAAATTGTGCTTAAACGAGCAGAGTATTCACGATGAGCAGTCAAAAAAAAAAAAAAAAAAGCTGTGGTGGGCTGCTTATCATCCAACGCTGTTGTAGGACATCCAATATTATGAGAAAATATATGTATTATATTGTTACTCAAGACTTTGGATGTCGCGAGGGCATTAAAATGCAAACAACTTGAAGAAGTTTTACGCCCTTGCCGAATACATTAATCGCCGTATCATTTACGTACAACTTATTCTCGAGCTTTTGTAAACTCAAACCAAATTTATTGTAACCAGTTACTATCTATCTATTCCTGCACAAATGTGTGCATCTGTGACTCAAGTGCCTACAAAAGATACAAAATAAATAATACGGGACATCAGTGTGTGCCTTGAGTAACCTACAAGAGAAATTCATAAAGAATTGCGAGTGTGATAGCTACCCAAGTAGTTTAGCTCATGGTACAATAGTTATGATCACGTTTACAGCAAATGTCATTTCCATTCTTTTGAAACTTTTCTCGACTATAATGTAATAATGAATAATAAAATCTGTTATTCGAAGTCAGATCTGTGCTGTTTGAGATGTCAGTTTCTTCCACTTTAGCATGGCATGTACTAAGATTAAAGCCAGGCGGCATATACACCTGTTTCAATATTTGTTGTAGCCAAAAGAGGAGCGACACTTGAGATCGTTACTACAGAATTTCGCCCAAATTTGTATACTGAAACAAGAAAGAAACATACATATGTATAATTATTTTACCAGAAAGTGTCTCGCTACCAATTTATATTAATCACTACATGATAATCAGTGTTCGTCTACTTTATTTCTGGTAAGAGAAATGCTCCGCTGTTTGTTCTTGTGGCTTCACACGCCCCTTTACGAGATTTAGGGACCAACCATTTAATTGAGGGGGGGGGGGGGCTGGGATTTTCCTTTCTGACCAGGATATTTTTATTATTATCAGAAGATTTTTTTTTTTTTTTAAACTAAACTGATGGATAAAAAGAAGGTATTTTTTCTAGAAATCAGAGCAAAAGAAATTTTGTCAAGCTTTTTCGCGGCCGAAAATTTTGTTTCCAAAAAATCACAGGGCCCCACACCTGTCACCAATTTGATCAGTTTGTAATTTGGTTTCCTGAATTCATTAGAAACAATATTATAATGTACTATTTCTCAATAATAATATTTCAACGACGTTTTACTCTCAAACTGTGAGTAATATTTACTATTTCTTGAAGAGTATTGTTATTTTGGTGATATAATGTATAGAATTTGTGGTTAAACCTCATAATCTACTTATATATTTAAGCGTGGAATGCGTCAAAAAGCGTGAAAGGGGATTTGAAAATCAGACATGGATGGGGCGTTATAAGCCATATCCTTTACCGAACAGCGAACTTATCCTGTTTTACAATTCGGTAGCAGTAGACATAGGTAAAAGAAGTTAAAAGAATGTTTGTCGGTAATTGCAAAGTTTACATATCGTAGCGATCTGATTGTTGGTCTGCAACAACACCCGTGTCGACACTGGGACAAGTTGTCGCGATCCATTTAAATCAGCTGAGAATATCCCAAAGATTTTATTTTTGTACAAAGAAAAATTTCATTCGTAATCTTGTTCTTTCATATTTTGTCAGGTTCACACTTTTCATTTGCCTTGTTTTACAAATCGTTCATGCTGTTAAAAGCGGCTGTATTACATAACCCAGATTTGCGACACTGGAATTGAGCCGAAAAACAAACGATCGTTTGAACGGGAGCAAATTATGATAAACATTTAATACCACTGTGAAAGTGACATACCTTAAAGTGAAAGTGTAAGTTATTATATACAGTGTTGCCTCTTGCATTAAATTAACGCGCTTTACCGAACACCGCGTAGAGGCGCCAGGGATATTGTAGCAATGGCGCCTACTAACATCGGGCCCCGGAGCTTTTTAAATCCGGACCCCGGCCATTTTTGTGGTGTGTATCAGAACAGGTTGCCGGCTCTGCCTTGACCCTGAAAGAATACACTGCCCCTGGCTGTGTGATATCATTCGAGCGGAAGTCACTCAGCACAGATAGTACCACTTATATACACTGATGTCAACCGGGTTTCCGGAAAGAAATGAAAATGTTTCACTTTAGCGATTCGAGTGCCCAAAACTTTTAAATCGTTAATTAATTCGTTCTGGCGAATAATGTCAGTGGAAGAACATCTTTGGCATGTCGAAATCTACACTAAGTCAACATGTGCAAGGCCATATCAGTTTGAAATCTTTAAATATTCTCTCTCTCTTTCTCTCTCTCTCTCTCTGTGACAATATCCAGATTTTTTGAGATGACGCACAAACAATAAACCCCATTATTTCTATGGCTATTAGCTGCGTGACTTGATTCAGATCATGGCAATGCTCAGTTAATGCACTCTGTCATCAATGACTCCATCTTTTCTTCATTGCCATTTCTTCCAGTCCAGTGCTCACCATGGCTTGAGCTACAACAGAGGCATTTCCACTGAGCTGGCAGGATACAACTTGGTTGGACATGCGATAAATCGACGATGGGGGTTGCTATCCAAGGGGCAACATACTATTAGATTCACGTCCTATCCTTGGCTCACGACACTCGAGAAACACTTAGCAATTATTTGGCGGGGTTTAAAATATGGCACAATCCAAAATGCTTACTGTGTCAGACACAGGGCGATTGTAGAACGGTCTGAAAGTCCAGCTGTTTCTTGTAGCAGTTGACAGAATTTGATGAATCGGTAATAATTTGTAAATGTCTCCATAGTTTATAATTTGGACCCGTTTCTTGTTGTGGAGCCATTCATACTGTTAAGACTCTATGATCTAAAAATAATGTAACAGAAAGAAGAAAGTGAAACCAAAAAATCAAGTTAACATCAACAAGCAATTTATTTCTAGACGATTAAAGTGAAAATTCAAAAAACACGCACAGTAACGTGAATTAAAATCCAAATAATCCAATAATCCTAAGTACCCTAATCACAAGTTCTAAAGATAGAGTGTTCCGAATGAATGACTATCATTGAATGTGTTGATGTGCCAATAGTCTTTAATGTCCTGATGTGAAAGTAGTCTTTAATGAGATGATGTGCCAAAATGAAGTACTCCAGAATATCTTTGAATAAGTTCATATAAATCCCCAAATCATCAATTAAAATCCAAAATCCAAAAGTCTATGAGCACTTTTATAATGCAATGAATATTTTAAATAATTGATCTCTCTGAATTTGGAATGATTTTTCACAACTGTAATGACTCTTTCAAGACTGATAGTAAGGTCGAAACTGAAAAACTGTCCACTAAATATGGTATATATAAAGATAGGTCCCATGACAGAATGTTCTATAATAGTATGGTGTATGTGAATTTTGACACATAATTCTAAAGGAAATTCTGGTTTTATCTGTAAACAAAATCAACCTTGATCTCAAATTGAATCAACAACTTGTTTACCAAAACCGTCCTTGAACTCAAATACTAAGTAAACAACCTAATTCAAGGACAATAGCTAAACATGTCAACATTAAACTTAATATTAAAGTTGAATCAAATATTAAAGTCAAGAACATTTATAATTTCCTAAAATATTTATAATATTATATAAACATCATACATAACAAACACAATTTATTATTCCACACGACATAAAAACGTGTATATCACCAAGTAATAGTATTTTGTATGACATAGCTTCCTCGTCGTTCAGGAGTAGTAGTCAGTAATTGAAATATCATTCCATGTATCTTCTTATGATTGAAGCTACATCATATTTTTTATCGTTTCAAATCTGTAAACGTTCTTAAATCACAATATGAAGCCACAAAAAGGAAAAGCTACGAAAAGAAAGCAATTTTAAAAAAACCTCCCCCGCCCCCACAAAAAACCCCACCCCATAAAAAATAAAATAAAATAAAAGAAAATCGTTACTTATGTTTTATACGCAGTTATCACAAAGCTGGGTTCCCACTAAAAAATTTCCAGTAGTAGCCAAAATTACGTCAATAATCTAAATTTTGTCGATAATCACAACTGATATCTCTTTTTCAAAATGGACAAAGGAAAATGCAGGAATCAAAACAGATTATTTCAGACAAAACAAATATCCAATGGCTTTTTAACTACCACTAGTGGCAACTTGTGCTATATAGGTATACACTACGGATCAGATGGTAAATTTTATTGGTCTTTTAGGTGGAGGACAAATAGCGGAAAGGAAAGGAGCTAACGACCTTGAACGGATGACCAATTTTGCTATGTATCAATTGGCCATTCAATCTGGATATATATATATATATATATATATATATATATATATATATATGTATGTATGTGTGTGTGTGTCTAGTTAACAGATGGTATCATTGTCAAGCATTGAATATTTGGGAAAATTCACCATTATCGCAGTCAAGCTTGAAATGAATTTTAGTCACTGGTTTTGGAAAGAAAAGGAAAAGTAATAGCATGCCCATAAACTCTTCTAAAAAGTCTAAAAATTGTAATATCAAATATCCGATTTTTCATAGCAAGAAACATTCATCTCATCGCAAGAATTCGGTAAATCGAAGAAAATGAAAAGATTTCACGATTGGTTTTCGAAAGTTTAGAATTTTTCATACAGGTAAATTTTAGGGAAATTATGTATTCATCTGTCGCTGTCTATCTACCTACCGATCTATCTATCTATCTTTCTATCTTTATATCTATCTATCTATCTATCTATCTATCTATCTACCTACCGATCTATCTATCTTTCTATCTATATATCTAGCTATCTATCTATCGATCTATCTATCTTTCTATCTATCGATCTATCTATCTTTCTATCTATCGATCTATCTATCTATCTATCTATCTATCTACCGATCTATCTATCTATCTTTCTATCTATATATCTAGCTATCTATCTATCGATCTATCTATCTATCTATCGATCTATCTATCTATCTATCTATCTATCTATCTATCTATCTATCTATCTATCTATCTATCTATCTATCTATCTATCTATCTATCTATCGATCTATCTATCTATCTACCTACCTACCTACCTATCTACCTATCTATCTATGTATCTATCTATCTATCTATCTATCTATCTATCTATCTATCTATCTATCTATCTATCTATCTATCTATCTATCTATCTGTAAGTTGGTTAGTTAGTTATTCTTGAACTTACGACATTAACCTTACGGTATATTAAGTTAGATATGAGTTATTTGTTTGGGTTTTGCAACAGCCTCTTATTGTGTATGTTTTATTATACATTTCTCGAAGAAGCATGGTCTGAACGATTTTAAGATGATCACCTATTTAGTGATCTAAAGTATCTCATATTAAAAAACAAATTGGCAGCAAGAACTCTGCACCAATTGTAAAGAAGAAGACGAATGATACGTGATTTTAACTGATACGTGATTTTAACTGATACGTGATTTTAAATGATACGTGATTTTAAACTGTGGCTGGACAACAAACAAACTGGATTACAGAGAAAGAGGCTCTCCTCTACCGAGTTAGCTACATAAATAAAAGCATTGATATCCGCAAATTCCAAAGACGTGCAAATATGCTTTACTTGAATCCAGTGCTTCCAGAAAGAGTTCGGATACAAGGATGTCGATGAAAGTGGTATACACGACTGGTAATCTGCTCCCATTATCTTAACAAGATTTCCTACCAACATTGCTTGCTTCTCATCTCATACATAGAGCGGTAGAATCACGCAGCGCATTCGCATTTCTACATTTTTAAAAAAATGTTAACTCTGTATTTTATTTTAATTTTGTATCTGTATCAGGACTTTTCAACAAAACGAAACATATTTTTCTTTCTTCCCCATTCAATTTGTTTAAATTAGAATGAAGCACGGTGGGATGAATATAAAACAAATAAAATAAAAATGAAAGATAACTTTGTACTTTAAACTACTGTTGGATTTAATTATTCTAAGCAACCTTTATGCATTAGTAATACCATTTCACTATTATGTAACCCCCGTGATATATTCCTGTAGTAGCTTGCCGCCCTCGGCTCAGCGTGATTGACATTTACCAGAAGTGGTTTGGAGGCAGGAATAGTGTGGCTTGTCAGAAGTCACGTGCTGGCATTCTAATTCTGCACGAGAGCCACGATACTGATACAAGCTTGTCGTGTCCACACACACTAGGCGGTCCGTGTTGCAGAGTCTGTCAGAATGTCTTCTCTTCTTAGTGAGAAACTAAACTAATGCATACAGTCAGATCATTATCTGGAGTGAAGAGTCAGAAAATAGTCCCAGGACGCTCGAAGGTAGTGAGTTAAAAAATTCGGTTATATCTCAGCTAATTTATAATGAATATACCAGCACATATACGGAACAGACAATGGTTTATACAGTTCTTCTCCCCGAAATATAAAACAAAAATATGTAAACTCTGTCGCGGAAAGAGACATATTATAAGTTGCTAAATTACACCAGTATAAAAAAGAACAGCAACAATGCAATCCAAAAGAAAAAGGAAACTACTATAAGAGAAAAGAAAAGAAGGGTAATTATTTATTAATCTGTATACAAAACTCATCTTAACACACACACACACAAAACAGTATGTACCAAGCAAAAAGTGGTTATTGCAAAACTTCTACATGGTAACTGACGCATAAATGTAAAAGCTCAAACACGTTCAGCATATATATATATATATATATATATATATATATATATATATATATATATATATATATATATATAGAGAGAGAGAGAGAGAGAGAGAGAGAGAGAGAGAGAGAGAGAGAGAGAGAGAGAGAGAGAGAGAGAGTGAGTGAGTGAGTGAGAAGGCATTGCCTTGTTGTTAGGCTGTCGCAAGTATTATAAAATCAACTTATAAATGTGTGTGTGTGTGTGTGTGTGTGTGTGTGTGTGTGTGTGTGTGCATGAAGAAAAGCAACCACTAGCAACTGTATGTTTGAAATGATTGTGGTGCGTAAAAAACAAACAAACAAATAAGTAACAAAGGCGAAGACATGGCGTAGAATATTGAATATTGAAGATTATGTACGCACATTCATTTCACATATTGATTCATATAGCAGCAATGTAAACGACTTCAGAACTTGTTCTTATAATATTTTCAATTAAGATGCATATGGAAATTATGGTTTACTATATTTCTCATAACTACAAGGACCGCATTGCTTTTGGCAAATGATAAAATATATAAAATAACACCCTTGAAGTCCTACAACTTTCAATACTGAGACCAACAATTTATTTTAAAAATTACAATTCAAATCCCTTTATAGTCTCGTTCAACCAAACCTCTCACGTGGCTCCGTGGAATCTACGTCAACTATATGACGGAGATCTTACAGAGCCACGGGAGAGTCGCGTTGAACAAAACTTACGATTCTATTTTTGCATGAAAGTTTCAGTTCTGTCTACTTTGCTTCTATAAATTAGTCCTGGAATTTTTCAAAGCCTTTCTTGAATTCTTTTGGATGGAGCTGCAACTTGATGATTGACCTTTAAATACAAATCCGATCAAGCTAGGCATGCTATCCAGCTTCTTACTCTTTTATATCTAGATGACCTAACCCCCCCCCCCCCCCACACACACACACACAAACCGTGGAAACGGTTTAGCAAAATACAACCAGCACTTTTACCATACTATGCTATTCTAATGCAGATGTTGTGAATTATGGCAGCCTTGAAGTAAAGTACACGCCCCACTGTGTAAATACAACTGTTTAGTGTGATTCTGGGAATTCTAGCTGTCATTCGCCTCGACTACCGACGGAGAAAGGAGAAGTCGCCCTACCCTGAATTGTTTTGTCATGCATGGCTCCTGATTAGGTTTTTATCATGAGCTTTACAATTCAGTTCAGTTCCTTTATTATTCTTAAGCATTACATATATCTGAGAAACTTTTGTTTTCTTTTCCTTTTCAAATACAGAACATGGGTGTTATTGCTATCACGATTACAACTGTAATATAGAAACAACAAACGATATATATGTATCATACATATTGTTTTATCAATTATTTCCCGTGTTTGCTTTTTTTTTTAAATTAAAGGTGACTTCGTCATGTGCATTCTCTATTCATCACGTGCATATCCTGGAATATCCCTTTTATCTCTCTCTCTCTCTCATCTATTTTTGTTCGGTCTTTTTTTATCATTAATTTTTTTATCAGTTATTTTGAATACTTTACGATTTTCTCTGCAGACTGCTCATTTGAATTATTATCACAAATCAACATTCATACATTCATATATTATTTTGTTTTTTCCTCTCTTTCAGTATCTATGCGTTCATTCTTCCTTCATTCTGTTATTCCTACTCTGCATTTCTTCGTTCTTCTACTTTTGACCGTGGCAGGATGCATAGTATTTGTTACATTTTATGAAATGTGTTCAGTCGAGTTAAATCACGAGGCAAAGTCCGTCTTATCATTGACGTTGAATCATACTGTACGTTATGTCTTGTTCTAATATTTTACATAGGATAAGCACCGGACGTTTCCTCAGTAGAGCTAGAATTGCAACGAGTAAGAAAAGGTTGAACTGTAATTATGTTGTATTCATCAATCTCCTTATTACATTAGGTAAAGACACTGTTATAATAATGTTCAGTTGGCTTATTCTTGTACCGTTCATATGTAGCAATGTTGAATTATCAGAATTTTTGCTACATGTCAGTAGTATTAACATATATGATAAAATTAATCTAAGGTGCAATACTTTTGCAAATCTAGTGTTCACAAATTTGTTCATTCGTATATTATGGATTTTTTTATTATTATTATATCCGGTGACATTGATTTGAATCCAGGCCCAATATCTGTATCAGATTCAGATTCATCTGATTCCAGCAGCTACAATACTTCACTTACGTCATCAACGGATAGTACGTCATCTTTTGTACATTTAAATATTAGATCTATTCGCCATAAATTAGATTTCGTCGCTACATATTTTGATGATTTTGACATAATTGCATTAACAGAGATTCATCTAGATGATAACATTACTAACGATGATCTTAAGTTAGACGGTTATCATAAACCAATTAGGTGTGATCGAACAAATTGTGGGAGAGGTGTAATGGTCTACATTTCAGAAAATTTGATTTTCAAACCATGTACCGATCTGTTGATACGTAACCTTGAAGGGATAGGGATAGAAATATGTGTAAAAGGTGTAAAATATCTATTACTTGCAATCTACCGTCCTCCATCTGCGTCGTCATACTTCTGGGACTCGTTGAATATCACCATTGAGCGGGGCTTCAGTGTCTGTGATAATATTATAATTAAGGGTGATTTAAACGAGGACCTACTCAATGATGGATTCAGGGGTCTCAGAGAGGTGATGATGCTTAATGACATGCAAAATATAATAAATAAGCTGACCAGAATAACAGATAGCTCTACAACTCTGTTAAATCCCATTATTATATCTCCAACCATAGATGTTCTACATCCTGGAATTATCTCTGTTGATGCAAATGTAAGTGATCACAAGGCCTCCTTATGAATATACCACATGTTATAAGAGAGAAATATGGCCTTATAATAACGCGGATTTCCAAAAGATGTAATAATCTTATAACAGGAATTGACTGGACAACTAAGTTAGGAGATTGTGGTGATGTCAATGATGCCGTTGCAGCATTTACTTCGTCGTATATTCAATTTGCTAAAGATTGTATACCATTTCGCACAGTAACTGTTCGGATGAGGGACAAATGTTGGATTGACAGCACAATTCGCAGAACAAGCAGAAAGCTCGACCTCATGAAAAGAACAGCTATTAATAGTAATAATCCAATTAATTGGGTAAAATACAAAATATTACGTAACAAAATCAATAACCATAAAAAAGAGCAAAGGAAAAATGTATTCGTAACTTGGAGAATATTGGATCTATTGGTGTAAACTCGACAGATTATTCGAAACTTGTGGGTCATTTTGTCAAGGAAATGTTTTCAACCTCAATACTTCCATTAAGGAGCATTAATGCGAATGGATCGTTACATGTGGCATTTTTAGATCGCGAAAAAGCAGAATGTCTTTATTTTATTATTTTTTTAATTTTTTTAAAATTTATTTTTTTTGCTACTACAGCGAAGGTTGATGATACAATTATCAATCTACCGGATATACAGGATATACAATTGTAAACTAACAACAAACTAACTAATATATTAATAACAAAACAAGACGTTGTTGATGTAATGAAAACCTTACCAACCCACAAAGCATGTGGCGTAGATAAAATAAGTCACCATATGCTCAAAGAAACCGTCGCATCCATAGTTAAACCACTCTCTGTTCTATTCAACATGTCCCTTGTTAAAAAGTGTTCCCATCTTTATGGAAAACCGCGAAAGTGATGCCAGTGTATAAAACGGGATGTACCACCCATCCTTCAAATTACAGGCCTATTTCATTATTGAGTCGTGTTGGGAAAGTTATGGAAAGAATTATTTTTAAGCATATATACAACCACCGAGACTCGAATGATCGCATATTCAAATATCAATCCGGTTTTCTTCCCAACAATTCTACAGTATTTCATCTCATAAATATGTACCATAGTATATGTACTGCGCTTGATAAAAAGGATGACATGTGTGTGGTCTTTTGAGATGTCTCTAAAGCATTTGATCGGGTTTGACATAGAGGTTTAATACATAAATTAAAGTGCAATGGCATTGATAGCTCTCTTATTGATTGTTTCTCTGACTACCTTTTGAACAGACTTCAAACAGTTTTTGTAAATACTGCCGAATCAAGTAGCCATTATGTTGTGGCTGGCATACCACAGGGCTCTGTTTTAGGTCAGTTATTATTTATTGTGTATATTAACGATATAGGCGATGACCTCCTGAGTGCAACGAGACTCTTTGCTGATGATAGCTCACTGGCGTATTCATCTAATGATACTTACGAAATTTAATATATTCTGAGCACAGATTTACAAACGGTTGACGATTGGTCAAGGCAGTGGCTAGTTGACTTCAATCCAAGCAAAAACTGAGACAATGTTATTCTCGCGTAAGTTAGAACCGGTTTTTCCTGAATTAAAATTCAAAAACGAAATCCTATCTTTTGTTGAGTTCCACAAACATCTTGGCGTAACTTTCAGTAGTCTAGGCAAATGGACCAAACATACTGATAACATATTTATGTCGACCTCAAAAATGATAACTGCCTTGAAAATTCTTAAATATAAATTTAGCCGAAAGACTTTAGAAAGGATATATTTTACATACATCCGCCCCTTACTAGAATAACATGATGTTGTATAGGATGGTTGTTCGGCCGAAAACTCTCTTAAATTAGAAACATTACAATTAGAAGCAGGGAGAATTATAACTGGGCTTACTAGAAGTGTCATAAGATTTATGAAGAAACTGGTTGGTCTACCTTGGCAGATAGACGAAAGTTTCATAAACTATGTTACTTTCATAAAATAGTATATGGTGTCTCTCCTACTTATCTTGCTGACCTTCTTCCACCACTGGTTGGTGAGACAAACAGGTATAATCTTAGAAATAGGAATAATTTTAATCGAATTAATGCCAGACTAGAAATAAGTAGAAACTCATTCCTACACTCTTCAATTCATGTTTGGAACTCACTCCCAGATTCAGTAAAAGGTGAAAGTAACTATTCTATCTTCAAAAGTAAAATAGAGACTAAGACAACACATGTGCCTGCCCATTTTTTCGTTGGTAACAGGACATTATCTATTCTGCATTCTAGGATTAGAGATAACTGTAGCGATTTACAACATGATTTATATTGTAATCATCTGAGAGATAATACATTATGTGCTTGTGGTGATGATATAGAAAATGCATACCATTACATATTTATTTGCAAATGCTATATTGAACAGCGTAGGAAACTGGTTCAGAATCTAAATCATTTCTATGTACCAGCGACTACAAATAATTTGTTATACGTATCATCTGATTTTACAGCGAACTTTAATAATCGCTTATTTGACTTCATCCGAACATATATTAAAGACACTAAACGATTTACATAATTAAGGAGTATTCACAATTTGATTTCTCTACTCAATTAATTACTGCTAATTTTAATTAAGAAAGACATGATTTTCTTAATATATATCCACTGAATTCATTTTGGTGTATGTACGCTTGTCCAACTTCTACCACGATCATTAATTCATTAATCTCTCTCTCTCTCTCTCTCTCTCTCTCTCTCTCTCTCTCTCTCTCTCTCTCTCTCTCTCTCTCTCTCCATCATACCTATTTTGCCTGAATCATGTATGTTTACATATAATTATATTATGCAATCATATTAATTTACTGCCGCTATCCATGTAAATTTCTTATCGATTGTAGGGGAAGGGCTTATTTTAAGTTGTGAGAACTTGTATCCCGACCCCATTTGTTAACATTTATGGCAACAAAATATGTTTAACCTAAACTAATTATTTTTAAGAGGGGGTTCTCGTTAAAAGAGTCTATTTTCTCATTTAACATGCAATATAAAATATACTATCCCGATTTCCTATTGTTTTTTTTTTTTTGTTTTTTTTTGGTTGAACGTGGAAAAGTCTAAAATATTAATTATTACGATTATTTCCAATAATAAATGTCAGTCACTGAATCTCACGTCATGTGTTTTGCTTTAAACACAGTTTATTGCCATAAATAAAATGTATACAAGGCAAATTGATCAGAAACAAGTTGTCCAACTACCTGGTTCTTCTCCATTATAAGTATAATATAGGCGAGAGGTGTATATATAATCCAATTGTCAGGAGAGAGAGAGAGGCAGACAGACATACAGACAGACAGACAGACAGACAGAGACAGAGAGAGACAGACAGACAGACAGAGAGACACAGAGAGAGAGACAGAGATTGGTGTGGTCAGTTGGTATGGTCTATGTTTTCTAATTTACTGAATATGTGTACATGAGATGACCATAGAAAAGGAATATAGGAATATAAGTAATTGGGACTAATCGCAGATATGTTTTGTTGAATCTTCTTGTTGTGATAATGAATTTCTTAATTTCTTTTAGAATATAGATGTTTTATTAAATGGTATACGAGTCATTTCCAAACAAACGAGTAGTTACCGTATATACTCCTGTACAATCTGATACCAACTGCAAACTGCATAGATCCAGATCTGCCGTCGCATAATGCGCCGGCAGATCTGGGTCTATGCAGTTTGTAAATACTAATCAGTAGAACAAACAACATAGACCCTGATCTGCCGGCGCATTATGCGACGGCAGATCAGGGTCTATGTTGTTTGCATTTGGACCCGGGCTATGCGCGAGTATATCAATATTCAAATTTAGAATGGTGAGTTACTGAACCAATGTATGTCCTTAATTGTCATACAAGCTACACTAAAAAAAATGAAATGGTATTCATTTGGTATTGGAAGCCTACAGGAACGGAACGGATCAGGATAATAATTAAGTGTATTGCATTTATGTCACGGTCTAGCTATTAAAACAGAAACTCTACGATCGCCACAGGGTATGTAGTAGGGCGCTGAAACAATGCGTTCTGTTATACTATTTTCAAGGTGGATGTGCATATCTCGAGCGATGAAGTGTAAACAGAGTTGCGCGGGGTTATCTCCCTCTTCCTACGCAGGTGGTGCCTCTTTGTACTCGCGGACAAACGGTGGATCATTCAACCTTGAAGATTCCTGGCACCGACAAATGTGCAGTAAGAAGGTATGATTCTGGTTTAGTGTTGCTGGAATGAATGTTCGCTAAATACATTAATAATTTTTTAATTAGTCTTTGATACAATTCACATGATGCATGCCGTATGAATGTTGAAAACTTGGTCACAGTAAAAGACATTTCGAGTCTTGCATTTGTTAATCAAAGCACGATAAGTCGTATAAACTGAACTTTTTTAAACTCAAAAGTAATCCGTGTGTTGATATTACGTAGTTCATAATACAGAAGTAATCCCCGTGTTGATATTACGTAGTTCATAATACAGAAGTAATCCCCGTGTTCATATTACGTTGTTCATGATATATAAGTAATACCCGTGTTCATATTGCCCTGTTCATGATACAGAAGTAATCCCCGTGTTTATATTACGTTGTTCATGATATAAAAGTAATCCCCGTGTTCATATTACGTTGTTCATGATACAGAAGTAATCCCCCTGTTAATATTACATAGTTCATGATAGTCTTATATAATTTAATCAAAAATGGAAGTTGTAAACGCATCGATTTCATCCATGGCACCAAAGGGGCAAACACGTGCAGGGTATCTAAACTTGGCATCTTGAGCCAAGCAATTCTTTTAGGCACATATTGATGTTCTCATTTTTTCCAATGGCTATTTTTGTTAGAAAAAAGGCGCCATGATTTTGATTTGCATAGCACCAAATAAGCCTAAATATGATTGTAACATGAAGAAATATAAAAGCCTGTTCTTCCACATAAATAGTTAATAAAAGACCTGACTAAGCTATCAAAGTTAATTACATATTTCATATGCTAATGTGTAAAAGTATAATATGGTAGAAAAGGTGAAGCAAACTCATAAAATACCATATGAAAACAAAATAAACTTGTTATATATGATGTTTATATAATATTATAAATATTTTAGGAAATTATACATTTTTCTTGACTTTAATATTTGCTTAAACCTTAATGTTTGTTACATGTTTAGCTATTGTCCTTGAATTAGGTTGTTTACTTAGTATTTGAGTTCAAGGACGGTTTTGGTAAACAAGTTGTTGATTCAATTTGAGATCAAGGTTGATTTTGTTTACAGATAAAACCAGAATTTCCTTTAGAATTATGTGTCAAAATTCACATACACCATACTATTATAGAACATTCTGTCATGGGACCTATCTTTCTATATACCATGTTTAGTGGACAGTTTTTCAGTTTCAACCTTAACATCAGTCTTTAAAGAGTCATTACAGTTGTGAAAAATCATTCCAAATTCAGAGAGATCAATTATTTAAAATATTCATTGGATTATAAAAGTGCTCATCGACTTTTGGATTTTGGATTTTGAATTGATGATTTTGGGATTTATGTGAACTTATTCAAAGATATTCCAGAGTACTTCAGTTTGTCACATCAGCACATAAAATACTACTGGCACATCGGGACATTAAAGACTATTGGCACATCAGCACATTAAAGGATACTGAAATTCATTCGGAACATTCTATATTTAGGACTTGTGATTAGGACACTTAGGATTATTGGATAATTTGAATTTTAATTCACGTTACTGTAAGTGTCTTTTGAATTTCATTTTAATTTTCTAGAAATAAATTGCTTGTTGATTTTTACTTGATTTGTTGGTTTAACTTTCTTTCTGTTACATTTTTCTTAGACAATAGAGTCAGAACACACTTCATCCTCTTTTATAATTTCAATTCTTTATTAAAGATTAGTATGTAACTATGATGAAATTCCAAAACCCTGCACAACTCGGAAAGCCGTTCTGCGCGTGGAATAGTCGCCAGTGCGAGAAGCAATTTACGAATGAAAAACTGGTAGATATAAATCTGATTACATGGTTAACTTTTCAAGTAAATTGTGTATGTGGACCTTTTTCAAAATTATTACCAACTTGTGTAAAAACATCGTACACGGCGGCATTTATCTCGAAAAGCATGAATCTGTATCATCATGTCAGTAGATTAACTAACAGGTGTCCGCAACTTGTAACATACAATAATAAATACAGCTTTTTGTCAACTTCATTTTCATTCTTAAGTATTTGCCATGAATGGTTACTTATTCAGTGGTATTAAGTAATTGTGATTCTGTGGATTAGAAAGAGGCGACGGAAGGGAAAGAAACGTAGCAGTTCTGTTGACACTTCGCAGCGTGAAATATGCATGCCCACTGTGATTTGTAAAAGTTTTGATAATAGGGCAGTTTCTTATCGGTAGAGGTAAATCGTTCCATTTGTTCACAATGGATGGTAGGGTGGAATTTTGCAATAATGACGTACCACATCTTAATTTAAAGAAGTTGTTAAAGTTTATTAGAGTTGAAGATAGTACATCTTGTACGTTAGTTGGGAGTACATCTATAATGTAGTCTAGACGTTGTTTATTGACGATTTTATACAACTTAGAAAGATTTTTTTAGCATTTCTCCTCTCGACAAGAATAGGTCAACCTATTTGAAAATAGAGTGCCCCTCTACTTGCATATTTTGGTAGACCAGAAACTAATCTATCTGCTTCAAGTTGTACTTTTTCAAAGTTTGTCAGAATCAGCAACATTACATGCTGACCACACTTCAGACTCTCAAACTGGCGGAGGTAAGTAAGGTTACTGAGGTTATCTTCAAAAGAATGAATTTAAATTTCTTAAGGTGCTCAGTGCGACCTGAGGTAGACTGAATTACATCAATATGACTTGACCAAGGTCCATTTGACTTTAAATGTTACTCACATATGACGATGAGATGTAACAAATCGAATTTTCTCTCTTTATTTCGTCACAGAAATCAAGATCATGTCAATAGTTCAGTTTCCTGTTGGTAAACAATACACATTCTGTTTTATGTTAAAATCAATTTGCCATAGATTAGCCATAGATTAGCCAAATCTGAAAGTTTCTGAAGATTATCATCTAAGACGCTTTGAATGAACAAGGGTTGGGTGGAACTAGCTGGTAGCGAGTAGTCATCTGCACATAACAGTGTAAGAGATTTTAAACTATCAGCTCTATCAATAATATAAACAAGAACTAGAAAGGGGTCCATAACTGATCCCTGCGGGACACCTGCTGTCGTTTGGCGAATATTTGAATATTCATTTCCAACGATAACTCGCTGGATTCTATTTATAACATAAACTTCCAGGGGCGGATCCAGATATAGTGTTAGTATCGTTGGGTTGGGAAGTGAGGGTCTGGTGTAAAAAAGTATGCGATGCATCTGTAGCACGGAAACCCCGGTGGTGGTCCATGGGGCGAGCTCCCGGAAGCTCCTGCATTTTAAGCGTTTCCAGGGCATAATGTTAACCATCTAACTGTACAAGACAACTTACTTTTGAAAGCGTTCCGGTTTTTTTTTCGTGCTCATTTTTAGGAGGTGGGTAGGTGGGTGGGTGGGTGGGGGATTGCCGACTCTGCCCCCACCGCCCGCCACCGGCAGATCCGCCCCCATAATCCTGTAATTTTTTTCTTACAAAAGCAAATATGACAGGATACTCATCTTTAATTTCATTTTCTTCACATATTGGACATGTTTTTTAAGTTTCTATCAATAATAGCGTTGCCAAATTTACTGGTCTGAACCCTCCAATCAGTGAGCTGAGACTCAAAGCTTAGATTTGTCAGTGCTGATTTGTTTCATACTTTACAGATACTCATGAAACTCGCAAATACTCATCTAACTTCTGACTTTTCTAGGACCTCATCTATCAGACCGGTGAGAAATACATCGCACTAACGATGATGTTAATGCCCGATTTTGTGCATAATGTGATATATTTTAATTATATTTTGGGGACGATATCTAAAATATTATCTAACCTATGTTCCAATTTTTTTAACAGAAGGTTTTTCATGTAATTTTTGTGGAAGTGAGTTATGCCAAACGTTTAACATTCGGTATGTACATGAACAATTCCTATGTAACACTTTAACTGTTTCAATAAATATTTGCCAAAGGCTAGTTAATGTGAAATACACTTGTCTTGTGTTGATGGTTGTGCTATCTGTTGTCTGTTAGTGCATAGAGGACTAAACTATCTACAGAATGGTTAGGGATTTTGTTGATTATGATACTTAACATATGTCATTTTTTCCCCAATATTCTGGACTGTGTATACAAATTACTAGTTCAAATTGAAATTTTGTATGTAATCAACCTCATACTTGCGTCAATAAATTGTGGAACATCAACACATATTTAGTGTTACACATGTGGAACATCAACACATATTTAGTGTTACACATGTGGAACATCAACACATATTTAGTGTTACACATGTGGAACATCAACACATATTTAGTGTTACACATGTGGAACATCAACACATATTTAGTGTTACACATGTGGAACATCAACACATATTTAGTGTTACACATGTGGAACATCAACACACAGTGTTACACAGGTGGAACATTAACACATTTTTTTTAAAATTACCCCAGACACATTTACGATGCCAAGGTTGGGGGCCTTGGGCTCACCGTTAATAATTTATGCGTCGATATAAATATGAGATATTGATAAGTAGCGGATAAAAATTACCGGCTTAAAGCATAATTAGTAGAAATGTGTCCAAAGGTTTTGAGAGAGAGAGAGAGAGAGAGAGAGAGAGAGAGAGAGAGAGAGAGAGACAGACAGACAGAGACAGAGACAGAGACAGAGAGAATTTGCATAAACATATATTACATGGTAGTATTTTCATATTCTTACGTTTCTACTTTATGGTTTTAGTCATCCGTCCTTCCACCTAGAAATATAGTACATATATGCACATGCATAGACATACATACATATTTACATTTACGTAAATACAAATATACATACACGCATAACCTACAAACATACATGCATACATGCAAGCACACACACTCTCAAATACAAACATGTGTGTATCTATACACAGACTTGTATTTATAGACATATGCACATATTAATTAATACACTGAAACCTCCCTGGACAGGGCATTGCGGGGACAATATGAGTGGCTAGCATCTGGACATTTTATCTATTTATAAATAATCTAACAATCTTCCCATGTGCAGTTCGTGAATGCAGAATACTTTTCTGACAGAAAGTGTAATTTCAGTTCTTTCTTAAAATGAGACATATTTGGTAGTTCATTATTAAATCTACAGTTTAAATATATAATTTCAACTGTAATATAAATAAATTAATGACATCATCAGCTTTTCTGTTATCTATTATACCAAGCAGAAATTCTCTCTTCGATAGATAAAAGTTGTGGAGATGATTGCACACACTCTGTATCCATTATATGAACCTGGTCAAGATTTAATCTATTTTTGGACACTCCCATAAAACATGCGATACAAATTCTTCACAGTTTTTGCAAAGGGAGCACAAATTATTTAAAATTTTTACAATTTTTGCAGACAATTATTTGTTGCCAAAATAATATGCAAGATCTTATTTTGAAACCATTTAGGTCTAGGACATCTGGTTACCTTGTGAGGCAAGGAAAACGCTTATTCCACTCATTCGCATTTAAATTGTCAAAGTATGTATTCCATTTTGCGATTGAGGCTGGCTCCTGATTATTACAAATGTGTTTGTAAATTCTTTTACAGCCCTTTTTATCCATTATTATAAGTAAAACAGATGGGTGCATGCATGGGTATTGTATTAGAATTGATACTTACATCAAATTTACTTTTGTAGATTTTTATGGCACTCAACAGCTTCTGAACTTTTAGGAAATTTACATGAAATCCAAATTAATTACGAAACTTATCAAGATTTGATCCAAGAACCATCTTCCCCAATCTTTGTACGTTACACAAGAATTTCCAATAATGATATTAGGATTCATCCATTTTTGCATTTGAGGGAGTTCTTTATTTTCAACAGTAAACACATATTTCGTGTTACACATGTGTCTTAGTGGGTACACATACATTTCATGTGAGCGTGTACACTTACAACTCTGGAGTCAGTATGAAAACAAAATGGCAATATTGTGTTATCTATAATACATAATACCCATAATTCACGGTTCAAGTGTACATTTTTAATAGAAGACCTCTAAGAACTAATACAATATATCTAGACGATGCATACAGTAATTTTTGAAGTAAGCTCCATCCGTAACCCAAAGTCGAGAGTCATGATAAATATTTTTTTTATGTCGTCTAGCCAGGCTTACGTGAACAATATCAAGAGAAAGACAGTTGATGCATTAAAAATACTTACCATTTAATACGCAAACCGTTAGTATATACACGACCATTTTCTGTGCACAAAAAGTAATTGCTCAGGAGCCATTTTGCAACCTACAAGTATAGTATTACTATTTTCATTGTGATACAGCTATAAAAAAATAAACCAGTCAAACTACTACTTATCTGGCCAACAATCAAGGTATTGGTCTTTATAAAAAAATATATAACAAAATATCTATTCATTCATGAAAAGAAAATATACCTTGTTCGAGTTCCCAAAACGATATGAAGCTTTCAGTGTTGCCTGGGAAACATTAGCACGAATGATCTGTATGTCATTAGTGTTATAGAAATTAAACAAAATCTCTATTATAGGAGTCAAGAAGAAGGAAACATAATAAATCATATAGTAGTTTTCGCACTTCGCATTAGCCACCAGATGTGCATGTAGACACAATATGTATACCTGTGTTAATACAATTTTCGGCTTATCACCTTTGTTGCATAACAGGCGATACATAATCTATATGGCCCTGCATAGGACAATTCTACTAACCAATATTATTTAATCCAAAACACCACCAATGAATTTAGGTACAAAAGCAACCGTTACTCTTGTGTTATTTGTGGCTTCACAGTAAAATGTGAAATATAACTGTGAATGTCTGCATAATGCGTGTTAGATAGTATTAGATTGGTGTTCTGAGTTCTGACATGAAAGTACTTACTTTCCTTTGGTATATGTATGTTATATTTTGTTGCGGTGCCATTATCCTTTAATTTTCATTCATGGATTTCTAAGCATGTTATATTGTCTTCCGTCGCCTTTTTCAAAGGGTTCAACTGTCCAAATTTTGTTTAAATTATATACCGTTCCAAACCAAAAGCTGGATCATTTGGCAATAGAGAACTAAACTGAATTAAATTGGAGAAGTCTGTTGTAATACGAAATTGGTCCATGTTACTATTAAGGCTCAGTTTTGTGTTTTAATATCGGATTCCCTTGTTTCATTAATACATTACTATGATTAAAACAGAAATACATATTGCAAAAATATTTTATTGTTTTACGGTACTAAAAATATGAATTTTTTAAAAAATATATAATCTTTCTGTTGGTAAATTCATTTTTTTTTTGGTGATTCAGTTTTCATATTGAATGAAATGTTGTGGAAAAGTGAAGTAAAACTAAGGTCGAATATTTTCAAAGCCGAAATTTGTCACGGCTCTCAGACAAGGTTGGGTTTTTGGTTTTGCTGTGTTTAACGCCCTTTAAAATGCCATACATGGCGGATAGTATATTTGGTGGAGGAAGAACCACCGACCCACGGGAAGCTACTGGCAAGCTTCTCACATACCCACACTGGTCTATTCGAGGCTCTGATTCACGCGGAAAGAGGTAAGATATGTGATTGAGATGTAAAGGCGAGCGCCTTAGACTACTGGGGCCCCGGTTCTCAGACAAAGACGTATTCCTTTTGAGGGACACTGTCGGAAAACCGTGATATAAAGCATTTAAAATTGTAGAAAAGAAATGTTTTACATTAAAAAAAATAAAATTATAAAATAATAAGCATTACATCCAACAGAAAGAAAATCCTTGGTTAGTGTGCTACTGTATAGCCCTCTGTTTAGTATTGTAATTCATGTCGCTAAAACAGAGCAATCTCTTTAATTGAAATTCAGACATAGTTGGCTGGAAATCACACGAGCAAAATGTGTCTTCGTCCCCGTAATATTAGTTTCGAAAGCCCTTCGGATAGAGATGACATGCGTAGAATCTTAAATCATGCCCACATGTACTTTTCATTTATAATTTAATTGGCATCAAAAATTGGGGGTCAATTCAAACACACATTTGATTTGATTATAAACATAAATTACGCAACTTCAATCACAAATATAAGAGATTTAAACCATTCCTTCACCTGACATCTTCGGGGTTGAACAAATTTGTTCTTTAAAGAGAGGTGACTGCCTAAGGGAGGTTAAATTTAAATGGAGAGTGACAGTTAAGAAAAGTAAACACTGGCTGAATATGAGGGGTGGTTGTTGAAGGGGAGTAGGTTCGTAAGGGGAAATTGGACTGTATGTTATTGTAATGGCTTTAAAGGTTCACTCTGGAATTGATTTTGCTGCAGATAGCACGTTCATACCTTTCCTTGCTCACCACCAAAAACTTCTTCGCAAATTATTTACAATACGCTATGAGAAAATAAAAGTATTTGTTTGTGCTCTATAATGCGACGGTACCGGTAAAGTTATCTTTTTATTACTTACATGAGACGACAAAATCGTTGACCATTCAAAACACAAACTTTAAAAACTCTGTGGGGTTGCAGTCACAGGTCCGCGGTTTAAGTATTATGTTACAGTCTTGAATACTTCATGTAAAAGTTAGTTTGATTTAATTTTGTATTAAAATCAACGTTTTGGGACACTTTCCTTTCTTTTTTCTCTATTTTATCTAGTCACTTTTCCAAGATATGATTTTTGTATCGATATGAAACAATCGGAATAATGAACTAAACTTAGTAAACAATAGTATTCATTAATCATACATATTCGTAAATCTAAATGCCTGAACAAATTGGAAAAGAAAATCTTATGGGTTTGGGAATTGAAACAATTTAGAGTTCCATCATTTCTTAGTCTTTTTTTTTTACTCATCATGACAAAATAAGCAAAATTAATTTAGTAATTATTTTAAATTGTAGAAGTTGTTTTGACTCGAATATGAGTTCGGTTTGTTTGTGAAAGGTAGATTGTGAAAAAAGCGGATGAAAATACCGAGCTTTCGATTTAGATGCAAACAGGGAGGATACCGAAACGGATTCTGCCTGTCTATTTTGATTGATATAAGACATTTCAGCCAATGTCGTAATATAAGGAAGTGTCAGAGACGAGACATTTAAAAACATTTCTTTCGTTTATTGATAAAATCAACACAGCGACGTAACCTTTGAAAGTTTCAAATGAGGCAACAGAAAACGGATTTGTGTGTGGTCCGAAATTACTGCTGCCCTCTTGATTAAGGATGTGCAGTAAAAGATCCCAAGTCTTTTGACGTTGGTATATCAAGAGGAAATGAGGAAATAATTGCTCATTTGTTTTTCTGGTTCAAAACTATTAGTAGCATTTTTGTTTCTGTAAAAAGAACATTCATGTTATACTTTTAGCTATCGTTTCTTTGTTGACAATCAACAATTAATACAAATTCTCAAATAATTTGCCACTTCGTGATGAAAATAATATTGTAATTTAATCATGAAAACGATTTGCTCTGAAGACATCTTTATTTTTAACATGTGGAAAATACTATCTATCTATCTATCCATCTATCTGTCCGTCCGTCCGTCCGTCCGTCCAACCAACCATCCATCCATCCATCCATCCATCCATCCATCTATCTATCTATCTATCTATCTATCTATCTATCTATCTATCTATCTATCTATCTATCTATCTATCTATCTAAAATGAAATCTGAGACTTTAATAAAAATAAATATTCACAGCAAAAAAAAAAAAAAAAAAAAAAAAAATATTCCGTTTGTGGTTCATTTCAATAGATCTGCAACCTCTGCATCAAAGAATGCAAGATAAAATTTGAGTGATTTGCACCCAAAATTTCCTGAAACTTTGGGAACACGAGAGGCAATTTTCTGAGATCAGGCCTACCAAGTATCGGCAAACGTGGCTGTTTTAAGTGTGAACTTAATGGTTGTAAGTTGTGTGGTTACCTAATTAATTCAGACACAGTAAAAGTCTCGAAAACAGGTAGAAGTTAAACCACATATTACATGTGATAGACAAAAATTGATCTATATAGTGTATTGTTTGAACTATAAGAAGCAGTATTTAGGTGAAACTGACAGAATCTTACGTTTTATAATGAAGGGCATTTTTCGAACATACGACTACAGAGACAAATAAAACTTGTGTCTAAACATTTTAGTACAAACTAGTAAAAACGAAAAAAAAAAAAAAAATTTTTAGACTGATTGACAGTGAGAACGACATCCGCTGGGATACAAGAAAAAGAGAGAGAAAAATCTTTATTAATCTTTTAGGGGCTGACATTCATTTTTGTAATTTCACCTAGGACGTTACCTTAACCGTAGTCATGTGACATTTTATACTTTTTTTAAATTTCAAGCCTATGATGTATCTTATTTTTATACTAAACATTTTGCGAGACCATTGGGATAGATCCTATCGCATCTATCTACCTAATGATCATTCTATCTATCTATGTGTGTATGTCTGTATGCATGCATCTGTTTGTCTGTCTGTAGCGATAATTTTGAGAAAACTGTCGCAAACAATGAGACTCAGATTCTACAAGCGATGCTGATGACTAAAATCTTGCTTCCACATGCCATCAGGGTATACACACTGTATCTGCTATCACAGATTGAATCCAGGATTAGGAGAGAGACTGGGTTGAGAGTACGAATATATAAAACACTTAAAAACACAGTCATCTGAGACATTGGTACATACATGACCTTTATTTTCATATTAGCGGCCTGTTTTCGGTGGTTGAAATACAGATATTTTTGGTTGAGGCATATAATTTACACCGTCTTAAACTCCTTGAAGCTTTAATCACATAATGTATTAAAACCGATTAAAAAAAACAAAACAAAAAAACAAAAAAAAAAACAAACAAACAAAAAAACAATAAACAACTTAAAATGATTGTGAACATGCTACATATGACACACACACGCGTATATATATATATATATATATATATATATATATATATATATATATATATATATATATATATATTCTTAAAGCAACACAAATCACTGTATATGGATCTATTTAAAGTTATCAATCCAAAGGATAATTGCCGAATAATTGTAGCACTTAAAGGAACAATATAGTCACATGCAATTGATGCTTGGGATCAATTGCCTGGGGGGGGGGGGGGCAACATTGATCAAACGGTTTAGGGAGGAACGTTCATTCACAAAAATAGTATCTCCTGAAATTGAAGATCTGCAATTTAACCCCCCCCCCCCTTGAAGTGATCTAATTTTGCCTCATAAAGTCAAACAAGCTGGAGACCAAAAAGCCAAGAGAATGTATTCATCTTCCTTGATATCAGTATCAAAACCCGACTCTTCAAAAAATAAATCTCATGTGTTGCATTTTTCCTTCGCATCGGCAGGCGGAACAAGACTATATTAATTTCGTTATACATTTCGTGTGCGAGAAGTGTTTTTGTTGGATGACACGACGTCACGTAATTAGCGATAATTCATCGCGTTTCACTGTAGTGACTAATTTTACTTCGATGTGACGTCATGACTTATTTTTTTGTGGCGTCATGCAGCTGCAATGGCATTTTCACTATTCTGAAACAAGGTAACTTTACAAGTTTTGTACTAAATGATGTAATGAAACAATTAAAGAACTTTGTTTAGCTGAAAATAAAGTTTTATGAACCAGGAAAACGTTTAATATTGCCCTCTTTTAAGCCTCGATCAATATGAGGTTTACTGGTTCTTAAAACCGCCTCAACAAAGGTCACAAATTGTATATAACTTATCGGTTTAGCAAGAAGTCCAACATCCACGTTAACGTTACCTATTAGGACTATAATGCTACAATAAAGCTCTTCCCGTACTAAAAAAAAAAAATAAAAAATAGAAATTATTTCCCGTGCAAGGATTTGCTTGTTAAATTAACTTATTTAATCTTTTATTCTTGTTATTGGACCTTGAGTTACCACGACTTTGATTGCTTAAAACCGTTTTTTTTTTTATTACCTTGTTGTCTAAAAACTTGACTGTGAATGTTGTTTTATTTCAAGCTGACTTTATCGTGGTACCCCTCGAAGCTGGTGTTTCTTCGAAAGAGGAATAGGAGCATTGTCAACATTTTTAGTGAAATTCCATAACATCACAATAGTTTCAAATCGAGTCGCTCTGAGTACGGCAAAAAATAGTTCGAGACATTAAAGTTGAGACGTTTAATACTTTTCCAACTCGTAAACAAAAGAAAAACAGCCATCATATATCCTATGTCGTCCCATTGTAACAATTTAAAGCTTTTAAATTGTTGCTGGTTTAACACCTTCGTGTCTGGGGGCGACACAAGGATGCGAATTAGCAGTCTATTAGCATAATTTGGTGAAAGTAACACATCATGTTCGATTAACACCATCGTATATCAGAAGGGCCCAAAACGGTTTCTCTCTAATATTACAATTCCCGAGATATGCCAGTATAATTATTCAATTTTCAAATATGTTCTCACTAATTTAAGTAAATGGTGCATTGTAGTAATGTAGAGTAGAACTTGCTACTCCGCCTTTCCAGAAAAGATGGGAATTAAATACATATTTTCTGTACAATTCAGTAGAAAATATGCGGTGTTTTGGGGGAATCCATTATGAATAAGAAAGGTTAATTTTCCCAGTGCGCCTTCAACTGTTCTTATGGCGTGGTATTAAGAAACCGCGTTTAAATGCCATATGGCAGAGTTGTCAAAATAACGTATAGTTTCTGGGAATTTACGGCCGTACTTAGCTAAAGGTGTCATCCCGATTTGAACTAAAATAAAAGCATTATCACGTTTTTCTTCCTCCTTTGACAGGGAGAGTGCATCCCCTTCCATTTACTTGACGGAAAGCAGGCAGAGTGTAACTCCAGCTATTTTGTGGGCGGGTTGACGTTATATTCGGTATGGTTTTGATGCACCAACAGGATGTGGGTTATTTCATAGTTATTTGAAAACATTCAGCAAGATATGGAACTTCACAGAAATGGTGTTATTTCTCTGTCAGGAAGACTGAATTACGGAAGGAATATTTACAGTTTTTCAGGAATCTTTGATGTCAGATCTTACAAAGTAATATATATGATAAAACATCTCAAGTATAAATCACAACAAGTCATATCAACCAATCAATCAAGCAATCTATCTATCTATCTACAATGATCGATGGAAATATAGTACATGTCAACTGGAAATCGATGGAAATAAAACAAAATCAGCCATTATGCATACTCGGTGAAATCTATCCCATGACTTCTGTGTTCTTTTTCCCCGTTTGTTATGAAGCAGTGATAAGAAGGAAAAAGCCGTGTAAAAAAAGACGTTCATATCGGTGAAGATATTTATTTGTTCCACATCCAGACTGATTTCATATACAGATTTTTCCGCATTATACGGATTTTGTTTTTTGCATTATACGCATTTTCCGCATTATACCGATTTTTCGTCATAGTTGAGGATATGTGGATGTATGACCACAAACTAAGGATTTTTGCCAAGATCGAAATTAAAATTGTTAATACTTACGTTTTCTTTAAAATGTATGTGCCTATTTCTTATTTTTTCTCAAACATTCTACGGTAATTAAAAATAAAGCAAGTTGATGATAAATTTTGGAAAAATACAATTTACTTTATTGATTTCATGTAAATGAGGATTGTCTTTCCTGACAGCAGACAAGTACGGAGTTTTTCTTGTTGTACAAAGAAAAAATAGAAAGTGGTACTCAAACTTACCACGAGATAAATTTTGGAATCTGTGGTTGTCATTTAATAAGGCTTCATCTGATGTCCCTTGCAATTGCAAAGCACCATGAAAATTCCATGCATAGGTTATCAAAACGATCTGCTTATAAATCCTACCCTTATAGAGAAATTATTATTAGATTTGTGTATGCATACCAGGTTAGAGCATTAATAATAATAATAATAATCATATTACTACTACTACCACTACTACTATTACTACTACTACTACTACTACTACTAATAATAATAATATTACTACTACTACTATTACTACTACTACTACTACTAATAATAATCATATTACTACTATTACTACTACTATTACTACTACTACTACTACTACTAATAATAATAATTTTGCACGAAAGAAGAAAAGTCACGTTCTTCTCCACCTTCTTCGAACAGCCTTTGTGCTTATTGCAATTGAAGGCAAACACAAAACAAGAGAAGGGGGCTCTGGGACTTAAAGTCGTTATTACGATTTACTCATAAACTGGTCGAGGAAGTATTAGAAAGTATTTATTTCAAGACTTTTATTTCCTGATTACGACAGCAGTAGTTTTTCTTGTGGAATGTAATGAAATTTGTAAAAAAATGTTTTAAGAGATGCTGACGCTCTAATGCCACCTAACAAATTTGACAAAAAGTCGTGAAGCGTATTTTCTCGTTTTCGAAGTGGTGAACATGTTCAGTTAGATTGGCATCGTGTATGCAAATTTTAAAGTATTTTATACCCCCGGATGCTCTCCATCAGTTTTGTTTTAAATTTATTATACTCATGAGTCTGAAAGCCCTCGCGTGCCAGCCGTTAAAAACGTAATGTGTCATATTTCATAAGAGAGAGAGAGAGAGAGAGAGAGAGAGAGAGAGAGAGAGAGAGAGAGAGAGAGAGAGAGAGAGAGAGAGAGAGAGAGAGAGATTTAAGAACAAACTCCATTTTTCATTGAATTTGTCACACTTATAATTTTAAGCTAAATAAAATGTTCTGTTTTATAAATCGCAGATATCCAAAATAAAAAATTATGAATATATCAATGCTATTGATCTATTTTACACATGAATATGTATTACTTTGCACACCGTAAAATAAAAATCCAAGTCAAGTCTGCTTTTCTCGAAATGAATATTCCAAAATGTATTTCTTCACAGGTTAAATTTAGGTTATATATATATATATGCGTAAGCTTGGTTTCTATCCACTGAAAAATATCGGTCCAAAAACGAAGGTCACAACTAGACAAAGACAAAATAGATGCGCGAGATTTTCAGGATATGTTTTACAAAAAGAACAGTAATTATTTTCAGAGATGCCAATTTTAGTGAAAAATGTATTTGATAACAAAATTCTCTGTGAAAGTCTAATTTGAAACCATCATTAATTTGTAGATATGATAAGCATACATGATAATCTAAAAAATAGTACGTACTTTTTCATTATCTATCAATCCAAATTAGTTCCCCATTCTTCTTTTTTTTTTTTTTTTTTTTTTTAAAAGAAATAAATCCTAATTTTAATTATTTAATTAACATGAAATAAATTTTTCTACATCATTTATTTTCCTTTATAGGATATTTAAATGTGGTTGGAAAATATGGGGTATTTAATATTTCTCTATCAGTATTGGCGTGTTCTAAACAGCTGTTTGACTGCAAAATATAATCAATTGTAGCTTATAACAATTCACATTTACATTAATTTTCTGGTGCAAAATGTTCATAAAATAGATATTCACAGTTCACAGTTTTTATTCATTAAAGCATTGCTAATGAACATACCTTTATCAAAACTTTTAATATATATATATATATATATATATATATATATATATATATATATATATATATATATATATATATATATATATATATATAAACTTTTTGCACCAAACTTAATCTTATCGTTGAACCACAGAGGTTCTTTAAGAAAATTAGTAGTTGAAATATGCTTTGAAAATTTTGCAATAAAACGAATCCATGCCTTAAACACAGCATACCGAAAAGAACCGAATCTGTGCAAATTCATTTTAACCAAGTACACACAGAACTTTGTAACTGAAAGTCTTCTGGACATTACACGCTTAACAAAGTTCGCCATTTTTTATTTTTAGAATTTAAAAGTCTTCCAATCCATGAAATAATTCAAGCATTAGCACAAGAGTATATTTCAATCATGCGAAGTCCACCATGGGAATAATCTTTCAGAAAAAGTTATGCTGATTTTATAGTTTGAACCATTCAAAACAAAACTTTAAAAATAGAGAATCAAGCTCCTGTAATATACGTTGTGCAGAATTTGGTAAAGACAACAGCAGATAATTAAATGTCGATATTGCCAATGTTTTTGGAACTGTGATTTTCCAACAGAGTTCTTTTAGACCACGTAAGAAATTTCAAAATATCTCTTAATTTAGAATTATAATTAATTTCAACAATTTCTTGAAGTTTTGTGGAGAAATTTGCTCGTACTACCCAACCAGATCATTCTGGTTTTGTCAATATTCATATGCCTTAAGTTATTAAATTTCAAGCAGTTTTTAATGATTTTTCGGTGGCGTCCAACATACGAGATGTCCTTACTGAGGTTTTTTTTTTAAATATTCGGATGCTCTCCATCAAAATTTGGTTAAAACCGTCTGTCAGTAAATGACAAGAAATCGTTGAAATTATTATTATTTTTTATGGCAAGTCGACATCATTTGTGCTAATAAAAAAGTCAAAGTTGGCAAGAGCCTTTTTTTTTTTTAATTTGGTCAAATCGGTGGAGCGGTTTTTGCGTCGTTTCAAAGTTTTGCTAAATTTCATTGGGGATCAAAGGTCATATTCAGTAGTGGGTTTGCACATTTGTAACAATTTAAAGGTCTTAATGCTTTAATACTGATGTAAAAGACGGCGAAGATTGTTTCAGTAGTTTCTGAGTGGAAGTCTGTACATGTTTGACTAGTTTTATTATTATTTTTATTCAGATTTGATGTCGAAATTTTTTTTTCTTTCTGCAAATTAACTGAAATCGGCCAGGTGGATTGCGAGAAGTTAAATTGAAGACGTTGACAGACGCGCGACGGACGGCACATCATGAATGATGGACAAAAGTCATATTATTATTATTATTATTATTATTATTATTATTATTATTATTATTATTATTATTATTATTATTATTATTATTATCAATATTATTATTATTGTTTATTTTATTTTTGTGCCGTTGCTGTAAATTTAAATTTCAAAGAATACAAATGCAAAAGCAGACAATGGGATAATGTAGTTTTACCTATAACACACATTGGCAATGCTATACTTTGCGTCCAGTCCTGTGACCAGTGAGTGACTCCAAATGTAAATAAAGAATTTCATGGGCTTTCTGGTTAACGTGATTTACTTTTGGTTCCAATTATATCTTTGATGTTAAAAAAGTGGCCATGGATTGTTACAGATGTGTAAATCTGTTTGTAAATAATAATAAAATTTTTTTATCTGAAAGATAGTGTTCTTTTGGTATGTCATTTGGAACACACTTAATATTTTCCCGAAGAAATACAGATATTGACCGAGTATCTTAAGATATCCGGTGACAACATACGACAGTAGCTGACTCTAATCTATGGGTGTATACAGTTTTTGCAATTTTCGGTTGCATACTAAGTGTTATCAAAAACTATAATTAAAATATTATTGCTGCTAAAATTAATTTAATGATAATTCCTACATATAGGGTTGTATGTATGTATGTATGTATGTATGTATGTATGTATGTATGTATGTATGTATGTGCGTGCGTGCGTGCGTGCGTGCGTGTGTGCATACTTTTTGACTTTTTATATATTTTGCAATTCATTCATTGTACTTTCAGAGGCTGGTATTGCCTACTCTGGCAAAATTCGTTTCCCTATTTTAATAACTGCCATTTCTGTCTGCTGTGTGCTTAGATCATGTCCAATTTCCACAAGTACAACATGTAAAGAAATTTCAGCCACAGTACATGAAAGTAGCATAGAGGTATGCCAACATCATCTCCATTGTGCATGTTGCAAATGCAAAACAACTTCATCTTACACCTGTCACTCTCTCAGAAGCACGTAATATCTGTGAGCACCCCCATAAGGAATTCCTTATAAATTTATCCCGCAAAGATTTATTTCCCTTGGGCACTCTTCTTATAAAAAGAGGAATAACTTTCTTATTTAAAAACAGACTGGTCAAAATGAATGCTTTATTGCTAGGAAAGGGGTTGTTTGTTATCTCAATTTATTGAACTTCTAATATAGTGATTTCATTTATTTCCTTTCAAACTATTTAACGTCGACTACTGTTGTTATGTTGTTGTCTGTTGCTGGGGCTGTCCCTATCTGTTTAAAGCTCGATGTATGACGTATGGGTAAACATTATTATGTCACAAACGGGAACTTTTTTTGTATTGAACCAATCAGAGCAAGGGTTTCATATATACATAATAGACATACTGGGTCTGCCTAGTTGTCCGGATACAGACGTATGTATGTATGTATGCATGTATGTATGCATGTCTTGGTGTGTATGTATGTATGTATGTATGTATGTATGTATGTATGTATGTATGTATGTATGTATGTATGTATGTATGTATGTATGTATGTATGTATGTATGTATGTATATATGTATGTATGTATGTATGTATGTATGTATGTATGTATGTATGTATGTATGTATGTATGTATATATGTATGTATGTATGTATGTATGTATGTATGTATGTATGTATGTATGTATATATGTATGTATGTATGTATGTATGTATGTATGTATGTATGTATGTATGTATGTATGTATATATGTATGTATGTATGTATATATGTATGTATGTATGTATGTATATATGTATGTATGTATGTATATATGTATGTATGTATGTATGTATGTATGTATGTATGTATGTATGTATGTATGTATGTATGTATGTATGTATGAATATCTTGGTATGTATGTAGGTAGGTAAGTAGGTATGTATGTATATATGTATGTATGTATGTATGTATGTATGTATGTATGTATGTATGTATGTATGTATGTATGTATGTATGTATGTACATGGTTTAACGGCATATCAGCACATTTCTGGTCATATAGTGCCGTGTAAATTTACGTATCCTCAAAATGGCATACAAAACAAAGATAATGGAGAAAAAAAAATGGTTAAATCCTCCAAAATACAAAATCCAATACTGGATATAAACCGCACTTCTTTGAAAATTCCAAGACCTTCTCAGCTGGAACATCATCATGAGACGCATCTCGGGATAAAAGCTTGGCTTCATTAGTCGCCCATGACGATATGCAGCAGGCTTATTGTACATCGCAGAGCCCGCTGGGGGCACACATGGCACATAGGGTCATAATATTGCAATAATGTTAGAACCTGTTTGCAATTTAACAAGTCATCATTTTCCATGTGTAGCAATGTAGTTACATTGATGTACGCCTGTCTAATGACATAAAAAAGCATTTGGATAGCGCTTGGCTCTCTACCTATTTTCCATGTTCACGGTTGTAAAATTTGCTTTGAAGTCGTCTACAAGCCGTGTCCAAACAAATAGTAAATTCATTTTGTCACAGACGGCTCGTGAGAGGACAATGTTTTCTCAAAATTTACAATGTACTTCTTCCTATAGGGTCTTCGTTTTTTTACACTCTTCTCTTGCCTGCGTGTGCTTCACCGTGGACCTTTTGGCGACAGCAGTCTGAGTTGGATCGGTGCAAAATGTAAACTTCCGTATGTAGCCACAGAAAAGTCAACCCCAAATAAGAAATACAACAAACCTTGATGCGTCCTCTTTTCAAGACCGGGATATAAGGTTCATAATTTACTATTGCTAGATTCGGTATGAATGAAATGGTAGATAGGGAATTAGTGTATGACCAATATGTGTGCTATGCTACTATAATTTATTCTGAAGGCTGATACGACAGTAATGAACGGGAGGTGCCACCATGGTTTCATCCCGTTGACTGGTATCATACTGATATATGGCTGATAGAAGCTTGAGAAAATACATTATTAGCTAGATTTTTTTCTACTTTGCCTCAGAGAAAATATGACAAGGAACATCAAATTCTCTTCTTGTCACCGTACAAAATGTATCACGTTTGCAAGATCAGATCTTGTGCTTTTAACGGGACAAGTGATAGACTTCGCGTCAGTGGTCAGTTGTTTTCAGTTTTATGCCGCCATAACCACACCTGGTTAATTTCTCATTAGGACTGTATTGCATATGATGGACGAAATTCAACTGACTTGCAAAATGTTTTGGAGTTTGTTTTGATCACAATCACAATGAGTTAAATTGCTCTCTCTCTCTCTCTCTCTCTCTCTCTCTCTCTCTCTCTCTCTCTCTCTCTCTCTCTCTCTCTCTCAACATTTAGATCTTACCCTTGTTTCAGACACACGCACACACACATACCTCTCTGAACATTTATATCTACCTTTGTTTCACACACACGCATAGCTAGCTAGCTCTCTCTCTCTGAACATTTAGATCTACCCATGTTTCGCACACACACACACACACACACACACACGCTTTTGAAGAGAGTACAAGAGCTCCAAGGTTTTCCTTACATCAGCATGTAATTTACAAGATGTTGGCAAATCTGACGTGTAATTGACACCTTCTGTTAACTGTTCAAAGGTGATAACAATTTGTGACTCCCGTCAATTTCAACCCTTTGCTAAATACCCTCTATCGGTACAATTTTGACTGGTGCCATTGAACGAGAATACTTTATGGTTTTAATAATCGTGACATTTTGTATAGGTGTTGTGTAATTGCACAGTTACAAGCAATTTTCGTGTTGTACAATCTGTGAATTGTAGACATTATGACCTCTTTGAAAATTATTAATTAGGCGTCTTCGTATGTGTCAAAATTGTTATTCTATCTGCAACCAAGCCCCTCTATATATTTTCCCACTCAGTTTAAAGTAACTTTACCAGTTGACCAAAGTCTTGGCTTTCACGTAAGACCTCAGTCTGAGAACTTGCTAAAATCAAACTTTTGGAAACTTCTTTTTACAACTACTTAAAGCGATATCTATGTTTTTTTGTTTTGTTTTGGGTTTTTTTTTTTTTTTAAGGAGGTTGGAGTTGGTAACCTTGACTATGTATTTACAGTTGTTTTATGAAACTTTGAATGTGGAAATAGTGAAATATATAGGAGAGGTGAGAGAGGACTTAATTAGTAACTAAATAATATTTTGTTTAACAATACAATTTGATTTGAGATTGTTTGATCACATAATGAAGTAATTGGAAAATTAATTAAGGAAGATTTTAGAGAGAGAGGCACAAAAGCAAAACATACTTGTATTAAAAGTGTTGACAAAATTTAATGAAAAAGAATGACTGCCACATTTGCATCTGATAAATACTTGTAAGTCGGTCATATATTTCACTTTCATGAGATTGAAGGGAGAAAGCATAACATTATTACGTGTCAAAGTGAATATATTTTTTTGAAAAATAAAGAACATATACATTTAATAAAGTTAAATGGACTGTTACTCCAGAAAATGTTTGTCTTGAATCAGCCGTAATTCTTATTTGCAATTTACGTTTGAAAATGAAAAAAAAAAATAAATATAAAAATGAATAAATAAAATAAAATAACACCGGTACCTAAAAATACATTTATACAACAGTGATATAAACAGGTAAAGGAAACTTTCGCACCATGAACCAAATGGAACGGTGATAGCCTGTCTCTGCATGTACCATTTTTCATATCCATGTTGCATTGTCAAACAAGAAGCTTTAGCCATGATTCCGTTATAGTACGAAAATCATTTTATTGGTTTTCACGTGATGGAGTTATTAAACAATTATTACCCTATGCAGCTGTGTGATCACAGTTATGTGTGATCAAAGTCATGATAGCATAACTTTATTCATTGATGATAATTGCATTTAAAACACATTAAGTCACAAAGTATGTATTGTTACGACTCTAGGTCTTAAAAATATGTAACAGAAAGAAAGTGAAACCAACAATGTAAGTAATATCAACAAGCAATTTATTTCCCTACAATACAAAAGTGAAAATTCAAGAGATACTTACAATATTGCGAATTATATTCCAAATAATCCTAAATGTCCTAATCACAAGTCCAAAATTAAAGAATGTTCCGAATGAGTTCCAATAGTCTTGAATGTCCTGATATGACACAATGTTACAATCCAGAATGTCTTTGAATGAGTTTACTAAAGTCCAAAGTAATGTATTAATTCAAAAGTCAATGAACACTTTAGTAATTCCAATGAATATATTAAGTAAATAATTCCTCTCGAAATATATCTGATCTCAACGGCACAAAGTAAAAACTGATCACTGTTCTAAAACAGGAATGAATTATGTGTTTGCCAAATCCCTATTTATATACATTTTCACTTGATCTATATCGTAATAGTATGTTAGGCAATCCATAGAAGAAGAAAAAAGTAAAATAAAATAAAAACTAGTCTGTAAATAAGAAAGGTCTTGAACTCAAATGCTTGTAAAAAGAATGACCAGAATCTAACGTACAACTTACAATCATGGACAAGATTTAAACACATATCATAGATTAAATATGCATAACAGCATGTAACAAACTCCAAGATTACACAATTAACAAGGCTTTGGGTCTATAGATTTTCTAAACTATTCAGCGGTCAAGAGACATCATTGCTTTAAATCTCACAGATCTAAAATAAAGAACATATCATTTAATAAAGTTAAATGGACTGTTACACCAGAAAATGTTTGTCTTGAATCAGCCGTAATTCTTGTTTGTAATTTGAATTTCTTTTTCATTTGTTCCACAATTTAGGTTTGAAAATGAAAAAAAAAACAAAACATCGGTACCTGAAAAATACATTTATACAACAGTGATACGCAAATGACGGTGCATTGATGCCACACAGGTAAACGAAACTTTCACACCATGAACCGAATGGAACGGTGATAGTATATGCATGTGCCAATAATAATTCCATTATTTTATATACTTGCCGCATTGTGAAAGAATAAACTTTAGCCATTATTCCGTTATAGTTTGAAAATCAGTTTGTTGGTTTTCACATGATATTAATCCATTATTACTCTATGTAGCTGTGTGACTAAGTCATTATCGGATAACCTTATTCATTGATGATAATTGCATTTAAAACACTGTAAGTCAGAAAGTGTGTATATAACAGACTTCAAGATTAGACAATTAACAAGGCTTTGAGTCTATAGATTTTCTAAACTATTTACCGGTCAAAAGACATCATTGCTTTAAATCTCACAGATCTAAAAATTCTTTTGTAGTTATTACGAAGAAGCAGGTGGGAAAAATTTAACTTCTGAGTATCGGCTTAAAGGATCATTTCTACTTTTAGAGAAGAGAAATCAGTACAAAACATCTATAGATAATATAAATATTTATAGATCTTTAATATTATCATCTTAAAATCATGTACCGGAGAATTACAATTCTATGATTTTGCTTTTAACAGATTCTGAATGGACTTTGAGCTGCACAGTTCAAGCTGTTATGGATTGAATTAAAACGATAGTGAACAGTTATCGCAAGACGATCTAAGGACAGATATGTCAGCAAATCTACTTCGTCGTCGAGATGTCGGGTTTTCACATCAAATTAATGTGGAGTATTAATATCCTTACATCTATATTCACTGAGTTCCCCTGACTTGATATAGACCTCAAATCGAGCGTGAAATCGGCAAGAAATGCAAACAAGTCAATTACACAACCAGGGTCAATAGCTAACCCCTCGATTACAACTTCTATATCAAATATAATTTCATTCATGATTTTATGTATGATTTAATTGGGGCCCCTAAAGGGTCATGCATTATGTAGTGTATCAACTGTTCTTTTATGCTTCAGCTTAGAGCAAACCCAACTCACATGTCACGTTTTGAATAATGTTTATGTATGTATGTATGTATGTATGTATGTATGTATGTATGTATGTATGTATGTATGTATGTATGTATGTATGTATGTATGTATGTATGTATGTATGTATGTATGTATGTATGTATGTATGTATGTATGTGGCTGAGTGGTCTAAAGAGGTCGCCTTTCACAGATCACTCACACATCTCATCTATGTCCGCGGGAGTTCAAGTCTCGGCTCAACCAACGTGGGTATGTGAGAAAGATTGCCAGTAGCTTCGGGTGGGTAGGTGGTTCTTCCCGGGTTCTTCTTCTAGCACATATACTGGCCGCCAAGTATAGCCGATCATGTGCTGAAAAATGGCGTTAAATCCCACCAAAAAATCCATTAAAAAAAACAAGAAAAAAACTATCAGTATATTTGAAAATTCATTTTGATTTTAAGTTTGTGCCTTTGAATGGAGACGATTTATACAATTGTTCCTTACAAAGAATATTTATGGAGTTCTTAGGCCTGCATAGTACGAATATTTAGAAGATGTGTCTCATAAAGGAAAGCTTGACCAAAAAATCTTTTTCTGACACAGCAAAATCTGAATTCATATGTCCATTCGAAGAGGACATACCCTTGTCAGATTGGCTTTTTACTGTTTTATTGTTATATGGACGCGTTGGATTCAAATGAGTTTTCTAAAAGAGAAGAAAGGCACAATAGTTTATGCATGAACAAGCAATGTATCGTATGCTAATGAAAGAAAACACACACATACACACATAGAGAGTACAAAAAAAAAAGATTGCAAATATATTACAGTGTTTGAAGGTCGCCACATAAAATGTTTTCGAATTTTTTTTTTTTTTAATGTGAAATTGAGAATCTGCAGATAATTTAAATTTACAAAATAATTCAGGTTTGCAAAAGATTCGTAAATAATAAGATCTTCACAGTGTCACAGTGTTACCCGGATCCTGGCAATATTGTCTAGACTATTATTCGTCGTAATGTGAAGAGTTTGACATTTGTGCGCGTGGGCAATAGCACTCACATACGCTGAATCTTTGAATTTCAGATCACAAATAACAGGCTTTGTGTGATATAGGACATGTGGCAGGGAACCAATTAAAACATAGATCCATCCATATATGTCATCAACCTCATCCATCTCGTGAAACCAATCAGAAGTTGCTGTTGGTTCATTTGAAATGATGGCTGAATCTCATTCAGTAGTTTTATTTGTATCTATTTCAACTTTGATGAAAAATAAAATACAGAAACAGTTCTATTTTTAACAAAGACGACAACTGTACCAATAAAGAGCATAAAAATATTATTCCACTATTTTTCCCTCGCTTTATTTCTGAAACTATCAGCAATTAATACAGTTCACAATTTGTATTGAACTAAAGATAATAACCGAGTAATCCGAGTATCTTGACCTACCCAAAACAGGAGTCTGGCCAGTATATATATATATATATATATATATATATATATATATATATATATATATATATATATATATATATATATATATATATATTGCGATGAGCTCTTTAAATTCCCATAAGTGGCCCCTGTATTCTTCTCTATAACATTAAAGTAGGCGCTGTCAAAACTCAATTTCTTGGCACCTTGAGTGACCTAGATGACCTTGATAAAACCGTTGAACAACTGAGATGGGTAATTATTGAGTAAGACTTACGCAAATCCTTTGTGCCACAAATAGCATTTTTCTGATGGGGAATAAACGCTGTGTACCAGCTGACGTCTCTGTTTTACTGAATGAAAATCAGAGGAATAGGGACAAGCAATCGTGTCATCATGAAAAATGAGAAAATCGTGTGCCACATAGTTATTAATTAAAATAGCACGTACAAGAATAAAAGCTATTTTGTAAAATCTTCATCAGTATTTTGAAAGAAATGGCCATGTTAACAATAAACACGGTGGTAAACGTTGTTTAAAATACTGATTTGATCAACTGCTCTGTTGTATTTTTGCCGCCTCGGAGTTTACATTTGCAGGGAAATGCGATGACATTAATAACCAATGACCAACATAAAGGAGACTGACAGGTCTCTTAATACATTTGAAACGGGGTTTACATAGCTTGGACGGCAATAATCTTTCAATAGGTCCCATCTTTACACAGACTTCAAATTTATGAAACTGGTTTATTTTTTTTCGATGGATTTAAACACAAATCTGAAACAGGTGTCCTAATTTTAAATATATCTGACACACAACAATGGTTCGTTCTGCAAGGCTAATAGTGTTATAGTAGCATTTTTTTAATGTAATATTTACAGAATTTGGAAAGGGATAACATCACGCATATTTTCTAGGTTTCATAGTATAGTAAAGAGAACGGTAAGGGCAGCATATTCATATAGATGTTACTGCATTTTGTAAGGCGCAATCCGGTAACAGATTGTTCAACAAAACAAGTCTAGAGTAACTTCATTGTTTTATAAAGATTTTATTGCACGCAATTTAAACTTCTAAGAGAAAATGCTGGATTTTAGATAAGATTTGATGACGTTTAATCATAATTGCTATTATTTATTGATTGATACATTTTAATAATTAATGATTAATTATTTATGCAAAAATCTTTTTGTTTTTCATCCGAGTTTGAATGCGGCCGTGGAGAAAGCTTAAACTTAATGTCCGTCTTTGGCTGAAGTGAACAATATTTTCTAAAATCTCAGCTTCGAAGACAACTAATATTAACTTCAGCATCAATGCATTAGAAACAAGTTTAGAATTGTCCTGTTTAAGAAAGGACATGGAATAACTCTTATAACATCAATAAATCTTTGGTTCTTCTTGATAAAAGGATCCGTGGTCCAATCCAGATATCTCAACATTCACCAGAATAAGTATCACAGTAAACTAAATATTTACCGGTTATTGAATGTACTTTAATTCATCATAATATCTATTATATACTAATCACAAGTATATATTTAGTACTTACTATACAAGTATCTCCACTCTTTTGGGAGCGAAAATAAATATTCCCGCAGTTTAAGAATATCGAACCTTTAATAAGAAATCGCTCAGAACTCAACATGGTTGCAGGGTTTAAATAAGGTGTAAAAACAATCCATTGGCTTGGTTTGTCGGCTGAGGCCTTCTCATGCCTCACGGCCTATGGAATCGTCCTCATTTGGTTGTAAGCCGGATGGAAAGTGTGTGCCATCTACTGGTCGCTACATACAGTCACCTAGCAACAAGAGAGAGGATAGCCTGTGGATATATTTAACTGCAATCTGCCTCTACCTTGACTTACGCTTGATGTCGACTTGTAAGTTCCTATTCGTTCAGCACAGCGAGCCACACACACCGTATATATATATATATATATATATATATATATATATATATATATATATATATATATATATATATATATATATATATATATATATATATAGAGAGAGAGAGAGAGAGAGAGAGAGAGAGAGAGAGAGAGAGAGAGAGGAGAGAGAGAGAACGTCTCTGGTATCGTTCATCTAATCTCTGAGAATGAGATAACGTGACTGTATGTTATAACGTCACGTTCAAGTCTCATTTACCGTATGTACTCGCGTATAAACTGCATCCAAATGCAAACAACACAGACCTTGATCTGCCGTCGCATGATGCGCCGGCAGATTAGGGTCTATGTTGTTTGTTCTACTGAATAGTCCTTACAAACTGCATAGACCCAGATCTGCCGGCGTAGGTAATGGTTATATATGAGTTCATACGGTACTCTGTGTTACAACATATCTGTTCAATATTTGGCCAATGACGACAGAAGCAAAGCCCTTCGACTGAAACATAATCTTTAAAAACATACAGAATTCAATTATATACATGCTTTTTCAATAACCTCTTTAACTTCCTTTCTGAAATTTACGAGTATAATGTTTTAGTCTTATCGCGTTGTCTTTGATCGTGTAATTGGGACAAAAGTGCGGGTAATAGAGATTGGAATTAGATTGCTAAATTCTGAATTCTTCCTAAAACATTCTTCTTTATTCTTAGAGTAAATGTGGTTGATTTTAGGGATTCCTATACAGTTTAAGAGGTTGAAGTTGTATCATTATGTTTCATATTTACTATCACCAAGTTTGTCAAGACAACCAATATTGAAAAAGTACACGATACAACATCAGTTTCAATGTCAATGAAAAACTGACAAAAAGATTCACAAACATATCATTATATATCATTATTTTTTGTTTTCTTATGTCTGCAGTTAAAATTAAAATTATACCGACCAGACCACACAAAACAGTCTCTCCGCTCTTATTTTTCCTTCTCGTCTTTATTTCCTTCATGTCTCTCGTTTCATTATATATATATATATATATATATATATATATATATATATATATATATATATATATATATATATATATATATATATACATACATACATACATACATACATACATACATACATACATATTATAGATGCATATATTATACATGCATTCACGGATAAATCATTGTATGCACGTAATTGAAAGAAGTAAATAAATCAATTATCTGGTTCATATTTCAAGAATGCTAAGAACAAGAATTAGACTTAGACAAGATTACTTTCTTACATACGCCCTACCTTATTACATTATACACTAATTTGTCCCATGGTTTTATAGCTTCGAATTTATTGAAAATTCATATGGATTCAAAGAAAACTTCATTGCACATTTCTTTCTCTTATGTGTTGTTCTTTACTATTGGGGTACTGCTGTAGTGTCAATGGGGCACATGCCGGTGGTTGGCAACTTTTAATTTTATTGGACTAATTTTGTATCTTCTGGCACCATAATTACAGTAATGCTCAGTCGATCTTTAAAAAAAAAAATAAGACCTCAGACATTTCTTGACCATTTTTTTTTTATACAAAAGAGTTTGATTTATCCGTTCAAGATGACACATATGGGCTCCCAGTCTGGTCAGTCATGAGGAATATGCAAAAGGTGTAGCTCTGAAGGCATCATATTCTAAAATTCATTTTTCTAAACAGTTTAAATATCTTCTGACAGTTGGAAATCAACATACAAATGAGTTCATGACACAAATTTTGATTTCAAAGTGTGCATGCCATGCCGATGTTTAGGCAACTAATATCTATGCAGTTTTGTATTTCCCGACATGGCCCGACATGGCCCATATATCTCAATACTTTTTATATTCAAATTTAGATGCACACAAGTGATATACTTTGTCCAGATTCATTTACTGATAGAATAGAATTACCATTTTAAACATTTGGCGGGGTGGGGTGGGGGACCTCTTTCTTCCAAAGCAACAACCTGGGTGAAGATTTTGGCCATAAAAAGAGTGACAGTTTTTCATTTATTAAAAGTTAAATATTTAAAAATATACTAAAATTGAATAACATTGGTCTTTGCAAACGCAATAATAGTTTATTTGAAGAACTGTATTAAAAGTAGGTGAACAATGTAAAGGAAGCTTTATTTGCGAATGAGTATGGCAAGTGAATTATTGTTTTATGACCTTACATTGGTCACTTGTGGCGTCTACAACACTCCATTTAGACCGCTGTCTTGTTAGATAAATTGTACTGGAAACCACACTGGAGTTAAAGCAACCAAAATTTGCAGTTATGAATTAGTGTTGCTACAGATACACAAAAATCAATCCATTAAATAGCTGCAACTCTTGTCATCTCTTCAGAATAGCCACCACTAATTGAACCAATTAGCTGTTATTGCATTCTGTTGTTGTCCCTAAGAAAATCAATAATATTTTTTTTCTTCAATTTTTCCTGGAGATATGCTTACCAGCGAAAAATATTATTCGTATCCAGTAGAAAGTAACATTAAAGCCCAGTGGTGTACTGGCCATTGGGCATACCGGGACAAATCCCGGTGGGCCGCCGCAAAAAAATCCGTTTTTACCGGTGTTTTACTGGTGTGAGCAAAACCCCGGGCCTGTCCCGGTAGATAAATCCAGGGCCGAGTTGCTTACCCAGTACACTCCTGTTAAAGCCTAAACAGAAAATATAATGTTTATTGCGTTTAGCCTCTACTGTCTGCTTAGGACGACAAAGCAAACAGGTGTGATTCAGTCTATTTCGAAAAGGTCACTTGGATTAAAAATTCCAGTAATTTAATTCAAGTGCAACTACTTCCAGAAAATGCAATAACATATGCTGATTCTTTCTATATGTTGTGTTCCGGTTAGTGCCAATCACACGTGAGATCGTCTTGGTGCATCTGAACTTGTAACTAAGACAGTGGCGGCGCGAGGGGGGTTGGGGGTGGGAGGGGGCAATTACCCCCGGGCGCCAGCCGAAGAAGGGCGCTGTTAAGAGTTTTTTTTTTCTTCTTTCTTTCTTTGCAGCTGAAATTTTCGTAGTATTTTACCTTCACCCTAGCATAAAGGGAGCAATTCTTCACAAAACTCACAGTTAGGAGAGGGGGGGGGGAGGTACGGGGTAGGAGAGGGGTTGGCAATTGACATAAAATCTGTTCTCTGTAGGGAAGTAGGGGCGCCACTAAATAACAGTGCCCCCGGGCGCCTCGAACCCTCTCGCCGCCACTGAACTATTACACTAGTTTTAAATTTTTAAAAATGTAGAAAATTGGAGGAAATATATAAAGAATTCAATTAGGGTGGTGATACCTAAAAGTAATGGGAGAACTTTAGACGCATAACACTTCGACTTCTAGGCACCGTTCCTGCTTCATCTTGATATAAGGAAAATTGTAGCAAAATCCATAACCATAAGGGTAATGATAATGGTAGATTAATTGCTTATGAATTTAAACGTATGCCACAACATTTGAATGACAGCTGGTTCTTATTACCAGAGACTGAAGGAAGTTATTCGTGGGAAGAACCTACAACACGATTTTGAGGAATATGCGGAAATAAGTCAAGCTAAAATTAAAGCAGGTCCAAAGATATGGAGAAAAAATGCTTCACGTTTAATCTGATTCGTACTTGTGTTTCTAGATATTTTTTTTTATTTTTTTTATTTTTTTTTTGCCTTTGCCTTGCATTTAACAGCAAGAAAAAGAAGAAGAAGAGAAGGAGTTGAGAGGAGAAGGATAAGAAACTGTCTAACCACTACATATGTATTTTTACATTTGAAAAAAATTCACCTTGTTTTGTTTATAAATAATTTTGATCTTTTTTTACGCAAATCCTGGTGATATTTTTTAAATAGAGAAAACTTTATCTGTAAACACACACACACACACACACACACACACACACGCACACGTACACACAATAATCCATTGTCATAATTTGTCGACCTCGAACATCGGAGTTTCATTTGCATAGAAGTACATATATGTGAATTAACTATTCGATTGTCATTGACAATGCTTTGTCTTAGAAAATTTCTTCAAGCTTTCCATTTACATAAGTTACATAATAAATTGGCTCTTTTTATCTCAATCTTCTGAAGTTCATCATCTAAATTGCTACATATACATTTTTTAATAAAAAAGGGTCCAATGAACATTTGATTGGATTCAACCACGAAGATCGCTTTTCCGCGTCATCATAGTTCTATTTGTATCTACTTAAAACTCATGAAAATCGCATACCATGTGTAGCACAAACTGTACTTTCTATTCGATTTATATATTCCTATGGGAAATCTTGCGTTTCTCCATTATTATAGGTATTCATATACCACACAAGCCGACCGCCTCGAGCGACCGCAAGATACAATAAAAACACAGTTGCTTCTTTTAGAAATTGGGATGTTGTTTTAATTGGAAATAAGTGTAAGAACATATAAATGTTTCAAATCTTCGTGGTCGTCTCGCATAAAGCGGCTAATATAGGATAATTTGTGTTAGTGTTCTAATGAAGCCAATAATTAATAACTTAACAATGTGAATGTTGCCTTTGCTTTGCGGTATTATCTACTCATTTAACTGCAGAGCTGCTTCGCGGAGCCACGGCTCGGCGCGAGACGGTGCCTGGCAACTAGATGATGCCAAGATCCGCCATTAAATCCGACAGCAATGAACCAATAAGATAGTGACATTAGATAAATTAGCGTTAATAGCGGGCTTATTTTCTGTGAAGTCTTCGCCTAATGGTCCGAGACAAGCAGTTGTCCTCGGAAATTGAGATGTTTGTTGGCGTGGATAAATCGGGCTTGCTAGAAGCTCCCGCGGGATATGACTGTTTAAGTGAGAAATCGAATTTAGTTTGTGGTGACCTAGCACGATTAGTTCTCACAACAGAGACTTGGATCTGGAGTTGACAAATAGAGGGAGAGGAGATATAATGCAAACTTGTTCATGAATTAAGAATGAGTTAGCAATTACTTAGTTATCATACGGAGAGATTATTGGAAGCATAACGCAGAAAATGAGCGCTTATTTGATCGATTGCGGCATCTTATCGGTTTTTCCGATTTCCACTTTTTCATCCTCAGTAAATCGGATTGTCAACACCATAGTCTGACATATCCTAGAGCTATTAAGCACTTCCCGAAGCGATATTGAATATATAATAAAAACTTTGCTGAATAAATAAGGATATATTCAGATTATACGCAATAACATTGGTCATTTCCGGTTAATAACTAATCCATGACAACTAAAAAGAGGACCAAAAAAAAAAAATTTAAAAAAATCGAAAATGATAAGGACCACTAACAGATTCGAAACAGGATACAAGTTTTTTTTTTATTTTATTTTTTTAAATATGTGCATATCCTTGTTAAATTACAGTTCAGCTGCACAATGTAATATTGATATAAGTCTGTTTTATAACTTCCTTTCCGTCTTGATCCACCCTTTTTGGGGGGATGTTTGAACGTCCACCTAGAAATCTGTAAATGTCTCCCTAACGTCCACCCAGAAATTTCTCTCTCTCTCTCTCTGGTCGTCCACCTAGAAATTCTTCGATTCCACCATCACTCTCTCTCTCTCTCTCTCTCTCTCTCTCTCTCTCTCTCTCTCTCTCTCTCTCTCTCTCTCTCTCTCTCAGATTACAATGTCTGATTCTAATCGTGTTTATACTCATAGATATAAACTAAAGAGGCCGTGGCAGTTTGTTTGTGAGATTGGACTGATTGCACATTTGCACAGTCATTTGCTGGCCTGAAATCACACCCAATTAGCTGGTCCATCAATATCCTAGTCAATAACTAATTTCGCCCAGCAGACCTAACAAACACATCAGTAGAAGAGGCAGCCGTAGAGCAGCTTTGTTTTGAGATTCATCCACCGAACGCGGAATGATATTCTAACTGTGTGGGAGAAAAAAATCACGTATGTTGTGTCGGACGACTACAAGCTTCAATTTACGAACTGCAATTTAATATGGCTTTTCTCACTGACCTAACCATAAATATACTCTGCATCGATTAATTGCATCAATAAAATGAATGCATACTATACATGTATTTACAGGTTGACTTTCCTTTATTTTGTACATGTAAACCATTCCCAGGACTGAATATAATTCCCGAAATGCTTGAATAATCTAATCTCATTACTGTGAGTGTTTTACAATAAAACAGCAGTACCAACATTAGGAGTGAACTTGAATATATACCAGTGGCGGCGCGAGGGGGTGGCCGGGCAATTGCCCCCGGGAGCCAGGCGAAAGGAGGGGGGGGGGGGGTCACTGTCGGGAGTTTTATTTTCCAGCTGTAACGGGGGCTTAGATGGGGGAGGGGTATGATGGAGGTTGGCAACTGACATAAAAACTGTTCTCTGTGCAAAGTAGGGGCGCCACTAAAGAACATTGCCCTAGAGCGCGTCTAACCCTCGCGCCGAAACTTATGTATAGTATTACTTTATGTACACTTAAGTTTGTTGAATTTTTCAAACTTTCGCGATAAATTATACAATTTTGTAGTATTAATATTTAAGAAATGAGCACAGCTAATCGATAGGAAAATTACATTTCAACCACACGCTATATATTATTATATTTCTAACATCTTTCGCATAATAAGATTGAATACTACACTGTAGAACTGTGATCAGAAAACTACTATAGTTCACACATAGTGTTTTTTTTTTCTTTCTCCATATCTTGCATTGAAGAGGTTGTAAAACCATTTAACTGTTGAATTTTGCATTTTATTCCCCATATTTGTTCGTTTGTCTTTTCTTCACAGTCGTCGATATTTCAATAAATTATTGTTAATTGAAATATCAATGAGAACACCCTCTTATTCTGTGCTTACCGATACAATTGATCCGTGATTTATGCCTTGATAATTTTAACACTCCCCCGATAATATTGCGCAAATTAAGCAATAATTCTGAAATAGTTTTATTTACGGGACTCACACGGTCATATGAACAAAGGCAGGGGCATAAATTAGGGGTAGCAGAGCAGGTTGTTTTATTGTCAATATCGTTGTCGCCACTGATGTGATATATATATGCGCTCTTATGGCTCACTGTGTAACACAAGTGGACGGGTTCTCCCGATCAGAAGCCGGTTTTATTTACTCGGTAATAAGTGAGAAAATTATGATGACAATTTGGGGTAATTTCGCACTTGAAACCTCTCTCTATTACTAAACTCAACACTTCGAGATCAATTTGCCCACGATCGTAGCGTCGTAATCCACGGCGCGACTTATCAACGTAGATTTACAGCGGTCCAAATTTATGACAAATCGACGTCGTTTTACAAATCTTTGATCGCAATATTTTCATGTCTGGTCAATACATTTCCAGATTATTAAAACATAAATTCTGCTGTATCTGTGACCGATAAGCAAATTGGAAAGTGGTGTGAGTTTTCTTCATAATTTGAAGAAATCAAAGTACATAACGGAATTCCAAATGATCTTCAAATTCATATACATCTTCAAGTAGAATAGGCTCGAAGCTAGACTGGTCAGAGAGACGCCAAAAACGTCTTAGAAATATCTTTATCGCTTCTGTGTACCACGTATATGCGGGACTACAAATATTACTTATTTAAAAGGAATGTGACTGACTCCACTTGTAATAAGGCCCATAGGCTTCTGTTACGCAACTGTGGCTGTAAATGTAATCCCTATTCCGCTTGATGCACCTCTTGAGGCACTCAAGATATCTCGAAGAATCATGATGTGCTCCTTATATCACTAATAGGTGGTTAAGAGCAAAACTGTCTGTTATTGCGAATCAAAACGAATCTCTGAGATGGCGCGCAATTTTATCACAAAATTTGAATGAATGGCGCTATAAACAAATCTTTTTAATGTTCAATTCGAACTTTTACTAACAGAAGAATCGACCAGAAAAATGTATGAAACTAGCAATAATATTTTGTCAGAGTTCCATTGTCGTATTACTTAAAACACACCACGATCCAGTTGTGAATGCAGGAAGTTTTAACAACTATTAGCGAATTGTCAAAATGAGACTTTTTTTAATCAAAAGAGAATATCCAGAAAGTTTTATCTGATGGACACAGTTCCTCTCGCGTACAAATTTGCATATCCTTTCAATTTTTGTTTTCGAACAAAATCTTAATTTTGTGAATGTATATTTAATCTATAATATGTGATTAAATTTTGTTCATGATGGCAAATTGCATTTTATATTCTGGTCACTTGTAAATAGAATGTTTACAAGCATTTAAGTTCAAGGACAGTCGTGTTGACAGTTAGACAGTTTTTTTTTCTTTCTTTTTTTTTTTTCTTTCTTTTTTCTTTTCTCGACATTTTATTGCTTCACATCCTGTTGATATATATCAAGTGAAAATGTGTATAAATAGGGATTTGGCAAACAAATAATTCATTCCTGTTTTAGAACAGTCTGTGAGAATCCATTTGAGATCAGATTTTATAGTTTGTGCCGTTGAAATTAAATATATTTCGAGAGGAATTATTTACTTAATATATTCACTGGAATTACTAAAGTGTTCATTGACTTTTGAATTAATACATTACTTTGGACTTTTGTGAACTCATTCAAAGACACTCTGGATTGAATCTTTGTGTTATATCAGGACATTCAAGACTATTGGAACTCATTCTGAACATTCTATATATTTGGACTTGTGATTAGGACATTTAGGATTGTTTGAAATTTGATTGATAATATTGTAAGTGTCTCTTGAATTTCACTTTGTATTATAGGGAAATAAATTACGTGTTGATATTACTTACATTTTTGGTTTCACTTTCCTTCTGTTAAATATGTTTTAAGACCTATAGTCGAATAAATACCCATACCTCATCTAAATAACAGAAAATATTTGATGCTTTCTAACGTGCCTGCCCAAATTGTACATTATAAATTGCTGACACAGTTTTAGATGTTTTCACGTACTTTTTTTCAACTGCATCCATGATAAAGAATTCCCATTTAACTAAAGTTGCCTAAGGAAGTTGAACAAAAAGCTTCTCCCAAGTCTGTATTTGTTAAGCTTGTTTGGAAAATACCTCAGTGTGGTAAACATATAATATCTTGAGTAACAAAGAGATTGTATTTAAATGTTAAACCTAATTGTTTAAGTTATTTGTCTTTACAATTCTATTTTATTCGCCCTTCTTTTTTTCCACCCGCCTCTTCTTTTCACATCTAGATGTATTTTGATAAAGAATCACAAAATTTCGAAACCGTGCTTCTATCATTTTCTAATCGTACAGATTTATGTATATTTTTGTTTCAGATTCTCAAAAATGGATTAAAGACGATATCTTTTCGTCCACGCATACCTTCATAAGAAAGCAAGAAAAAGTAAATGTAAAAATTAGTGGGTTATTTACAGGGCTTTCAGAAATAAGTTTTTTTTAATAGTAAAAGTCAGAGATGTAAAAAGAGATTCTTTAGATACAGCTGTTAAAAAGTCATAAAACAAACCAAATGAAATGTGGAAAAAAAGAAAGATGTTCTATCTTCATCAAAATCACATTCGTGTTCTAACCTTCATCAAAATCACATTCGTGTTCTAACCTTCATCAAAATCACATTCGTGTTCTAACCTTCTTACTGATGATGGGGAAGTCGTTAATCACTTTACGGAAATTGCAGATAGTTTTGTGATTTCTACTGTAGTATTGGGTTAGATATTGGTAAGGACTTTGTTTCGTCAATACTGGATATTGAACTTATGTCAAATGAAAATCTCTTTCAGACACCAAATATTAGTGATGATTTTGTTAGAAAGGAAATTATAAATATGTCTGACTCAGAATCTACTGGTTTTCATGGGATGTCGGTGAAACTTTTAAAACTGTCAACATATTGCATTCTTGAACCACTGACTTAGATGTTTAATACTGACTTAGATGTTTAATACGTCCATAGGAACGAATATTTTTGCTGACGACTGAAATACAGCTAGAGTCACACCCATTGTTTAAATCAGGAGACGAATCGAGTGTCAATAATTATAGACCTGTATCTGGTCCACCTATTGTTAACAAAATTCTAGTAAGACATGTATTCAATTCATTTTATGACTTTTTATTTTAAACAAATAATGTGATTACTCCGACACAATCTTCCGTCCAAATCATTCCTGCTGTAGAGCAGTCACTGGTTTTGATTGATCACTGGTTAAAGAATATTGATAACAGGAAATTAACTGAAGTTTTATTTTTATATCTATGTACAGCTTTTGATACTATTAATCATAAAGTTTTACTACACTATTCCCCCCCCCACACACACACATTTTATCTACTGCTGTAACTATGTGGGGAGAACACTATTAATTCTTCTTATATGTAGAGACTATTCTGTTGACAGAAAAGAGCAGACCGGATGAGTTTAAATGTTACAGATATTGTAACATCTACAGCATCTATTTTCAACACTCTTAGTGGGTGCCAAATAAGGATTACATTTTTTTTAGAAAAGCTGTTCTTACTTTCGAGGTCTGAAATAATTTAGCGCCATATTATGTTACAAAACCCTCATTGCTATGGTTTTAGCCCTATCTCAATAGTAGATTACAAACAGTGAGTTGGAGAGGTGCTGTCTCGGATTTGTTGGAAATTTGTATTGGAGTACCACAGTGATCAATTTTACGCCTTATTTTTTTCATTTCATATATAAATGATTTTTTTTTGTGAGTGTTTTGAAACATGCAGATGATACATGACAATATGTTACTGATAAAGTTGTTGGCATTATTGAGAGAAAACAAAATGAAAATTTACCATGTGCTATGAAATGGATTTATGGCAATAAACTTAGCTTAAATTTACAGAAAACCCAGTTAATGCTTATCTACTCAGCACAATGGTCAGTCAAATGTTTAGAATTGTACTTTGAAGTATATGGTACAAAAATTAAACTGTTCAATGTACCAAACTTTTATGTATCCTTATTAATAATACCTTGACCTGGTTCAACCACTTTGAAACGCTCTTTTATACAAGTATATAAGATAATAGGAATCACGGAAAGAGTTTGAGATTTTATGTCGGATCAGTCGATCCTAAAAGTGTAGTTGTTTTTTTCCACATTTTATCTACTGCTGTACTATATGGGGAGAACACTATTAATTCTTCTTACATGTAGAGACTATTCTGTTTACAGAAAAGAGCAGACCGGGTGAGTTTAAATGTTACAGATATTGTAACATCTACATCTTCCATTTTCAACACTCTTAGATGGGTGCCAAATAAGGATTATATTTTTTTTAATAGAAAAGCTGTTCTTACTTTCGATGTCTTAAATAATTTAGCGGCAGAGTATGTTAATTTTTTTTAAGTTTGTAAGGATCATTAGCAAAAGGAGTACACCAGAAGTTCGAACAGCGTATTTTAAGAAATCTTTTGTTTACTCTGGTACCAGTGGCGGCGCGAGAGTTCGGCAATGTTCAATATTGGCGCCCCTACAGAGGCGGCCGGGGGCAATGTTCTTTAGTGGCTTTTACTTCGCCACAGAAAACAGTTTTTTTATGTCAGTTGCCAATAAGTTTTGTGAACAAGTTCCCTCGTTATACTAATGTGAGGAGAAATACTATAAAAGTTTCAGCTGCAAAAAAAAGAAGCTTCTGACGGCCCCCCCCCCTTTCGTCTGGCGCCTGGGGACAACTGCCCCCACCCCCGACCTCCCTCCCCTCGCGCCACTACTGGCCTCTACAGTTTTACTGAACAGTTTGCAGCATGATCTTAAACTAGCACCTGATGGTTCAGCTTTTAAATAATGATACCTCTGCAAATATTTGAATAAGCAATCCTGATTTTATGACTGCATAACATTTGTACATGGTTGCTGTAATATATCTATGTGATAACAGTATGTTAACCTTGTATAATTTGTACAAGCTTCTGTTCTATTTGTATTCTTTTATGCAGTAGATGTTAACCTTGTATATTTGTCTTAATTTCAGGGGTATAATTGAAACTAGCTATTTGGTAACTATATCACCCTGGATAAATAAAGGATATTCTTCTTCTTCTTCTAATTATCATTATTATTATTATTATTATTATTATTATTATTATTGTTGTTGTTGTTATGTCCTTGCCGATTTTGTGTAAATCACGTTATCTTTCAGTACCGACATCCTTTCAATATGGGGGGGGGGGGGGGTCCCGAGTGGTCGAGTGGCCTAAGGCACTCACCTTTACAGATCACTCACACATCTCACCTCTGTCCGCGTGAGTTCGAGTCTGGGCTCGACCAACGTGGGTATGTGAGAAAGCTTGCCAGTAGCTTCCCGTGAGTCGGTGGTTCTTCCCGGGGTCTTCCCGGTATCTTCCTCCACCAAATATACTGGCGCCTATCATGTGCTGAAAAATGGCCTTAAACCCAACAACAATAACAACCTTTCAATGCATAGAAACATCAACTTTGTGACCGTTACACTTCAAAATGGCAGCAAACGGTCTTTACAATCTTTGTTTTTTTTTGTACTTTGTGTCAAACATTTGTAAAATCGAGTTTGTATCTGAGCGCGAGTGACAGCATGGATCATGTAACTGAGCGCTAGTGACAGCATGGATCATGCAACTGAGCGCTAGTGACAGCATGGATCATGCAATAAGTATTTCATTTCATCCCCTACAAGTCTCATTCGACTTCTGTCAGACGTATAACTTTTTAGCATCTCATCAATCTTTTGTGTATGCTGAATATTTCTATGACATATTGATTACGTTTTCTTTTGTTTTCGCCTAATGTGTTCTTTATTGGTTTCTACGGTGTTTTAGTTTCCTTAAATGGACATTAAATCATCATCTAACCCTCCGATGTCTTATTTTATACAACGTTAATTCGACAGTTAAAAGTCATTTCTCTCAAGGTACTACTTTCCTACGTTTATTTACTGCAAGATAACGCATTTCTTACATGTTGTCACGAAATATGTCACTTAATGATAATGCTTAAATGAAATTTGTTCCATAGAACCCTTAGAGAAGCTGAAGTATTTATAAAATAATGAAGCTACAAATTTTAATTCATATTTCCAGTAAAATGTAGTTATATTCCTTTCATCGTTGATGCTTTGATACCCAAGAGATATGCACTAATGGAAAGGCCACTTAAAAAGATTTAGGAACCTTTATTATCGCAGGTTTGAAAATCGTGTCTACTTGATTTTTAGAGCTGTTCGTGTCAAGTCTCTTTGAATATTCACTGCTGAAGAAGTTTTGTAATAATTCAATATTTGTAATAATGTATTTCCTTTAAAGAGGATCCATCTCAAAAAGTATTTTAGTGAAATAATTTCAGTTTAAGTGTCTTCTATATAACTGTACGGTGATATCTTTCACTGTGCTTTATGTATTTTATGATTTAGAATGCTTGTACTATTGATTAATGTACAGTATGTTTTTTGTGTGTAGATTTTATGTATAATTGTTGAATTTTACTAATAATATGTAATAATTTTTTAGTCATACTCAGGCCCGCCAAAGGGGGGGGGGATTATCCAGGGGCCTGGCAATTTCTATGGGCCCACTGTCAACTCAGTTAGAAAAATAAATTAATCTTTGCAGTAAATATTAAAATTTGTTCCTTGCAAGAGTCTAAGCTATGGTAGATTACTACAGGTTTTATATGCAAAACAGTACACAGTTTTTTATACACAAAAAAATTAAACAAGTTCTGATGCCCATGACTGCTTTCTCCAGGGGCCAGGAATTTCTGTCGGCCGGCCTGGTCATACTGAAAAGGTATTTTACGTCAAATAAAGTCACCTTTCGTAAATAATGGATATTTTTCCTTCTCCCTCTCATCTTTTTATTGTTGTTCTTCTTCTTCTTCGAGACAGAAACACATTTCTTGAATTGGGGAGTACAGTTTGTTGATTTTTTTCCTTCTCCTTGATGATGCAACCCAATTGAGAAACATTTGCAACAGAAGTCAAAACACTTATAATGAGTAAATCTCATGCCAAATTCAGAAATTAAAGATGATGAACTTGTGCAACCGCCAACAGTGACAAAAACACACAAAAACATATAATGAGGAAGAGAAATGCAACCAAGTTTTACCCCGTAATGTGGTTCCGTCCTACTCTTATCAATGCCAAAACAATGTCAGATGCTACTAAATTGCAATAAATAACGACACTCGAGCATATTTAGATAAATTAAAAAGGATGAGAGTGGTAACCAGCCAAGACAGAAACGTGTGTATGATATCTGCTATTGTACAATACTTCCTGAGTGTATTGACAATGTAAAAAATGTTAAAGAATAAAAAGGCCATCAAACTCCTGCGTCATTAATAATACGTATATCCTGGTTCTTAAGTCGACTTCTAAAAAAAATATTACACTAAGAATGATAAACACAGATAATTTTACTTTCTATCGGATTGATGTATTATTCGAAGATTGATAATATATGTATCGCTATATATCGCTCCATTGTACCGGAAGTTCTGGGGAAGATTTGCTTATGTCCCTCCCTCAAGATTTATCCCCCCCCCCCCCTCCGCCGGTACATACTTGATCTTAAAAAGGTGTCTGCCAGTCGACTTAATGGGTCAGACTTGTTCAATTCTAGCACGGTAAATGCACTCCCCAATTTGTATTTACTTCAAAACATATATCAATTCAAAGTGTCAAGCAAAAATGTTTCGACTCTGTGGCATCGGTTTGGAAGGAAATATAAACTTGCTGATGTCCCTCGGGATCTTATTGAAGTGGGACCACTTGACTCGCACTGTGGCAAATTCCACTGTTTTGACTTGAGCGAATAATTTATTGCTCCACTATATCAAAAAGTTATTTAAAACACATTATATTGGAGATAGGCAATATAAAACAAATTTTTAAGTCCTCCTTTTTCAAAGAGCCTGCCGTTGGATATGGCGCCTGGAATTATGCTACTCTCCACAAGCGAGGGAACGAAATGGGGCTCTGAGAAGCACTCCAGGTTGATCTCTCGCAAACAGATTCGTAAACCCAACAATTGCAGTGTTTCTCCACAAGCGTCCAAAGTATGATTTATTGGCAATGATAATGCATATACTGGCTACCAGTCTGCATATTCGGGAAAAGGCTGACCGAAGAGCAAACTTTCTGTCGGTCATGCTGTTGTATACTAACGCGAAGAAGCAATTGGAAATCGGTGATGAGGTACTTATATTTCGACCACTCAGCAAGTTCTGACATTATTGAAGAGAAATAGTCATAACAAAGAAGTAAAAAAAAAAAAAAAAAAAAAAAAGGAGTTTTATATCTGAACTTATATAAATTCATGTCAAAGAGGAAAGTGGTGGTCTGGGGACGTCTAAAGAATTCCGAGCGCACCTAAATAAAATAATAATAATAATACAAAATTAATTATAAAAAAAAGAAAGAAAGAAAAGCAAGTTAACAAACAAATAGACCAGAAGATCTTCTTATTTCCTGATCTTTCCACAACGACCAACAGAAATGACAGTGTAATTTGTCCGTCTTCCATCTAGCGTCAATATTTGGTCCAACTTTGTTGATATGTCTATATCTTTTTCACACCTGTGATTTTTATCAGAAATGACGTCATAATATATGTAAATCATCGGACAGACATAGAGGTCAAAGGTCAGGGTTAGCGATGGGTACGGAGCGATATTTGTCACGGGAAAGATACGAATTTATATCACTTTATCTTCTTGACTTCTACTCTGTGTTTTTGCTAGATTAGTCTGTTTCTGTCGGCATTGATCTATATCTTTTACAATATAAACTACAAACTGGGATGGTTATGAAAATGGAAGCCCATCTCTATCGATTAGTTTTGACATGAATATGTATGCATCCTATAGTTGCCAGTGGCGGATCCAGAAATATTATTCAGGGGGAGCGCATACAAGAAGGCGAGGGGTCTGAGACGGAACGTAAATGGGGGCCCAGGGGGCGAAGACCCCGAAAGCTCCTGCATTGTAAGCGTTAACAGGGCATACATTAAACCAATTACCTCTAAATGCAATGCAAACTTACTCAAGGAAACGTGTCGGTTGTTTCGCGCTAATGGGAGGGGGTATGGCTCCAGGTCGCCCCTACCCCCCTCAATGGATCCGCTTCTGGTTCTGAACAAGCATATTTTGGTTCTTCATTAAACATCACGTACTCATTTTTATTAATTAAAAACGGATAATGCAGTATGTATATGATAGAAGTGAGCGACAGACAGACAGACAGAGAGGAGGGAGGGAGAGACGGACCAACAGAAAGATAGATAGACAAATAGAAATGAAATGTAGACAGTGACAGATGGTAGTTATATATATATATATATATATATATATATATATATATATATATAGAGAGAGAGAGAGAGAGAGAGAGAGAGAGAGAGGAATGAAAAATATAGAAAGAAAAGATAGAATGAAAGAAAGATTGAAAGATTACTAGATAGATATTTAGATATACAAGAAAGATGGACTGAGCAACGAATACATACATACATACATACATATATATATATATATATATATATATATATATTATATATATATATATATATATATATATATATATATTGATTGAGAGAAGAATGGATGAATGGATGAAAATATATGGATGGATACATTTGGAAACACAGACATTTTTTCTCCGCTTGTTCTTTAGAGATGTCGAAATTGGTTATAGGTCAAGTCCCCTTTTTGCAGGTACTTTGTTACTTTGATTCTCAAAGAGGTAATTCTGGTACGAGAGAGAGAGAGAGAGAGAGAGAGAGAGAGAGAGAGAGAGAGAGAGAGAGAGAGAGAGAGAGAGAGAACATCAAATGTTTACAAAGGATCAACATATGGTATATTTTTAACTTTTTAATCTTTGCAATAATTTCTACTATTTACATGTCATCGCATACACAATTTCACTATACATGTCTAGCACAAAACGACATCATTACTAGAGAAGCAAATTTTGACAATACCTGTACCGTGTCACAAACCAAGAAATATACCACATGAAATACAAAATATGTCTCCTGTTGCAATCAACCACATTTAAAGAAGCAACAAATTTATTTGCACTTTATATTTTTCCTGGCACCAGAACTATACCATATTAAAATAATTAATTTTAAAAGTTGAATTATAAATTTTTGTCATTTGTCTCAAGAAATAATATTAGCAGATCGTTATTAAGAAAAGTCAAGCGATTATATGACATATTGTTCCGATTGAAATATTAGTGCTTCAATGCTTTCAACAGTGTGCCGTCCTGTCATAATTCTTTAAATGTATCTATTTAAATCATGTTTAATGAATTCAAAATTACTCCTTTAATCTCATACAGATAAGGATCGAAAAACGATATCAAACAAAATGTCTTTAGCCTGGATGCACAGGGAACACAGATTGATAATAATTTAGATACTCGTGCTAAAAATAAGCTTTGAAGAATTAGTTTATAACAGGAGCTAAAACATCTTGTCGAGTAAAACTGATCTGCACTTGCATTTGCATGTTTAAATGTATCTGTGCGCACATACCTGCTTTTGTGTATTCGGTATTAAGCTGATTTCAACACTTGATCAACATTTATTATTAAGAAAGACAACACCTTAATATTTTTTTCATTACCTAAATCCTGATGCAAACAATGATTTCAAAGTTTATATGTTGATATGTACATACATATATATATATATATATATATATATATATATATATATATATATATATATATATATATATATATATATACACACACACACACATATATATATATATATATATATATATATATATATATATATATATATATATATATAAACTTTGAGTTTTGTGATATTTTAATTGAGAATTTGATTTTTTTTCATGAATAACTTCAAACTTCCCGATACCACATAAAAGTTCATTTTTTACCATAGACAAAGACACGAATAGTTATATTAATGACAAAGATATTAACGACGATAATTCTTAATAAGAGACTCTGTAACAATTATTATAGACAGTAAATAGACATTTTAATTAGTGACAGAATAGTTTTTCTTGCGAAATGATTTCAGCCACGGGCTAAAGTAATTATTTATTTCATATAATGCGTGATATTTTTAGGTTATTTATGAAAGGTAGACCTTTTCACAATCAATTAATTACAAACCAAGATAATAAAAACTGGGAAGGAGGAGTGTATTCAAATGTATAGTTATAAAATAAACACTACTAATTTAATATCTTATATCTTTCTGTACGCTAAGGCAACCCCCCCCCCCCCCCCCCCCCGCCAAGGAAAAAAAATAAAACAACCCCAAACCCGAAACCAAAAAAAAAAAACAATATTGAGGTCGTTTCGCTTTATGTTTTTATTAAAATGTCGCAAAGATCGTGGATGCCCCAAAATCGTAAAGCGTTACAATTTAAAGACAAAAATGTTGTATATTCTAATTAGAGCACGTAATATTGCTGCTAAATAGTGTTTTGTTGTTGTGAACAAGCATGTTTTAGTTTCTTGTTAACAATCAATGGATGTTCAGCCTACACGAAATTTAAAAAAAAAAAGTTATGAAGGATGCAAAAGAAAATAGCTAAAAGACAAATAATTATTATAGATATAATACTAAGAATTACATAGTTGTTAAAATTAGAAAAGTCATGGATATACGTTACAATATCTATGATGAACTTTTTTATTAAACATACACATTGCAACGTATATCCATTACTTTTCTATAAAAAAAGATAATCTTGTGATTCCTATTATAACGACCATAATATTTATAGACTCAAAACAATTCCCATTTGAGAAGGTTTTTTTATTTCTAAAATTGCTTTTTCTAAAATTGCTTTTGGAATCTATTCAATACAATGTGGAGGGTATTTAGTGCAAGCCAAATAATGAGTTATTCAAATGTGTATTGAACAGGTTTTAAGCCTGTTGGACACGTGAAGCCATACTAGATATTGAAAAGTAACCCGATACTTCAAGAGGAGTTCAATTATATATATATATATATATATATATATATATATATATATATATATATATATATATATATATATATATATATATATGCGGGTGTGTATATATATATGCGTGCGTGCGTGTATGCATGTGTGAAAACTGTACATGTTGGGTTTTTCGGACGACTGTTGGACTGCTCGCTACTTTTTCTTCATTCTAAGTTCAAAATGAATGTAAAAATAATATACACTGCATACATCTGAGATAATTAAAAGTTTTAAATAGTTTTCTTTGATAATTTAGCACATATCAGTTATCATTTTTCATTGGCTGTGCAAACCATTAGATATATATTTCCGACATATTATTACGATGAGAGTTGCATTTGGTTAAAAAGGAGAATCAAAGCACGGTAATATGAACAGAGTCGAATGTTATGTAATTTTATTTATAAAACCTTAATGCATATCTGTTGATTCGAGTTATCGTGAAAATGAGATCATTAGATTCAGTTTGAAAATCAAACCTGTGTGATTAAAATGAAATAGTTATATTAAGAAAGGAAGACGACAACATAAAACAATAAAGGACATCTATTTGAATATTAATCGCTCTTGAATAGATTCAATAGATACTGTTCAGAAAGTGTGAAGATTTTTTAAAACAATAAAAATTAAAATTTTAAAAGAAAAAAATCTGCAATGAACTTTCGAATAAATGAATACCAGAGTTTCTTTTTCATCGTTTGTATCATCGTTTTTTTTTCATTTCTTTTTCATCGTTTGTATCACACATGGGCTGCAGATACATCGAATTTAGGATTGCAGTATGCGTTAATATTTTTAAAGTTATATATTACTATTATAAGTATCAAATTTAGATAAAAGGAGATGTTGACTACTGAATGTTTTAAAGTTTCAGAGAAAGAATTAAGTCGTGTGTAAATAACTTTATTATTTGCACTTGTCCCATGACAACATTGTGTATACATGAACATCGCTCATGTACGAAATGCACGTGCACCCTACACACAAGATACATATGAATTGCGACCTATGCAATTACGTACATAAAAGTACAACAAATACTTAACTTGTCAATAAATTACTTGATAACATCTAGATATATGAACAGTCATATTTCGTATATGCCGATACGATTGACCCCAAAATAAAACACACATTAACTGCTATCTAGTTTTAATGCTGATAAAATGACTGGTAATTAACAAGACATCTTTTTTTAAAACAATCTTGTCAATAACAGATTGCCCATGTCGATAGAAGATACAAATTAGTCAAACATGCTGACTTTGTGTAACGTGTTGGCACCAATTCGAAATCCGGACTTTTTATCACATACAAATAATAGTCACATACAATTAAAAAGAGCACTGTACTTTCATTTGAACACCGAACATATTCACAGTCCTGTTTGAATATGCCATATTTTCTGCATCTGAACACTTGAATATATTAGCATGCGCAATGACTATGCTCACGCAGCGGAGCTCTACCCGTTTTGAGTGTTACATGAATAGAATTTTCCGTGAGACATGAGAAATCTTTGCTTCAGTGTTCAACAATTGCGCCAGTGGAATCAGGCCCTACTTCTCTCCTCCTTTCCAAACCACTGAGCATGCGCTCTATGCTCTTTAATTCACTATTTCGATTGGTGTTTGGTGACGTGTGCAAAACTGGACTCCTCTCTCTAATTGGTGAAGAGCGACTAAGACTGCTGATGCCTGATGAGGATAAAATTGGAGATGAATTCGAATGAGCACCTACGTAATGTCCAGACTTAGAAATTGGCGACGTACTAGTCGCCATTGTTGTTTTTGTCAATGGTAAAGAATACGGTGAATATCTCGGACTGGAACGAGAATTAAACATTGGTCCTAAATGAGATCCTGATGTCATTTGAGAGAAAGAAATAGCGCTACTGCTGTTTAATGTTGGTGAAATATTGTGATATAAATGATGGTTTGGAAACTGGAACTGAGCCAGGGACAGAGCATGGTGGCTAAGATCCGCGGCGGATGATGGTAAATATGTCAGTCCATGAGCCAGCGAAGAATTTCCCGCATTGAGTAACATGGAATAGGGAATAGCGCTAGTAGCTGAAGCATACATTGACGGCGATGGATAAAAGTACGGAAACATGGGATGTGTCACTGACGGTTGAACAACAGTGACATTTGGTGGACTAGTATGCTCCTTGGAGATGTAGGATCGACTGGGAGCTGGTGAGAGAGGTGATTTTCGGTTCCTCTCGAATGACCTCTCCTCCCTACCGAAGGGACTCGGAGACTTATCTCTGGATGATGTCACCGGTGAATTTTGACCATCAGTATTGTCCTCGAATCTATGATTCACATTCTTTGATCTTTGAAAAATTGGACTAGGACTAGAACTACGGTCTGGAGTGGTTGAGCGTGGAAACACGGTTTCCAGTTCCGGTTTTTGACGAGTTTCCTCTTTTCTGTGCTCTTCCTCAGACTCAGAAACATTAGGACTAGAAACTGCATGATCTTCGTCGGTTTCCGCAGATTTCTCTGCCTGTTGCCTTGCGGCTGCTGATTCTGTAATAGAAAGAAAATTTGTTTGAGAGGAATAAACTTGAACCATTTATTACGAAAAAAGGAGCGTTTGTGTGATTGACAAACGAAGTTAAACCAAAAGCTTCATCAGGTGTTACAAAGTTCATGAGAATAAAATATAGAGGGAAAAATCTCTTGCATTATAAACGGTTGCTATAGATCTTGGAGAAGACGATGTTCTGATTTCTCAGACAAATCAAGATATTTTATAAGAGTTTGATTAATTTACTTAAATGCTTTTTGACAATTACGAAAAAGTATCACCAATATAATATTTATGTAGTTACTATAAAAACAGCTATTTCTTCTGATTTTATTTATATGTGCACATATCTCTGAAAATGAAGGGGGGGGGGGAGATGTCTTAGCCTCGCTTCGTTTCCTCGTCAGATTTAGACAATTAATTTGTGTATTCATGAGCAAAAAGTATAGAGATCATGAATGGAAGTTAGGAACTAGCACCCAGTATCAAATACTTGAAGTTTTCAAGCATGAAGTCTCTTCATTGAGGGAAAAATCATAGAATCTCTCCTACACTCAATTTCACAAAGGCTCGACCAGTCAAACTTGAGTGGAGCTTTATGTCGATACAAAAGCGAAACATGCTGCGCTAGAAGTTTTCACTCGAATATAATAGGACACATAATATAGCCTCGCGAATATGACTCGTTAGTGCCCTCCCACTCGATAAAAGAGCAATAGCCCACTTAAGGGTAACGTCGGATAGTGTGCTAAATTTTATGATCCATTTAATTTCAATCTTGGTACTTGGTAAGCGGTGAAATGAGGAATGTATTCACTGACGCATGTTACTAGTGAGACGCACAGACAGAAAAGAGAAATAAAGGATATTACTTCTCTATAGTAAGCAATAGGCGGCAGACTGATAAATCGAAGACATAAAATGACGCAAGAGGCATATATAAAAATGTTAGAAAGAAACACGATGACGGACACAGACAGAAACACAAAGCGGAGAATCTGGCGAGAATTTCTATCGGTAAAATATCAGATAAAGGAAATTTGAAATTATTTTTCCCTCGATCTACTTCTTTTTTGAAGGAAAACTAATTCGTTAGCCATTAGTTTTCCGTCAAAATCGGAGCTTGAGCAGAATTGATTATTACACGATATGCAGTGCATTAACATTGATATGCTAATGGGAAAAAGTTCACAAGTCGGTATAGTGGCGTTCGCAGAGTTGGAAAGAGCTTTAAATATTTATACAACTTTCCATTCTTGGTGTTGAGAAACCCTGGAATCCTTGCCTCATAAACTGTTAACAACATTTAGATAAGGCGACACCTTAGCTGTCGGCTTAATTGCTAGTAACCTCTAAAATTTTGATTTGCACACATGTAAAGAATTCCGCAACTCTTTGATAAAGGTGATATATATTATACTACAGTTTCCGTGGGTGTCGTGATCAACCAAATTGGCGAGTGCCTTTCACTTTCTTCCCTTTCAAATTGACCCTCTCTTATCTCCCTACTCTTAATACATTTAGTCAAAGTCGTGAAGCAAATCTAGCTTCGATAGTTTCTTAACAATCTTTTGATATAAACTTTATGCGAGTGTTAAAGGGAAGGGGTAAACATTGAGATAAATTGACTGATTCTGACGTTTTGTTTAGGATCTCTCTACTCCGGCACGGCGTCGTGAGTCTGCCCGTCTTTTTGCTATACAGGAAGATAGGAGAGAAAAGAGTGCGATTGAGAGGAAAAGTGCTGACACTAATGGTGTCAGAAGTTATATTCGATATGTGCATGGGTCAATGAAGTGCATTTGGATTAATTGTACATGATATAAGCACGAGATCGACGCACGCATTTGTCAGTACTGTTTTGTGGAACTATTGGATATCGCGGCATCAACTGACATGCAGGTAATGCAATGCAGACAGGACCTAATCCCGATGAAATCCATCCGCTATTACTTTCACATCGATATCTTTGATCGCGTGTTGGATGCATCGTGCGGAAGCACACAAGTGAGTGACAGACAATGCAGACTAGATGAAATTAAGATAAAAAGAAGTGCCTGATTTGTATGGAACTCGAATACAGGAATGTCTTTTAAAAAATATACAAGTACATGGAAGGGATTGGCAAACAGGATAGTGTTCAGACAGAGACAAAAAATATGCTTAGCGTCATTTTAAAGAGAGAGTGAGAGAGTTCATCAGCCTTGCTACAAAGTAGTGTCTGCTCACAACTATCATTAATATGCACAGTCAGCGGTTTAATGAAAAAAATCAAAATTTTAATAACTAGAGTAATCGAGTGCTATGAAACCCGTCTTTAAAGGGTACTCAACGAAACACACAATTTGGACTTTTATTGACAGGTGTCCTTGATATAAAGGTGAAATATTATGAACACTAAAGAAAATGGCTTTTAAAAGTTGAAAATTATTAGCAGATGATCCTTATACGGAGGTGTCTGTTGAAGCAGGTTTGATTAATATTTTTCATCAATCATTTGTCTATGTTGACCATACAACTGGAAGGAAATCAGTAGCTGACCAAGGATGCTTTAAAATTTTTGAAATATATTGATACTGAAAATAAGCCTCCGATAGCTACATGGTAAGTAATTAAATTTTCGGCACATTGAGCTATCTACGCTGACTTGCTTTCTAAGGTTAAGCATAGAAGAAAATAAAATTCAGTTTTCCGATCCCCCCCCCCCCCCAAAACAAATTCCGTAATTATGTTTTAAGAGTCCTTAAATTATTACATTTATTCTGAAAGTCCATAAATACAGAAAATGGACACGTATTCAAAGAGTTTTGCAGAAGAAATGAATTATTATAAAAAAAGAAGGTGACACTGTAAAGTGTGAATTAACATCCTAAACTTAAACCTTAGTTATCAAGTGACTCAAGTCCTGATATGTATATACAATTGCATCTTTACTCCGCTTTGTAATTGTCCACTCCCTCCGGCCAAAGTTCATAGGTGGCCTGAGTAATTGATATTCTTACAAACAAATTTAAGTTTGAAGCGGTCGGGGTAAACATTGTAAGCGCAGGGCCGCTAGATGGCGAGCGAGATATGGACGACCCTGTCTACTCAAAGTGAAAGCTTCATTACCTTTTTGTCGGGGACACTGTTGGATTTCACGGGAGTTTACAAATCTTACAAATGGAGGCCTTGTTAAACGAAAGCGGAAAATGTGTCCCCAATATAGATAAGGGTAGCAGACACCATCAAGGATCCCGCCGAGTTGATAAATTTGGAATGTAATCCTTCCTAATAATAACTTTTCAGTCTTCTCTTCTTTCCCTCTCTGAATGCATTCCTGTCTGCATATATAGGGAAAACCAATGTGATCGTAGGTGGCCCAGTTAACTCCACAAAAATGACGAATTGGGTGTATTTATTACAGTTCTGATCAAGTGACGTCCTGTTTGATGTTCACTGAACTATGAATTATCATTTCCCAAGGGTTAATAACAGAGCATGCGTTTAATTGTCTTTTTTATAAGAATTTTTCTTCTGAATATTAAGTGAGTTCGGGGTGAGAGAGAGAGAGAGAGAGAGAGAGAGAGAGAGAGAGAGAGAGAGAGAGAGAGAGAGAGAGAGAGAGAGAAGCTGTAAGTATCACGAAACGAGGACGAAAGAAAAGATATGAAATATAACAAAAGAGGCAAATGTCTAAAAGAAATATGAACTTTAACCTTACAATACGACCAACATGATAATGTAAAAAAGAGAAGAAGAAGATTCAACCCTTACCTCTCAAAAGATTGCTATATGAATCGTCAGAACTGCATGGCTTGTCGTCTGTGTCAACGACGCAAACTTCTTCGTTTTCATTGTCTTCATCGTCTGTATGAACATCATCTTGTCTTGCAATAGTGTGTTGTTCACTGGTAGATGTGTTACATGGTTGTTGCTGTTGTTGCGTTACCAAGATCTGTCTCCTACAAATACATAAATAAATTATGCTTATATAAAATCTAATGGCATTGTATCTGTCTAATATAATTTTTCTTTTGCGGCATATATTGGCATTAAATTAATTAAATTTTAAAAGATTTCTTATCTAGGAAAAATACGACAGAATAAAATTCATGACTTATTCTTAAAGAAATGTGACTTTATTTCGACAAAATTGATTCCAAAAGACAGACAATATAATTACTTCTCTAAGAAATATTTAAAAAAAATAGAAAAATAATGTGTTACTGATATAGTCATTAGGCTGACAACACAGGAAGTTGAGACCTCTTCAATTAGGAGGAAGGAAAGTACGGCACGAGATCTCGCCCACTCAGGCGCGACTACCACAGAAGAAGTTTTCGTTAGATTTAATACAAACACTGGAGATAAGTTGTCTAATCTGTGTAGATACACACAACATTTTCACTTCTCTGTAAACAGATATTTTGTACGGGGACAACCGACTGGGGAAAGTGCTATTTCATGGAGGCTCCTTGTTGCCAATGAGTCTGAGCGCATTCCTACGACGATCTAAAGCCCGTCTGGAAATTTTCGCGTGAAGTGTTGTAAAGTCCCCATTAAAGATTTCTTCTATTTGGCCTTTCTGAGATTTAGAGAGACTTTCGTGTTATACTAATAGTCGTAAGTTTTAGTTTATATTTATTGTACAAGTCATTTGGAAAAGAACAAATGGGTGGAATTCTGTAGAAAAGTACTGGCAAATCTTCTGCCAAAAGTCTGCAACTCGATATGTCATCTAACTGCTTTTTATACTTGGAAGAAACATACTACTTCACAGCTGCACGCGTGTACATTGCAAACACAATTTTGTGCTCTAACCTTTGGCTTATCAGTGGAAGTCAATAGTAGTATTATTAATCGTCGTCCTCATCATAAAGGTACAACGACTACTATCAATTTTTGTAGGAGTACAAAAAATGAAAATTAATTGAATTTGTTGCAGATTCTTTGGTTTTACACACACACACACACACACACACACACACACACACACACACACACACACACACATATATATATATATATATATATATATATATATATATATATATATATATAACAGTCTTAGGTGAGTTAAGTTATATGGATAATTTACAAGAAATGAGTAATCTACAGTTATTTTGATGAGTGAAACATAAAAATTTACATCTTTTATCTTTAAAGTTTTTGAGGATGTATCTCCAGTAAGAATGCTGATACTAATATATATATTTACTTCTTCTGGTTACTTCTTCTGTGCCAGAGTGAGAATTCTAATTGCCCCCCATAATGGGAGACCTCCACTTTACTCTCATTAGAGCGCTTTGTGTGCAAATGACGTGCGAAGTTCGCACACTCAAAAGAAAATAGTACGCATTCGGAAACGAGGAAATATTGGGTTATCTCCTCCACGAGTCTCTTAACTTTCACTTTATATAGAATGGCGTCTTACACATCGTTCCTCATTAGCGATAACTGCAATTAAATCTTCCGATCAAGTGAATGATTTACACAAATATTAGACCAGGCATTTATCTCTTCATTGAGAAGACTGGTAAATTGATAGCAATTTTGGCTGAAATGCTCATAATTTACTCGCTTAGATGCAATCAGAGATTAACTTGCTTTTGTTACGGTTCTACTCAGTGTTGACGGTCACGCATACGGCCGGGGAATGGGGCAAAATCAAGTTTGTTTTCGCTGCTAACTGCCGAAATAGGATGAAATTAGCACATACATTTTACATGAAAAACTGATTATGGTTGTCTGATCGAAGCGTTCGAAGAGGGAGCGGGCAAATTAATGTGGTTATTCCGTCGCCATACAAAAAGGGTCGTTTGTCGATGTCACGAGAAACGATAGATGTAGCACAAACTTTGTTACTTGTCAAATGCAATAACTGAAATTGAGTCAAATGTCGAGTGAATAAATACTAATTTCTCACTTTTTCTCTCGCTTGCCACTGCCGGTGTCACGGAAACCCTTGGCAAACGGATTGTGGTCAATCTTCAACTGCGTGATCTGAAACGAAATTTGCGTAGGTTATAATAAAAGCAAAGTGAATAAGTTTTTATTTGATAAACTAATAAGTATATATTTGATAAATCAATAAGTACATATTTCATAAACCAATACAAATTATAAACATCAACTCGGTGAAGACATTTTGAAAGGAAAAGAATGAATATTAGTGCCCTTCGTTTATTGCAACATATTGGCATCATAGTTGAGACATAATTTTTACTGTACGGCCTACTTTAGTTTTCCCACAATTCTTGGAATGTTTACTGGGATAAGATACAACACGATTATTCGAAAGGTTTGAAAGGAAAAGTTTTATGTATCGGATATTGCTCTCTGTTTGTCTCTGTAGTAATGGCTTCAATAATCAAATTCGCACAGCAAACGAAGACAGATGAAGTCTATAAACTAGTGAAAGATAGGATCACAGAGAAGGGATTCTGCTAAATCATAAAAATCCCTATTGATTATTATAGCCTATGATCTGCGTGCATTAATCCAGGATATGGCTGCTATTGCATCGGATCTAAATCGTCACCTCTTTCCAAAGAAACGAGAGCTGAAAACGATCTTCGATAGCTCCGTGAGCTTTTTAGTTTGCATATACCTATGGGCAGGCGACGTTGTTATCAGAAAGAGAAACAAATGACCTCTATATTTATTCTGCCTTCTGATATAATTTTCCCTTTGATGTAACTGTTAAGTTAACCTAATGGGGGAGAAAACAAAACGCAGACCGACAAAGTTAACAGCATTTGCCGATTAGTCCGGCGCAGAAAGATGCTAACAGGAGCATGTGACTATTTGATGGCAGCAAGACAAGAGTAATGGCTCAGCCCTTGTCTAAGTTTATTTTATGCGTTATACATAAACGTTTCGGTCTTTCATCATTGCCATAATTTATTGGTGTATCTTTGGCCAGAATCGCATAGTAATAAAAGTACACAAGGAGTCTTTAGTATAATTAAACGTCTTCCCTATGTCCCCGATCTCTCCGATCATATTTTATCGACGATAATTGAGTATTTATGCAATAAAAATCTTTAAAAGAACTACAAATTTCTGAGTTTATGCATGGTAATTTAAAAAAAACAAAAAATCTCAGCTGGAATCTGTGGACAAAATTGATCAAGATCTGAGATGTATTTGTTTAAGGGAAAATGGAGAAAATGCCTATATTTTATTACAAGTAAATTTCTGAATTATATGCATTTGAAAATTTAGCTATACTTGAAAGATTCGCATATGAATTTTAAATGCATCGATAACAACTTAAGTCAATCCGCTTATTTGGCCAGCGCAGATAAACTTTACTTGATTTTTGCGTGTTACAGAACACATACTGATCATCTGTTTAAACTGCATATGACAATAATGAATTTTAAGTTAGTGCAAATAATACAATTAATTTGAAGAAGGTGTCTCCAGAAAAAGAATACATGAGCCATCCCAACAATTCATTTCGTTATGTTGACGCGACAACGTAAAATTAATAATGCGACCGCAATAATAATAATAATAATAATAATAATAATAATAATGATAAAAATAATAATAAAGCAATGAGTAATAAGAATTTCAATATGTCAATATCTGAAAAAATATAGCAGCACGAGTGAACGTTTTCTTTCATTCATTTCTGACACTGATGTAGCAATGAATCGGGGACGGACATTAATTTTTGAAATTCTATGGCAGCCATTTTAACTGACATTAAATTTCCGTGATCAGAGGCACAAACGTTAATACGCGTCTTTGCGGATACCGTATTGTAAGGTAGAACGGTGACCTTATTGTTTATATTAATATCTGCTGGTATATATGGTTTGGACATCAATTGTAATTCAATGTAACGACATTTTTGAAGAATTTTTTTTTTTATGTCACAATCGTACCTTCCGTACCATCGCAGACTAAAACTGTTTTCTAAAATTGAAGAGTAGCTATCACACAAGGAAGTGTATTCACGGCAAATGCAGCTAAAAAAAAAGTATTACCTTTTCATTCTGGTATGCAGTAACGGCGATGAAGTCAGTCTCTTTGAAAACATATGTCCTAAAAGCGCTGTATGGCAGCTTCAGGATGTCGTTTGCCCTCACAAGATGAAAACGAGGCTGATATTTGTGCATTGAGTTCAGTATCGTCTGCAAATAGACAATGATAAGTATAAGTATTAGACTTCTTTTTGAAACAAATTATATGTTCAGTTTTGAATGACCAAATAAACATGCTTTCAGACAATACCAAAATATTTTTTTTTAATGTTTAGAGAACTTCCGCACAATATCTATGAATATTAGTCATAACAATGTGTGAAAAAGTTACGTAACTTAAATTCACAAAAAGATTATTTTTAAAAAGTGAAATATTAATGCTTGTTCAACAGAAATAAAAGTTTGAGTAGTTGCAGTCATCACAAGCATCGTCAGACCTTAATTTGATCAAATTTAATCTTTTTTACTAACTGGTCGAGAGCCTAGAGATAATCAGTACTCAATGAAAACTTTCAAAAATTTCGTGCTTGAAACCTTTTACATTTCGTCTTTCATTCGATCAACGGATCAGATATTTAATTTGTCAGACTGGTGTATGCCAACAAAAGAAACAATTGCAGATAAGTTCGGTTCTGCGAAAGATTTTCAGATTTACTGGCTTTTGTGGAGAAAAACTCCATTTTAAGCAATGAACGTTTTCTTTTTAAATCGGCCACAATTAAGAATGGAAGATTTTAAGATGCTTCGTCGTGGCGTCTTTTTTGCCTAATGACCGATATATGTTGGAGATAGATGGGGCATTTTAGCAGCAAACTTAGATACAATTTGATCTGAGTTAATAATTTTTAATAGACAGAAGGGGATGCGAAAAATCCACGCACAAATTAAGTTATTCGATCTAGATAATAGATTGTATTGCAATTAAAAACACATCGGGTTCAATAAATCTTTGGAAGAGCTCCTTTGAAGTTGCAAAATGGTATAAAATCGGCGGCAAACTGATGACGTCATAGGTAGCTAATTACGTTATACTTTCAAAACGTGCGCGGCCAGGCGACACAAAGTAGCTTAATCTACTTAGAAGAGAGTTAAAAACAAAGAAATATTTGACTGCTATCGCAAACGGTTAACTTTGATGGGACTTCTGGGGTGTTAAAAGTAGTTAGCTGTATCAATTGGTCTTCTACACAAGGATTATTAGCTCTAATTGGGTTGATACTTAGCTTTGATAGAAGCGGCCATCTTTTGGCAACAACAAAATATGCCTAATAATTCCCCCAATAGTTCGTATTTCATAACTGGAAATTGCTGGTCAGACAGACAAAATCTGTTTAATAATTCCCGCAATTTTGTCAGCATTTGCTAACTGCAAATCGCTGGTCAGGCGTTAAAGTGAAGGTGACAGATGTAAACGTCCGTATGCAGCGTCACAGATAACAATGCGTCTGTTGTGTGAATATTAAGCATCATTTACAATTCCGCATTTCGATGAACTTCAAAGATCCAGTATCTTTACATATTAACAATTCTGGAATTTTTCGCTCGACTGAGCGGTGAGATCAGAGCTGATACGAAGATTAAACGGTCTTATATTATAACTCTTCATCATTATTTTCTGAATATCTAATAGACCTTGATCAATATGCATTATTTACTTGCTTCAAAATCAAGCGTTTCATCCGTTGTGACAATTTGATCATAGTCCAGTGCTGGATACGAAATCTTTGTCATGAACAATGGTAATAATGAGAAGAACCATATCTGGGATAAAGAGATGTCCATGCTGATAGGCCCACAACTGAGTGAGTTAACTTGGAATGGTGGCGCCGTGTTAAATCCAATCCCATATCTTGCGCCACCAAAGTAGAAAAGTGCAAGTTGATTACACCGAAATTGGCACTGCGTTTTAGCAAACAGACACCAGCAACAAAGATAACACTTTAATTTTAATTATTTTTGGTGCCAATTGTGAGAGTGAACTTCTTTTTCAGTTTGAATATTTGGTTTAAAAAAAAAATTGTTTTGTGACTAAATTTTCCATTAGTATTATTATTAGTAGTAATAGTAGTAGTAGTAGTTTAGATTGTCGTTTCCATATATTTCATTTGACTTTACGGTTTATACACCATAAATAAGTTCCGAGTTATTTTTGTCAGTGATATTCCGAGACAAAGTCTTTTTTGAATATAACTTCAGAACTCCTTAGAAGCCAATGCACGATTCTTGTCCTAAAAGAATACTGAAGGTTTCCGCAACTCAAGACAGGGATAAAATGTGTATTTTATATAAACCTTTTCCTCGCTTGAAAAATCAGAATTTATGCTTTATCTAGAATTTATAAAGTCTGAAGAGAATAGGGCGAAATCATATACCATATGATGATCATGAAAATTACTTTCTTTGAAATGTTCTGTAAACGTTCAATGGAGTCTAGCTTTGTAAAAAACGACAAAAATTCAATATTTTTTTGTTGTTGGTATATTTTGTTACACATGCTAACGTTATCTAAATGCCTTAATATTTTAGGAGTTAATCATAACTTCTTTTTTAAAAAAATATATATTTTAAAAAATGTAGATAATCACTAAATTTTCCCCTAGAATGTTATATTATGATAGTATAACCAGGTACAGGACTGTGTTTTATTTCATATTTTGATTATATAATTTAATCTTCAGGTTGATGATGCGAATAAATTCTAACTTAAGAAGCAAATGAAAGTAAAAATTATAGACATAGTGTGGTGCAAAGTGGTTAGTAGGAATGAATTAAAGGTTTTCAGGGCAAAAAAAGATACAAAATATGAAAAAGTAAAAAAAAATTTAAAAAATATAGTCTTGGTGTAATGTGACGTATGACAAAATATTACTTCTTTTCCAGAGAAAATTGTTGTTCATGTTCTTTCGTTATCTTTAAGATTTGTGCTGTGCTGGCTCATAAATACCACTACCAAACAATACGCGTAAGTAAGTCGAAAACATACCACCACTCTAGACGAAATTTACCACACAAGAAACGGACCACAAAGCTATTAAAAGTACACGTAAATTGTTGAAAGAGACAGCTTTCTTGATTGTGTACACGGTACCAGATGGAATTAAGCACTTTTTGAGAGGGTATTTTCAAGGCGTTACCACCGTAATGAATGGTACAGAAAATACTTGACAAACCTGGATGACACTAAACAGAACCATCACAGAAAGTGCTCAGAGCCAACTCAGAAACCGATAAAAAGCTATAAAGAGTAGCTCTCCGAAGCAACAACATCTATATTGTGTTTGTTTTACGGGTCTTCGAAACTCGAACTACTTGTTACTGCACATACCTACTTCATTGTAATTTTCTGAACACGTATTGGAAATTGACATGAGTTATTTCAGGAGTCTTCATGAAGAAGAGGAGGAAGACATTTCAGTTTGATTTACTCATTCTCGATTTCTTCTTGTCAGTTCTAATCAAATATGCATATATATATATATATCTCTCCATGAGTTATCTTCTAAATGTTTAGGCATATTCATAAATGTTCACACCCGTTCCGTTGATCTTTCATAAAGTTTGTAATGCATGTTCAAGTCGACAAAATATTATTTTAGATGTACTATAAGGACGGCATGGAAGACTGCAGGAAAAGTTTCGTCCAACCACAGCATTCACGTGTGTGACTAAGATAATACAATCTTTCTAAAGATATTGTCATATTTTCCCTGAAATCTTTTTAAGCAGTCTCAATTATCCTTAATTTGTAGCAAAGGATGAGTGGAAAATGTATCTGATACTAAGCAAGAATAGTTTTGCTATGTAAAACTCGTGACGATAAACAATCCAAATTACGTCGTTAAACTTGACGACAACATTATTTTGGGAATCGAAACTATTTAAGTCGCATCGACTATCACGAAATATTGAATATCTATATATTATTTTGTTGTAAAATTATTCCACCGGGCGTACACATTTTTAGGAGAGAAAACAAAGGATCTGTATTGTGTATCAATCAAAATGAAATAAAATGACGCTTGGAAAACGCTAATCTTGGAAAGGCGTTTTCATCATCTTTTTTAAAGATATTTTTCCAAAATGTTAGAATTTCAATTTTACATAAATAGTAAAAGAACAATAATTTTCAGAAAAAGTAATTTCTCAGTCATTGTGGAATCATCTGATTCTGGCTTTCATAAGACGAGCATAGTCAATGCTGTAGTATTAGGAAGAACAGTTAGTTATAGATTTTGTCAAATTGTTGTCAACAACTGTTTTTTTTTTGTTTTGTTTTTTAAATAAACGCACTCGTGTTACATACTTCGAACTAGGGTGACGTTCACTTGACAACGTTAGTGATAATAATAATAATAATAATAACAACAACAACAACAAACAATTGTCCAATCTAACTCTAAAATTAAGCAAAAAATAATTCATGGTCAAGTCACGAAATATTTATCTAAATGTCCAAACATTGCATATATATGTTTTGACATCGTAAAAGGTTGAGAGAGACTACATTCAATTTTCGGACTACCTGAGGCTTACGATCTTTGGGCGGGACGTCGCGTTAAAAGCACCAATCAGTCAATGTCGGATTTTTTGCCGACTTATTTATACGTCCGTGTCAGTAGCGGAGTCCGGTACAAGACTGTCGGCCCATCGTGTGAAAACTAACATATTTCCCGACGTGAATCATACCCTAAATGTTTATATTGCACGGCGTCACAGTTTTGTCATAATTTGTCACCTGTCCCATGGCAGTTTTTCTCGTCCACGAATTTTTTTAAAAAGAAATCTTATTCCATGTAATCGGACTTTGGATTGCGATATTAGTGGCTACAACACTTGGAAAGCAACTCTTCTGTTACATTTAACATACAAAAACTAAACCAATCCCCCTCTCCCCAAAACATATATAATTAAGTTTACAATGTATGAATGATAAATATGTGCAAGACACACTGGTAACGTACAGATAGACAGATATATGAAAACAATGAATTGAGGAAACAAGCTCAGAAATAAATAAATAAATGCGAATCTAAAGAAAACATAAGTGTATTTTAATATCAAATTGTAGGGCCTACGAATTCATACAAAAACAATAAAAGCTTTATGTAATTTGTCACTTGTGATATATTTTTACAAGCTAAGCCCAGTTTTCTAAGGAAATATTGTCAACTATTTCAAACGAAAACTTATTAATGCAGTTTCTTCTCCCTTTGAATACAAGTTTAATAAAACGTGCGAAAAATCAAGAACTTTAATCTATGTGTAATGATTCTACGTCCCGTACTTCATTTGGCCATTGCGAAGGTAAGTCTGAAATCAGACACCTATCACATACACACACATAAGACGTTCCTAGCTGTCAATATCAATTTGCTAACCTCTCATATGAAATATCCGTTGACCACTCATTGCCTATAAGAGGTGGTCATTCGCCTCTGTGGCGACGATCGCGACAGGTCCTGTTAGATTAAGCGACCCCCACACTTCATCAAAATGACCAGTGGTCAGCTTATGACATTGAACTAGTCTACTTGTCGCTAGGGTTGATTCCCGAAAATTGTAGGCGATCCGTGATTGTGTGTTAGACGGTATACTTAATGCTTGATAGTACACTATTATGTAACAGTACACTGTACCCACTTTCACGTAATTTTACCCACTTACACAGACGTATAAAAATAACTAACTGGGCTAATATTTAGGCCAAGACACACGCCGTATTGGGATAATTCAAACCAAGACACACACCATACTGGGCTAATACAAACCAAGACACACACCGTATTGGGCTAATACAAAGGTAAATACACACACCGTATTGAGCTAATACAAACCAAGACACACACCGTATTGGGCTAATACAAACCAAGACACACACCGTATTGGGCTAATACAAAGGTAAATACACACACCGTATTGAGCTAATACAAAGCCAAGACACACCGTGTTTAACCAGTCAAATTTTCTTTTAAACGAAGTTGAAAAGTAATATAAAATATTATTTTGGTGCCAATACAATTTCATATATACTGTCCATTGTACATGTTAAAGATTATCTATCCAAGATAATATTTTAATTAAAAATGTTATAAAGTTCCGGTAGTTTTTAACATCGTTATTTTTCATCTCTATACCTCTAAAAAAAAGAAGAAAATCGCAAAAATATACTGGCACATAAGCGGCATTTTTTTATACCACCAACGCCGAATAAAATCGCAAAAATATATCGACATATAAACGATAGTTTCTTCCACACGAATATTACAAGAAAACTACCACCTGCCACCGCTGAGATCTTTCCCTTTAATATTTTCGTAGTTCTACAGTACAGATTAATGCACAAACATGTAGTTTTAAATAAAGAAATTACAATTTGCTGCGGAAAATTGTTGGCCGTCCTTAGTTTTGGTGAACTTTGATCCTCATAAAATAATTTCAGGCAAAGTTACAATAGTTCGACTCGGTGCGATCATTAGAAGTATTGTTCAGCATGATGGGCGTAATTACATATTTTCTACATATAACCATTTCATTTCACTGTGTTACCACTGAGAGTTCGTAACCAAATATCCCTTCACACGAGGTCGTTTCCATTGTTGATGGCCATGCCCCCTTATCGCCCCGACCTCGAGTTTTTAAACGCCGTATTGCACCTAAGCATGGGATTTTTTATTTTACTGAGATCGAAACTTGTCGTCGATCTGTGTGCCTCGCATGTCATCTACATACAATAGATAACGTGCCCTCTGGAGCGAACCGCCGTTATCATTGCCCCTGTCACAAAGTGACAGCGAAATTAAAAAGTAATAATTCGATATTAGGTATAGTGGAAAGATTATCAAGTGTATTGTATATGAAAGTAGTTATATCCACAGGGTGATCTATATACTGCTATCAATATAGAAATCACTTGGAATAATTACACGTATTCCTGACTTTTCTTTTTTATCGCTGTCATTTCTACGAAAAGCATAAAAATTTTATTGTCCTTTAAACAGATATCACACGTTCTATACAAGTGTTGATTTCAGTGCTGACACGAAATGAAATTGACACCATTAAAAAAAATATATAAATATTTTCACTCTCTTTGAATAACTTCTGGATATGTTTAGGAGCTACTTGATAGTGTATCTATAAAAGTAACAGATGTTCACAGAAGGCGAGAATCTAAGACATTTTAAAAAATACCATCAGACATAATATAACTATTTCCACTTCTGTATTTAAAAAAAAATTATATTTAATTTAAACTGTAATGGCTTGTACATACGAATACTAACTACTGTTTTCTCAACAAGAACAAAATATTTTCTTCACATACGACATATACTGGGGTCCAGCTTTCAAATTTCACAAATATAAAGAATCGAAACACCAGGTTTTGTTTCACGGATACTATACTACAGTGAACGAACGTGTAAGGAATAAACATAATATCACTTAATAAATAAACTTGGTGCGGTGACTCAGAAAGTATTTCTTTTAACGATTATGGTATACTGAAAAACTTGCAAATATATTTAATTTCTGATTTTGATTCTGTCTTATCTACATTTTTGTTTACATTATTTCCTTGCAATTCATTACCTTTAAACCAGTACAGATGCGTTGTTTGAACACAATGCAAACGATTATTTGTTATGATATATCAATTGAGTACATTAATGGGTCAAAATGATCAAGAGGAAAATATAAACTCCTAAGCTTCTGTGTAAAAATCGTTCTACATGTGACTGATGGCTCATTGAAAGGTGTTTTCCACCCCTTAAATTGTACCTAATGTCACATATTTTCACTGGCGATACATAATACCCAATTTCTCACCATGCGTTGGTCGAACAATTCCCGTAAACAGTTTATTTCTCAAGTTACATAATACAATAAAGGGTCTAACTCATACCTTTAGTTTATGGCATTGAAGAAGATAAACAACAAGGTGTTTCTCGTACATATGTAAGCCTCGTTAAATAGACGTAAAATTTCTTCCATGATTTTTTTTTCTGCTTAGAATTTTAAAACTAAGTCATGACATGTAGACATAAAAGAGATGACCCTAATATATGTAAGTGATAACAATCATGTACATGTATTGCTTGCTGTACGCACACAGACTTGTACAATCTTGTTGTTTCCAGGATTTTAAATTGATACGTAAATTTTTGCACAGCATATATATATATATATATATATATATATATATATATATATATATATATGTATGTATATAGACCGAAATAAATAAAGTTTCGTTCAGTTATTCTGACGTCAACTCGAAGGAGTAGTCTCAGGTCCAAGTGAACCAAAAATAAATTGCTGGCAAGTTCTCTTTCGTCTGACCCATTAACAAGTTTTTTTCTTCACTTACCTATTATTTTAACAACCTCTTTCACTATTAATGATCGTATTGTTTAGGAAGTATACCTCATACAATCACACGTCTTTATTCTTCACAGTATGTGTTGAAAAGAGGAAGACTTTACATCTGGACAAGAAATCCAGCTAAAAATATTAAATCATCCTTCCTCAGGCTTTGTTAATGATTTCGAACCCATGATTCTCAATTTTCACTTTCAAGTGCCCGAATAAGGTGCTGTCAGATCTTCACGTCGTTATTTTATTCTTTATTTAGCCAAAATTACATTTGGGACTTTGCTTTCTCCTCCGCTCGAAGTTTTCTATGGAAACAAGGAAATCGCGACAGATGGAGATTTAGCACTATTTCAAGAAAGGTTTTGCATCTATTTCTCTCCTCCGGCTATCTCACCTTAAAAATATTGTACCAATGTACCTCGATCGTCCCAAAAGACATTGTTTTGGCTAATATTATGACAAGTACAACATATGGTCCCAATATTGTTGGAGAAAACAATTGCTGCTTTTGAAACCAAAATGGCTTCAAAGGTGTTACATGCAGATTGTTGCATGGAAATAACGAAAGCTGCTACATCTTTGCAGACTTGGTGAGGTCTAGAGTGAGATTTATTGATTTATTTATTTTTAATGGCGGATCTAAGGCGGAATTCAGATGTTTAAATAGAATCACCACTTTTCAAATTCAAAATGCACTTTCAGTGAAAAGCAGAACAAGCTGGTCATTTTAAACAAAACGAACTATCCATTCTCATAATTCAACTCCATCAGATCAAAACCCCAGATCCGCCCAAGAATTAATTAATTAATTAATTTATTTATTTATTTATCCACATTTATTTTGTATCCTAAATACAGAGATTAATTGCCTTTTTAATAATAGATGATGCATTGTTAATTGTTTTTTTTTAAATATTTCTTAGTATAAATGTGTTTTATGCATTAGGAAATACATAATTATACACTATCCATATTTTATAACTTTTGTTTTATGAGTATAAATTGTTCTAATGAACTTTCAATTAGTATATATACAAATATGAGAACTATTGAATGGTTAATATATAATATTTCCTTCTATCTGATTTACGCGTCAAATAATTCATAATTTTGTATAGGAGTTTGCTTGGAAATCTTGATCTCAAATACAGTGTTGGATCATTTAAAATACAGACACGTACATATATAATTCCAGAATAACACATACATATGAATATAAACTTTTAGTGTGCATAAATTTGTCTGATTCAAACATATTAACAACACTTCTACAAAATACATATTTAACTGTTCGGTTTTAGTGCTCTCTCTCTCTCTCTCTCTCTCTCTCTCTCTCTCTCTCTCTCTCTCTCTCTCTATATATATATATATATATATATATATATATATATATATATATATATATTATAATTTTCATAGACACATTTTTGGAATAAATAATCTTCAAATCAGTCTGCTTATTAAACAATTAATGAATGGAAAAACTAATATTCACGCCTCCAGTTAATGTATGTATGTCGTGGCGTTTCACGGCACCCCAGCACAATAGTGGCTATATGGTGCCAACTAAAGGTAAAATTCCATCTCCTATTTAATGAATGTCAAAACTAGAATTCAGGTCTTTCTCATACACATTATCATACACATTAGATACTGGAACATACACGCCTATTGTGATACATAATTAGATACTGGAACATACACGCCTATTGTGATACATAATTCAGATAGTTATGAAAGTAACTTGTTCTACCTTCATTATTTTGGTGTTGAGTTTTTTTTCTTTTATTTTTTTCTTCATAAACCTATATAGCATTTCGAAAGAAAAAAAAACAAAAAAACAACTGCAAGACCATGAAAATGGCATTTCGTGTTTTATGTTTAAAAAATAAACAAGAAAAGCACCCAACTATTTAATGCACATATATTTTTTTCTTTGTGATATGCAAATTCCATTGTCTAAGTCGTATGAAAACAAACTGCACTTTGATGAAGAAAAAAAAAATACTGCACTTGCAGGATTTTCAGTATGAATGTTTATGTTTTATTTTTCCTAATATTGTGTGCAGATATCTTGATTTATCGTGATGTGCAAATCTAATCGCAGGAATTCAACATTAATTCCCATGAAAAGGTATTGGCCTGTGTAACATTACATGTGTGTATCATACAACTGTCTGGAATATCTATAAAACAGGAAATAACAGCAAATGCAGGTATAGTTAAAAAGCGAAGTGCATTGTTCATTTCATGTAATGTCAATCAAGTCCGGTATACTGCTTTACTTTTAGTACATATCAGTAAATCACGGTGTCCGTTACACCTCGATGTGTAATGACAGGTCCATTTGAAATGGACATGACTATCTGGCAAAACATGACGTATGTACGTATTTGCAGCACCCATACATGGCAACTTGGCATCAAGTCTCCAAGTCGGTCACTTGACCCTAATAATCACTGTGTACAGAGTGAATTTCTTGACTAATAAACTTCTCAATCATAATGTGATCACAAAATTTAGTTCGGTAGAATCGCTGTAAATGGCACTGGAATTTGAATCGGTAATTATGTAAGGCATTTATACTGGACAAACTATACCCCAGGGGCGGGTGCTGTCAACAATTTTATGGTTTCATGGCGTTTTATTGCGATTGAAGTTGTGTCGTACATTTGGAAGCTTGCAATATTATCTAAATTTTAAGTGGTATCTGACAGTGTCCTTCGGAAGACTTTGCAATTATATATTAGTGGGTAGGTCCGCAAGGTCACGGGCCATTTCCAAAAGTCAAGAAAATCACAAAAGTCAACATTTTGCAATTTTATTACAAGTTAAACTGACAATTATTGAAATGCCATGTTGTAGATTAAGCAGTTAATATCAAGACACATTCCATGTCATTTCAACAGAATTAGATAATACATTTAAGAAACGGACAGAATTGTTCCAACTTCGATGGTTTTCTCTTGAAAACAATCTTTTTCATGTTTAATTTTTTTTAAAAACACAACAAGGACAGAAAAACTGTGAGATAACACTAACAGAGAGAATATGCATGCTAATAATAGAAACACACACACACATTCACACACAAACACACTAGGTAAAGATTATAAAACTCGGAGAGAGCATATAATATGGAATGTTTTACTTACAAAGCCATGCTTGTCTGACATATTGTTGCTCAACTTCAGCTTATGGAAGGTGGAAACTTTCTGCATCCACTGTTCTCCTGTGCTGGGCGAATCAGGGTGGATGTACATCCGTTTTGGCATTTCAGGATCCGCTTTCCCTGCCACCATCCAGCGACTATTGTGGAACTTGTAGCGGCAATCATCTACCGCCACGATGTCCATCAGTAGGATGTATTTAGCCCGCTTGTCCAGCCCGGACACCCGGACTTTGAAGGGTGGAAACATTCGCCTGCAATGAAATTTATAACTACGTTAGGATTGGTGTCAGCTTGTCTTCTTTGTCAATTGACTTTCTATTAATGTTTTATATCTCTCTTTCCTTTTTCTTTTATTTTCTTTCTTCTTTCTTTTGTTTGATTTAATAAATAAAACGGAGAGTAAGTAGTCGTCTAAAGTACCAAAAGAGTGATTGTAAATGAAAAGAAAAATCATTTATTGTTGGTAAAGTCCATAGATCATCAAACACGGAGATTTTAGGAGATTATTTGAATTTTTGTGCTATGATAACCTCATTTGATATGTACAATGTATATATAATAACTGTTGTGTATATTTAGAAAATGTAATTTAAAATGATTCAACATTTCATTAAAGAAGGCATCAAGATGGATGAATAAAAGTAGGAATATAAACGAAAATGTGGAGTTGATAAGAAATACTAGTCTTTAATTTTGCTACTTATTGTCTCAGGAAGGATATTTCATTTTTTTTAAAGCATAAAAATATGTATTTCCCTAAATTTCGAAACTTTATGTTACGACGGTGGTCAAAAACTAATATTAAAAATTTTACAATCGGGCCTTGAATAAAGATAGAGTAAACCAAATGACTTCAACAGTGATCTATCCAGTATGGAAAAGTAATGATCAATAATATTCTACTTTTATAATCTACGTAACACGAAGTTTAACGAATCAAACGCGGATTGATTTACTTTTAGCAGAGACATATATATGTATTATCTATATCTCTACTATTAGTACTGAACTACTTACTTTTATTGTCTATTATACCCCTACGTTGCGTGCAAATTACCACACACAACAAAAAATATTTTTGTGCCATTAAGCACCAAACTGACCGATGTCGTCTTTTTCAAGTTTTAATATGATACATGAGCTGCATGTATGCCATCAAATATTCTCATGGAAATGTATACACCATTACATCGCTAGTTTAAATGAACACAATTTGTTTTGCATCGTCCTCAATGTTCTAATTTGTTATTGTAACAAGAGTGACACTTTCCTATGACAATGAAACCGTTCTGATGCCCTCTTTGTGGAGACCATTAGCAAAATATTATTACAACGCACGGGCGTTGTTTCTAAGATGAAATCTAAATAATAGATGGAAGAGTATTAAATAGAATTATATCTATTGCCGCCATTTCAAATTTTCCCTTCTCCATACTCAAAGCTCTGAAGCGTCTTTGAAGCTGGGGTTATTTAATGATTTGTGAGATACAGAAGGGAGGGGGTGATTAAGAATGTCGCCCACTTGTTAAATAAAACATTTTACGTACAGCATTGATATCATGCCCTGCTCAGCGTTAGCATTAACCCGTCTCGTCTCTCACCAAAGCGTTAGAAGCGTGATAGGGTTTGTTTGCTTGTATTGTAGAACAGCTCTTACGAGGTGCCAGTACCAAGATCACTCCAGAACCAGAGACAGCGGCTAGGAATGTGTGTGATGTGTTTTTGCTTTAGAAAGGATTCTGTCTGCATTTAATAACTTCAAGAACAGATTCAAGTTATAACGATGATTACCAAAATTAGGATTCCGGTTCAGAAATATTCGCAAGAAATATATTTCCGGTTCCGGTGGGCGAAGATCTGGGCTCATATCATAGCAATAAAATTCGTTAGGAAATATGAACAATTCAATGTAAAAATGAGATTTTAATTAAAATAGTACTATATTTTTGAAAACGATGCATACTGAAATAACAGGCCATGCTCTTTTAAATATTTTCTGGATGACCGATGTAGTTGGAAGCGTATAAAATTTTAAAATTTTTGCCACAGTACCGGTATTCGATTCTTTAACAAACGACGATAACCAAATAGCTTGAGGCCAGTACACAATATTTGGAAAAATATAGATCTTGAAAATGAAAAAAAAAGCCATACAGAATATAACGTACGTAGTTTTGGTAAGATTGAATTTCAAGTATATTTAAATCTTGTTTTTACACGGAAAAAAGTACAATAAATAAACATATTTGGACATTTTTAATTTTAAATAACGTGTTTTTACACTGGATAGTTTACCATAAATAAACCTATTTAGACACATTTAAACCTATTCGCTGAACTCAGCAAAAAAAAAAAAAAAATACATAACAAACAACCCAACCCCCCAAAAAAAGCTAATAACATCAGAAAATGGTTGTTATGTATACTGCAAATCTTTATGTATGCTTATAGAACAAAATATAAGATAGGTTCTAAAACAAAAATATTAAATAAACTCATTCCGCAAATTTAAAAAACAATCACAAATGTCCTGTAATAGCTTTTTCGCTTAACAAGCAACTGTAAATGACTCAACTTAGTTTGGATTAAATAACGTAGAGTGGTTCTTACAACATCTGATCTCTCCTAAACTCTTCAAGTGACTGAATGATTTTTTAAAAGATGTAAGATAATTACTAATTCATTTTCTAAAACGTTAAAGATTTTTAAAGGCTGCATTCATATCTTTTCTTTTAAAGTACAGTAACATCGGAGAACTTAAAATAAATTTTTTTAAAAATCCTATTTTAATTTCATATGTAAAAAAAAAAATCATCATTCTGACTTTCAGGTTTAGCGTTGAACGCGACATCCATGCTAACCAAAAGATAATTTCCAATCAGGATTGTTACCACGTGTAATGTTTTCAATAGAGAGAATATTGTCATACAATTCAAAGTGTATGTTTGATACATGTGAAAAAGCATCAAATTTAAATCATTTTGATTTAAGTCATCAGACTGCTGATTGATACTGACTGAAACTGATTCCAGGTCAAGTAAATTAATGAAATATTGCTCATGTACCATGTGTCATATATGCACATAAAATCCCATCGTCAAACAGTAATACGGGTGGGGAGATGATCTTATTAGATAGGCATCGAGCACAATTCGTGTCAAAGATAACAAGCTATCGCTCTGGGATTTCCAGAACATCGTATTATCATAAACCTGGGCTCCAAATCTTCAATGATCCCCGTATTACTGACAGGGGGTCAGATACTACAATTAGGGGGTTAGATCCTAGCTCCCTTAAAAATGCCCACGAGACTCTTACTCAACGGACTGATCGACTTAATTACTAAATCCCCGGTGATGATGGGATGAAATTTGTCCATGGTAAGTTATAGAATCCCGCATCTTCGAGTTACCTCGTTTCTAAGTATGGATTCATATATTTCTTCTACTTGAAATCAGCCTGAATTTTTTTAACATAAATTGTTCTTTACAATATTTAATTTCAATCACATGTGCCTTTTTAAATTATAAAAAATAAAGATAAAGTAGCATGTTTTAAATAATGGTAGGGCGATTTAATTTTACAGGAGAAGTATGTTCTTTCATTATTTTTGAATAATTTTTATCAAAGTAAATATCAATTGTCAGAAAATAAAGGACAAAAATATATTCTTATGTTTAACAAGACCACTGAGGAAGTAAGGTAATATTTTCACCTGTAAACCTATTTCGATGTTTACAGCAGTTCCAATAAACCTGGGGGGGGGGGGGGGATAATTCTTTACGATAAGAAAGTTATAAATCAGAGGAAAAATATACAAACAATTAGTATTTTCGCAAAACTGCAATTTACACAATGAATACACAGTTGTGCATATAAAAGTTTTTTTTTTAAATGCATCATTTGCACATATTAATTTATTCACAAATGTTTCTGAAAAGAGACAGTTCTTGATGAAATTTACTCATGCCAATAAATAAAATATAAACAAATATATAACTCAGATCGAAGAAGTATAAACTAGGAATTATAGTCATGACTACTTAATAAATAGACAAAACTGAATTTAAAAAAAAAATAATTTTGAAGTTGGGAGTGAAATAGAGTTACAGCTCTAATTCGGTGCAATAGTGAATTTTATCTCTTAAATTTAACACATTTCAAACTGTTACATGTTTGCACTGACTTCTGAGTAGTAAGAGAATTTAGAAAAGTAGAAGACATATGGACATTGTTTACCACTCTACCCTGGATCAAAACAGTGCTAATGTTAGCATGTTTTAAATAATGGTAGGGCGATTTAACATGCTAATGTTTTGTGGATGAAGAATGAACCATTGTCACTGATATAGTTAAAATAATAAGAACACATACTGTATTCAACTTAGGGGTGGCACCTTTAGGAGTTAAAGAGGCGTGACACTAATCCCCCTTTCCTCGCCAGTTTGGAGACAATTTTAATTACATCACAAAGAATTTAAGATAAAACTCCGCATTTACTTTACCTATCACCGTCTGCCTGAGCAGTGATATTCTTCCTAATCAAACTGAGCAATTACTAATGTAAACAACGTCGCTTTCTTTTTCACTTGGCTCATTGAAATGAACAGTATGCTTACCGATGTCGCCCAAAACTTATTCCTGTGGAAAAGCCTCGTGGGGGTTCTCGCCTGGGTTTTTCATAAATGTAATTAAGATCTTTCAACTTAATTTCGTAATAAGAACAACAATATGGACTTGCCATTGTCAAAATTGAAGTTAGGTGAATGTATAAAAAAATATTGTGGCACATTCCATAGATCGTAGTTATACGTGGCAGCCGTGATCGAAGAAAAACATTAAAATACCAGATACAAATAAAAACATTAAAATACCAGATAAATATAAAAATATTAAAATACCAGATACAAATAAAAACATTCAAATACAGGATAAAAAGAGAAACATTCAAATACCAGATACAAATAAAAGCAAGAAAGACTGTTTTAGGCAATGCTGTTGGTCCATTTTCTATTTTAATTATATGGATGTGTCTTCTAAAGTGAATAATTATTAATAAGGCATTAAGTGAATATGTAAATTGTAGCCTCAAAAACTCTTCATGGAACACGTTAATTAAAGAAGTAAATTATATTATGTAGGTTGGGAGTGTGACATTATTAGATGATGACAGTAAAATAATAATAATAATAATAATAATAATAATAATAATAAAATAAAACAAGAGGAAGATGGGCAGAAGAACGACAACGAGATGGAATAGGAAGAAAAAAGAAAGAAGGAAACATTCAATTCAACGCAAGTGAGGAAAATAATATTCGTATCATCATTGCACTGTTTTGTCTGCATTCAATAGAAACATTTTCACGTGTTGAAAAATTGACTGCATCTATCGATAAGCTTCGTTTAAGATACACAAATCTGGATGAATTATTTATTTATTTACTTACTTACTGTATCTAATGGATTACACCCGTGACGGGTTGGGGATCATTTATACTTATTCAAGGTTTTTAACACTTGAGTACCGCCTTTGATCTTCTCTAATTAACTTTCTGGCTGTAAAAAGACCTCTTCCAAAATGACAGATAATTCTGTGCCCCATTAACGCATAAAAGTGAAGTAATTGAGACAATCTTTCATTTCCTGTATTGTGCAATGTTGTTAGGCGGCTCATCACGAGGGTGCTAAGTGAAATAAAGTCTTTGTTAGTACCCGTGGTGATCAAGCTTTTGAAAGTTTTGTCAGCATCCACCTGGTAATCGCTAGGATCCTTGTAAATATGATACGGTGACGTCATCCTGGCGAGAACTGGGAGATATTATTGTGATTAAATTTCCGTTAATTTAAGACATAAGCTTGAAATAATTTGAACAGATCACATTCATTTATTTTGCCGACTTCTATGGTGATTCTTTCTGATAACCCTCACGTTTTCTACACAGCTTCAGTGTTTTCTCAACAGTGGGAAAAATTTGTCTCATCACTGATTTTAACCATATTGCGTTGGATGAAAATCAACAAATTATACAAAATTATTAACTGCAAATGAAATTTTAGTTTTTAAATGTTGTTGCTAATATCATGTAACTAGTAAAATGAACATATTTTTCAAGTGGCTTTACTTTTTAGAATTATACGTACATTCTGTTAATAATATGATTTAATGTAATGCTATTTATACCTTTTCGATATACTGAAAACAAAGAGAAAAAATTATATAAAATGTATTTCAAGGTATCGTAAGAAAAGGATGCTCCAAACATCAGTAACGACTGACATAAGTCTATTTTGATATTTTAGTCAGATTGAACGAATTTCCCACTACAGGTCATATCAAGAAATTGTATGGTTAGCTAACTACTTAATTAATGTAAGTATATTTGTGTAATAAAAGAGATTATTATTATTATTATTATTATTATTATTATTATTATTATTATTTCTGATTCTGAAGATAAATTTCAACGAGAAGCAGTTTATGTAAAATTACCATGCGTTAGTTTCCATGGTATATGACTGGAAATTGTTCATCAAATAAACAATTTTCACATTACATTTTATTACTGGTTTTGAGAACTATTAATATACAGTTTATACTTTATACTGGAATTTTTATATATTTTAAAACGCATTTGTTTCATATTCATGCAATAAATATTTTTAAATGTGTCGAGGATTGACGCTTAAATTTCAATAAAAACAGCTAGTAGTTGGTGTTGGACTGAACTTTGGAATAAAGTTCTCATTGCTTACATTGGTTGTATCTTACGATTAAAAAAGATAGGGATATCTTTTATTATACCAATTCTTTTCAATTGCCAACTTCAAGATAAGTTCAAGAACCCCTCTTCCTCTCATATTAATTTCACAGGGGTGGTCGCGCCAGCGAAACTGTATCCATACACTGTTTATAATAAACAATCATCAAACAGATTTACCTCCACTTAAAAAGGCTTGCTGACTTTCATCAATCGTCAAAAGTCAACAATTTAAACGTATATCGCTTAAAATGTTTAATGTGTTGCTTTTTTGAGAGGGGGTTTAGGTGGAGGTGGGTTGAATAATCCCAAGGACACATTGTACTACGAGCCATAAAATACAAAATATTGTGAGGAAAAAAAAGAAAGAAAAAAAAAAACGTATTGGGAAGGAAAATGATTTTATCGCTAAGGTATAGAAAAAATATTGTCCACGTGTTTGGGAGATGTATCTGATTTTGAAACCGAACTTTTGCTGTAACAAAATAAAGCTATAAAATGAAAAAGAATAAAATCAAGAAAGAAAAAAATGAAAAAAAGGCAGAGAAAGAGCTTGACTAGAGCTTCATCATTCGTATCAGTAAAAGATCCAGGGAATTTATTTAAATATTCCAGTGATAATTAATCCAAGACGAAAAGTTTTAAAATTGGATTCATTGTTTCTTGTTTTCGGGAAACTAATTTGTTTTCATATAGTTGCACCCACATCTTTTGATGACGAAACCAACACTTTTGAACTGTTAAATATCCTTTAACAGGAAGGTTATTGTCATTGGCAAATTAAGTGTTAATGCAAAACAATGTTACTCCCCACCGGTACGCCATGTTAAAACATTCACAGAGGTCTCAATATCAATCGTCCTTTTGTACACCGATGACGGCTACCCCTTCCTAGAACAATATTACTTCTAAATGAATTTACAAAATGCGTTGAAATCTTGTAATGCCTCCGTCATAACTGTATTCAACACCGTTCTTAAGATGCATGATGCCATAATATGGGTAAATATTAAAAACATATGCCTAGGGCATACTTACCGCCCGGATTTTGTGATGACCATTTCTGTTCCTATTTCATGAAACTTTTCCCATAGTTCTTTTCCGTCCAATTCCACTTTAGGGTCATCTTGCACGTCCTGCTCTGGGGGTTCCAAACTCCTTATGGGTCTGGGGTAGTGATGGGCGAGCAGATCTGCGGTGGTGAGCGACGAAGACCTTGCCATCGTTTGCTGCAGCTTGGGAAGCAGTGACCCTGTGGGTAGGGCTGCGAACCCCGGAAGGAAGGGGCCAGATTGACCCAGTAGAGAACTCATTCCTGCATAGTCCGATGGCCTGGGGAATAAAAATGGATTGTAAGCCATTTGCGATATATCCGGGTTGCTTCCTGGGTAAATCATTGGAAATGTCAAGTTAAAATCCACAGAACGATGAAAAAGTACACTAGATTTTTAAACATTGGATAGTTTTAATACGAGATCATTTGTACTGTGTCCTTAGACCGCAGCTTTACACAGTATAGTGAACACAATATGGTTCACTATTGGTACGTGTTCGCACTGCGAAGCCAATTTCCTATATTTTGTACGAAGTAACACCCCCAAATTCTTTCCACAAGTGTCAAAATCACTGGACCTGTGTTTTAAGATGAAAAGTACACACTGCGGATTAACTGTGGTGCTCTATCAAGGGTCGAAACAACACTACATTAACCCAGGAATATACAGTGTAATTCTAAAGAGGTGTCTCGTTTCTAATTGGCTAAGCCACCGCTTCAGAACCAATCGTTGCCAAAAAGAGGCGTGGTAGAGGAGCCGATGAGTGCAATCAATATTTCACCGCACTGGAGTTGACTTTAACGGTTTCGAGTATCAAATCAGATAGCGTGACGAGACGTCAACCAGATCTCACTCTGAGCCAATGGCTTGCTAGATGATATGTAAACATGTAAGCAATGATTTATTTCTTTCTCCGACAGAAATAAATATGTAAAATCATTTTTTCTGTTCGCAGTGATATAAGAAAAAGAATGAAAGCACTTCAACGAGGTTAAGAATGCACTACTTTGGGGTTTGAATTTAAGTTAACATTGAGTTTAAACAAAACTTTAAAGGTTCCACACTTCTATGGATGAAATATCCTCCACGCCTACTTTATATATGAGTGACATTAGTAAGGTGTAAATCGCAAAGTAAAGTGCGATTAATAGGTTTAACTTACAACTAGAGCTACTTTTAAGTTCACTTATCAAATTACCTACCCGATTGTACATACAGTCAATTTTACTTCCCCATCCGGATAATCTTCTTTTGAAATTAACAATTCATAAAATGTACAACGTATTTTTTTAAAATGTACAACTATAGAGACGTATATTTCAGTTTATATCAATAAAAATAATCACGTCAGGTTATTTAATTCTTTCGCCGATTCGTAAGTGGGCGTACCTGGGATTCAATCATAGACAAGTAGACGAGGAGTGTCAACGTGTATCAACCTCAAAGTTGAGCTGAACGAAAGCTTCTAAGTCCCAAAGGCGCCAACTCAAGGACTTCAACAATAAAGAAAAACAAGTCGACATCGGGGACTTGCACTTTCGATCAAGTATGAGTTTATAATATACATAAGACAAAGTCGCCGACAATGTTGTATAGAAACGTTTGCATATAATTAGTTTAGAAAACGTGATTGAAATAAATATATACATGTACTCTAGAACAACTTATTATTTATAATGATGACTTTATTCATAAATATTGAAATATCATATAATTTGGAAGCAAGCATTAATTATCAGTAACTATAACTTTGTTCTCTTACAAACACACATACCACACACACACATATATATATAAGCTCTTCACGCTGTAAAACTACTGTTTTGTAGTTTTGTAACAGCGCCGTTTTATTAAATTATAGATTAAAGTGTATATGCAGATCTTTTATTTTGAATATTGGAAAGGAACTATTATGTCGGAGAACCTTTATCCAACATCTGTGGTACTAAAATGAAATTACACTTAGTAGAAAGAAACGGAATTATTAAATAGCTCTGTCATGTTTAAACATGTACTTCACACTAATGAACTAATGATCATAAGTATTAAATAAAAGTCAGCACCTTTACTTAATTTATATATATATATATATATATATATATATATATATATATATATATATATATATATATATATATATATATATATATATATATATATATATAATCTATGTATGAAACTGAGAAATAAAATGTTGGTTATTAATATGATAAAAATGCGTGTAAATGTACAGAGAAGCTTCATGATAAATAATAGAAACAAGAACAAGTATGAAATATCGTTATTACTTAGATACGGCTAAAAATACTAAGATAAATGCTGAATAAATATAGAAAATAGAACCAATATGTATTTTTGGCGTTTTACGGCACCTCAGCACAATAGTAGCTTTATAAAAACTAAAGATAAAGCTGGAAAAATGTAAAAATGAATTGCACAAAAATTTTGGAAGATAAACCCTTCCAAATGAATGTAAACATCAAGTAAGAAAGAAAAGAATAGACGAAAAAAATAGATAGATAAATAAATAAATAATAACGAAATCAAATAAACGAGATATTGTTTAAATAAATTCATAACACTAAAACAACTGTCTGTACAAAAACATATTAGTATTAATCAATAATGTAAGATAACTGTCTGTACAAAAACATATTAGTATGAATCAATAATGTAAAACAACTGTCTGTATAAAAACATATTAGTATGAATCAATAATGTAAAACAACTGTCTGTATAAAAACATATTAGTATGAATCAATAATGTAAAATAACTGTATCTGTACAAAACATATTAGTATGAATCGATAATGTAAGATAACTGTATCTGTACCAAATATATTAGTATGAATCAATAATGTAAGATAACTGTATCTGTACCAAATATATTAGTATGAATCAATAATGTAAGATAACTGTATCTGTACAAAATATATTAGTATGAATCAATAATGTAAGATAACTGTATCTGTACCAAATATATTAGTATGAATCAATAATATAGTATTAGGTCTTTTGTAATGATAAATAATTGTATCAAGAGAGAAATCAATTGTGGGACAAAATAAACTTATCTCTTGTTAATATCATCTTAGCAATCATCTTCACTGAAATTTTGCAAATGGCTCCTATTATTATTATTATTATTATTATTATTATTATTATTATTATTATTATATTCATTGCAAGTTTTAAAATGGTGTGTCAAAATTATCCAAACAGTGTAAATATAGAAAATATCTTAATACAAAAACTATGCTATGAAGAAGAGTGAAAAATAAGTGTGGTTGATGGGAGTAAGTAATTAAATGGTAGAGATAGTTAACACTTTCTCATTGAGGAATGTGCATATGAAAATTTATATCAATCTTTGATAAAAACATATTTGGACCGTGCTGTATGATTTGTTTTGATCTTTTTTAAATTTTTTTTATTTTTTCCCTGAGACATTTCGGAGAGAGTGTCAGCTGGAATATTGGTTCATGCAATCAGTAAAACAATCAACAGAGAATATGTTTGATAGAGAAAACCCACAGTATGAAATCTATGGATGTAGAAAATTAGTAACATCTTAAATATGATGCTTGTAAATAATTTTTTTTTAAAAATTTAAAAAAATAAGTGTTGATGAATGAAGGAAAGAAGGAAGGAAGGAATGAATAAATGAATGAATGAATCAATCAATCAATGAGTTAACGAAAATTTGAATTAATAATTCCGATTAAGAATAAATGCACAGATCCAATTATGCGTCTTTTCCGCTTACTTTACACTCAATTGGCCCCATATAAAACGCTTATCACCGACAATCTTTAAAACAACTTAATTTTAACTGTTTTCTTTCAATTTCGTACGATCATCAAACTTCTTTAATGAACCTAAATCAACTTTTGATAATTGCAGTACGATTATCTATCATCATTACTTCACACTGTGGCCTTTTGTGTCTACTTTAACATTTCGGTGATGACAATGTAACAGTCCTGATTAAGTATATCTAAACGGTTCTGACGCCATAGCTCCCTATTAGACCCGAAAAAAAAGCATTGTTACATTTTATCGCACTTCCCCCTCACAATCTTGGACCTTCGGGGGATAAAAGGAAGGAACAACAGTTTGTCGCCATCTTTGCTGGTAATTCTTTTCCGGAGGAGATTTTATGATAGTGGTGTTTGTGTTGCGTTTTTAGTACAGTATAAACCTCGTGGAATACAAGAGGGTTAATCCAAGAACAACGTGGCAGTATGATGACTTCACAAGGAAAAACACAATCTGGAAGTTCGGATTTAGCTGAGAATGGGAACAATTGTTAAAGGATATTGAGGTGGAAAGAATTATTGAAGATGATACCGATATTGTTGGATTAAAACCGACAACTAGTATTGTCACTAAGATGTCCGATATAGTTATTGATTGTCTGTAAATCTATACGGATGTAAGGTGGAGAGCTTACTTGAAGAAAAAAAAAGATACGAGGACATCTGTTTTATTTTCCATTCATCGCCTTGCATCTAAATCCATCTCGTCCCATTTGTTTTGCTGATGTAAATTATAAAAGCACATAAACACAATGATGTAAATCGTAAGTAATGTAAGAATTTGAAATGCAATGAAATATTAGTAAGTGTATGTGATCTGTGCATATTCAATGATGGGTTATTGTATGATAAGAAAATATATCAATCACAGTGAAAACTACACCAGATGAAAACTACCAGTATACATTTAGGAGCCGATTGGACTCACATGTGTTCTATAGGATGTGTTACGGTAATTTAATGAATTTAATGGACTTACATTCTTACGTGGACTTTTATACTGAAACATTGACATCAAATGACTGATGTTGCTATTACATTTTAGCTCCCCCCCCCCCCGAAAAAGAAAGAAAAAATAAATAAAAATAAAACTAAGATTTTTAGGTTAGAGGTCATGTTACTGCGATTGCTCATCTTAACAATTATTTGTATTTTGACAAAATGAACACTTGCCTATCGTTATTCTGTATTTTATATCTATGTTGGGATTGGTACGTATGTAAATATTAGTATAATGGACAGATATCAACAACTTTTATGTTTTATAATCAAACAGGAAATTCAAGATAAAAATCATTTTTTTGTATTAGATGCAATTTTCGTAAATTTCGCAAAATATATTGAATCTTAGACGACGAATGTTAAAAAAGGTGATAAATTCTGATAGTACTCATGATGTTAGTTATATGTATGCGTATTATGCGTTTAATGGAAGGATTTATTCATTGATTTATAATCGCTTTATCACCTTGTTTAATGCGCAATTAATTTTCCTGCAATGGTGCAATACTAGTAATTTTGAATTCAACATTGAAATGTACAATATCCTGCAACTGCGATGTCTCTAGTAGTCCATATGAGCGTGCTCCACGTCTGAAATCTTAAATCTCGAGTCTGAAATTTTGTTCTTTATAGAATGATTTGATTTACTTTAAGTCAAAACTAGAAAGCAAACAAGCAAAACCAAACAAGCGAAATTGTACAATGTTATACAGGCCTGCACAACATGTTTTATCTGAAACAGAGACGTCAACGCTTTATGCACCATTTTCTAGGAATAAGATGTATATAAGTAAACAGACTCTTACGAGGAACCGAAACTGTATTTCCTATTTACTTAAATTTTTATTGAAATACGAATTTAATTAACCAGAAAAAGTGAGTGAAATGTTACAAATTTAATGTTGACTTCCTTTATTTTGGAATAAATAGATGTAATAAATATTCCAATAACTAGTTATCGTGGGTTTAAAAAAAAAATTAATAAGTTCTCATATAAATATCAATTGAAAGTTTTGTTTAGAGAATAATATACTTTAGCCTTTTTTATACGTATTGATTTATTTATCTTTGCCTCGTGATTATGCATTTGTTTATACTTTTGTGCCTGTCTGTCTGCATGAATGCATGTATGTTTGTATGCATGCATATATGTATCCATGTATGTTTGTATATATATATATATATATATATATATATATGTGTGTGTGTGTGTGTGTGTGTATTGACAACAAAAGTGTTATTCACAGTCATATATTCGTACATTAACTTTTTCTATTCAGAAACAGAAAACTATTTATTGGCCCGATTCATTGAGTAATGTGTGTGTGTGTGTGTGTGTGTGTGTGTGTGTGTGTGTGTGTGTGTGTGTGTGCATCATGACTTGGCGAAAATTGACAGATTTTTTAATTAATAATTACCTTTTGTCGGTTTCATTATTGAAAATAATGCATAATTGATGAACATGACGTAATATTTGTAGAATAGTTAGCGACCATTCCTGTTTCTAGTATTTTCAATTCTAAAACATCATTGCATCCACAGGTCTAAGGACACATGGCGAATTTTTAAAAAAGTCGGTAATCGTAAAGCGGGTTTTGTAAAGAAAAGATTTTCATGGCTGTACAATATGCTAAGCCTGTTTAGCAACTGTGACTCAGTAATGATTGGTATTAAATCACATCTGATCAATGTAATCCCCTATAAACCAATCAACATTATACCCGTCTAATCGTCATTGACCCACCTGAGAACGGTGATTAGCAGGTGCTTGATAAAACAGGGATGTATGATTGGACATTGTTACTGTATTTAGCCACGCCAATCTCATCGGCGCCAAACTGTGGGGGAGCGTAGAGCAAAGCACTACTACTTCTAACTGCTGTTTTGGAGGTGTCATAAACAATAAGGAATCCGGTCAATGCAAGACCAAGATCAGAACAGGGGTCTGATTTTGACCCGTCCATTTAAAACTTTCTATTAAGCATTAAGCATTTTATCACCAGGAAAAAATCACGTGCTATTGCATATCACAATACCTACAGAAAAAAGGAAACAATACTTTTTGGACACTTCTTTTTAAATAGATAACAAACTAACAAATAATAAAAAAAAACCCCACAGGAAATAATTAATTACATCAGATACCAGCTGAACACACATAAACCTGTAATAACGCGGTATCACAGAAGAAAAGAAAAAGAATAAAGAGAAGATAACAGAATTTGAAATGCTTGCAAGTGCTTCGATAAATCAGCAAATACAGTGCACTGTTGTTTTCAAAAAGAGATTAAGTTTCAATATTTTGAACGGTGTAGACATGCACATTTGAAAGCAAATTTGACATCATTTACTGTCCGTAAGCATAAATTCATAAATTATTTACAAGTTACACAAAAAATCAAGAATAGTTCTTGACTCCTACATGTTTAAATGACGGGGAAATACACAAATAAAGGATAAACAATAGAGGAAAGAAAGAAGACAAATAAAAAAACGGTGTATATATATATATATATATATATATATATATATATATATATATATATATATATATATATATATATATATATATAGAGAGAGAGAGAGAGAGAGAGAGAGAGAGAGAGAGAGAGAGAGAGAGAGAGAGAGAGATTATTTACGACCCGCATGCCACTATAGTAATGGGCTGACCATATTGTCATGTCAAGTACCAAATATATATTAAAATTTTTTAAAATAATCTTCACCCGGGCGTTAGATTGGACACATTTCTTAGTATACTCGTTTGGTAAAAATGCAGTCAGTGTGAAAAAACATAAACTCTCGAAGAGGTACACATTCTATATGTGGTCCTTGAGTACAAAGCGAATGGTGAATATAAAAACCTTACTGTTATTGCTCCGATTTGATGTAGCCGGAACTTAGTGTTTTAATGCAGATTGATTAAGCTTGAATTCTTTTTGTCTTGTATTTGTTATCGGACTGTTAAAGGAAGGTGTACACTTTGACAAAAATTTTATAGACATTGGCAGATTGGAGGAAAGGTTGATTCCTTTGATTCGCCTTTTTTGCCATCGGTGAATTTGTTTACATAATGATTTTATAGGAAGTCTGTTTCCATCGACGAACAGATTGCGCTTTCAGTTAACGACATATTTCACAAAAGATGATATATAAATCGGGTATAAACCACAGGAAAGAGATATAAAACAAAAGTATTGTTAGGAAGTGTTTTGCATTAATTTCAAGTTAAAGGGTTTTAATTACACCCCTGGATCGGGTTTGTGTAGTTTTCATAAGAAATATTATATGGAATTCCTTTCATCTTCATCGAGAGGAAGTAGTTATCAAGAAATTCTAATAGAGGCAATGGTCTTTTTATTTACCTAACATTACACCGTAATCAGTACCACCCTCGTCGTCAGCGATACTATTTCTACCACAATCATTGCTCACATCATTGCTGTTATCACTACTACAATCATAATTTTTTTTATAATTTCAGTATTCAGTGCAATAAAATGGCTTTGACTACACTTCAGAGTGAGTATAAATGAGTCATTCTTTCATAAATGTAACTGCTCCTGTCATCAGTTACGCTACCGTTCTTGTCTGCCTTTTTAGAAATAATTATCGATATCGATATCATCAACATTATCGCCATGGCCTCGACTGTCATCGGCATTATCATCGTCGTATTCTCAGTTACCATTTTTGTCGATACAATCAACATCGTCCTCGCACCGTCATTAACTTTTCCAACCACCATCTCAATATATACCACCAACATCATCATCATCGTCGCCGCCCCCTCCGTCATCGCTTTAATTTTTTTAATAAAAATCATAATCATAATCGTCGTCATCGTCATTATCATCGGCGGTAACCTTAAAATCGACATCAGGATAATCACCAAGACCACGATTTTTATCATGACAAAATTTATTATTTAATATTATAAAGCTAACAATATTTTTTACCGTCATCTTCATAATTGTAATTGCCGTCTTCATTATCATTTCAGATTATCGATATCATAATCGAGAAGGTCGACAAGACAGTAGCTACATGATCTGTATTTACGACAGCAGTAATTTCATGAAAAGCGGACAATAACGAAAAAAAAAATACACAGCTAGTAATATCGCCACACATAATCTTTAATGACATTAGGGAGCAGCAGTGGCTCGGTGATTAGCGTGCCGGCCTAGCAAGCCAAGTGTCGCAGGTTTAAATCCCGCCCAGATCAGAACAGGTCGTCTGCTGTGGTGTGTCTCTGGGCAAGGCACTTGACTCCCATTTCCTCGGCACTATGTATCATTTCATGTGTTGATGAGCCGTTAAACACGAAACAAACATGCAACAGCATTACTTGCAGCTTTTCATACTTTCTCTGTCGAACAAGAAATATTTTCGATGAAATTACATTTGTGAATAGGAGTCAAACTCTTTCATCGTAGGTCTTTGTTCAGAAATAATGGGAACAGAATTACAGTGTTTATATCGCATTGATTCTGTGGCGCTCGAGAAGGAAGATGTAATATGATTATGATGCGAGTTTTATCGATATCTGCAAGTAAATGTTGTTGAAACTATCCTGGCATTGTTGACACGGCGCTGTCAAATGACGTCCTCACATGATAAGTGTTGTGCCCGACTAGTTTCTCTCAGCAAACAAACTAAAATCTAATTGCAATTATCCTTGTGAAAAT